>JANSJP010000107.1:0-224428 GCA_024734325.1 Lactarius hatsudake | reverse complement strand
TCCACCAGTGATTGCCGTACCTAGCACTTCGGCGTTACCACCACAGCGAGCACCCTCCCCTGCACACTCAGACAGTAGTGAGGAGGAGGATGTTGAGGACATTCTAGACCCTAAACAAGAGCGTCCCCACACGCCACCACCACCTGCACCACCCACTCTTCCTGTCACGCCCAAGCGTGAGCAGCCCACTCCCACTTCGCCACCGCCGCGTCAAAGCGCAACGCGCATTATGCGACATGTCCCTCCTCCCTCCCCAGATATGCCGGGAGGTTTTGAGGACCGTGCACAGCGTAGTCAGCTGTTGCGCGAGATGGACAATGCGCCTAGACGCTCTGCCCGTGCACCTGTGCCCAACCCCCGCTACTTCTCAGCAGATAATGTGGCCATGCGCGGCAGACGGTTGGGATATGCGGAGCTGTTGGCTGCAGCTTACATAGGAAAGAGATCCTGCATCTTACGCAGAGGCCATGCGGTCTGTGGATGCAGATGAGTGGACTAAGGCGTGTCAGTATGAAATGGACGCACTTGCCCATAATGGCACCTGGGAGTTAGTAGATCTCCCGCCTAATCGTAAGGCGGTAAAATCCAAATGGGTCTTCAAGCTCAAGGCGGATGGCCGTTACAGAGCTCGCTTGGTGGCTAAGGGGTTTACGCAAATCCCTGGCATAGATTTGATGAAACCTTCTCTCCGTCGCACGATTCGAGTCGCTGAGATTACTTCTGGCGTTGGCCGCGCTAGAGGACTGGCACATCCATCAGATGGATGTCAAGTCTGCGTTCCTCAATGGCGTGCTTGACGAGGAGATTTACATGGAGCAACCACAAGGGTTCATCACCACTGGTGCAGAGACGAAGGTGTGTCGCCTAGTCAAGGCGATATATGGTCTCAAACAGGCCTCCCGTGCATGGAACTTGCAATTCCATGGAGTGTTACTTGCACTCGGCTTCAAGCGGACGTTTGCCGATGCCGGCGTATATGTGTTGCCTCAACGAGAGGGGGATGATCCACTCTTCGTTATCGTTTACGTTGACGACATCACTATATTGGGTGCTTCGCTGGAACGGATTAAGTGTTTGAAGTCAGATCTTTCTGAACGCTATGAGATGACAGATCTCGGGGAGATAAAGTCTTATCTTGGTATGCGCATTGTACGCGACCGCTCCCTTAGACGCATTGAAATAGATCAGTCTGGCTATGTCAAGGATGTCCTTGAACGCTTTGGCATGTCTGATGCCACTCCACACTCCACACCCTTGCCCGCTGGTGCTGACGAGCACCTTCATAAATATACGGGTCAGGCTACTGCCTCTGATATTACGCACTACCAGTCACTCATTGGTAGTCTGCTGTACGTTCAGATTGGTACTAGACCGGACATTTCCTTCGCTGTGTCACGTCTGGCGCAGTATGCAGCGAATCCTTCACCTCAACATCTGCGGCTTGCGCAATATGTTCTGGCTTACTTAGTAGGCACTGTGGACATGCGGATAGTCTACGATGGCGCCAGTGGAGACGGCCTTCATGGCTACTCTGATTCTTCCCTGGGTGACCAGGTTGATGACAGACACTCCACTTCGGGTTATGTGTTCCTTTTAGCCAATGGTGCAATAAGCTGGTCTTCGCGAAAGCAAAAGACAGTGGCCCAAAACACTACAGAGGCGGAATACATGGCCATGACCGATGCGGCCAACCAAGCCGCTTGGTATCAGAGCTTCCTTGCGGAACTCGGGTACGAGGTCAACGACCCCATCCCACTGCATGGTGACAACAAGGGTGCCATTGACTTGGCCTTGAACCCTGTCACTGGGAGGCGATCGAAGCACATTGCCATTAGGCATCATGTCATAAGGGAGTACATCGAAAAGGGGACCATCACCCTCATTAGAACCCCCACTGCGGAAATGGTTGCAGACGGCTTTACCAAGTCGCTTGTGCGTGTCCTGCTGCAGCAACACAATGTTGACATGGGCTTGTGCTAGTCCCAGATTGCTGATCACGGGGAGATGTTGATAAGTGACCTGTGCGCACTTAGCGGCTCAAATGGACACGCAGATAACGGACTGCTTTAGATAAGATATATTGGACTTATGTAGATTAGATTATTATGATCTTTACAATCTCGGACTTTCTTATCTATGACATCACTGTACAATGACATCATGGACTCCTCTGGACTCCTATTGTATTTCGTCCTTGTACTCACTTCCTTTGTTTTATCTTTATTGTGATGTCACCATGATATCATAGTCTAGCCTTCTCTTGTTCTTTGCGCTCTTGTTCTCCTTCTGCACACTCCTTTGTGTCCCTCTGTAGAACAACGCTCCTTGTATTGTGTGACTCTGTGTTACTTCTGTTGTACTAGTGTCACTCCTGTATTTTGTATAAGTAGTACAGCTTGTACGCTCCTGGTCCACATCAGTTCTCATCTGTTGTGTGCCAGGTATGTCTCCACCTCTCTAATGTATCATCAGTTCTCATCTGTTGTGTGCCAGACTCTCATCTGCTTCACTTGCTTGATAACACTCTGTTGCTGCTTCCAGCCACCCTTGATATCTCACCACAGTCACCAGTTCACTGTGAGTATCATCCCTTCATGTGCGCTGTTCATCAGAGTGTGTTCTGGGAAGCCGGAGTCGATCTGGCGTATGAGCCAGTCGGTCATGTACATTACCCATTCGTTGACTTGTTCCCCTTGAATGTATCCAAGGAACAAGAGTGATCGGCGGTAGTAGTTGCACATGATGTCGCTGGTGCTATTGATACCTTGGTAGAGGTTCCATTGTGCCCGAAATTGTAGCGCCTTGGTGCGGTTGCCGTCGAAGATCTGAGGAGGGTTTCCCTGTAGTCTGTCCAAGGACCGAGTTGGGTTACCTATGGGGGCGACCCCAGGGAATCCTGCCCCTCCGGGCGGCCCTCCTCCGGGTGGCCCTCCTCCCCCGTGTCCTCCATTATTTCCGTGGGGGTATCCTCCTCCCCCTCCGGGTGGATCTGGCTCATCTGGGCCTATGGCTCTCATGAGGGCCGCGTTGTCGGCAGTCATTCGGTGTCCTGTGCTGGGGTCGATGGGGAGTAGGTCTTCTGGAACTCTGTCTTGCGGTTGTTGTACCGGGTCCAGTTGGAGTGCATATGTCGGTTCTAATTGGGTGGTCGTCATTTCGTCAGGCGGGTGGACGACAATATGCTCAGCTTGTGGTTGCTCGTGTAGCGTGATCCCTCCTGCTAGGTTAGCTAGCTCCTCTTCTTCTTCCGTGTTTACTTGTGAGAGGTGATCTTCTTCTTCGCTGTTCTGTTCAGACTCAGACTCGTCCTCTTCTTCTGTGGTGCTAGTGTTTACTGCGCCGTCGATGGGTCTGGTTCGCGCTAGGGGGACCACTTCGCTTTCTAGGATGTCGCACCGATATTCGCTTGTGGTTGGTCTCACTACTGTCTGTGTTCCTGCGTCGTTTGTTGCGAGTATGCACCAACAGGTATGTTCGAAACTAAACTCAACTGGGTAGTACCGACTTGGTCGGGTTGGGAAATCGACAAAGTATCCAGTCTCTCCCCTGTGTGTCCTCCACCTTGCAGCTTTCAGATAGCATGTAGGGACGTTCCGTTCTCCTCGTCTTGGGATGGTGTAGGATTGGACTTGGTTCCAGCCCCACCGATCTGCTGTAGTAGGTGCCACTGTGTCGTTCTAGGGTGGAGCTTGGTCTTAATGTTGCGTTAGGCCCGTCCTAACGTGCTCGACTTGAGCGTGAATACAGTGGCTGGGGCAATGCGGGGCGACTTAGCAGAGATAGATACACGTCCGTAGTAGGAACGCGATCGTCCACAGCACTGGGGCGAAGTCCACCAGGCGTATGTGTTGTCCTGCGATCTGCCAGACGTAGGCCAGATGCACCAATAGACTCAGACAGAGAAGCAGACAGAGAGCTAAGAGAATCGGGAGAATGATGGCTGGCGATTCAAGAAGACCAAGCTGAGGAGCTCGGTCTTCGCACTGCCTAGTAGATATACAATTGACGAGGAGCTTTGAAGCTCCTCCTGAACGTAAGGTACCCAGTAGCAATAGTAGCTCGAACCCTACTACGACTGTCCTAGGTATGAGTCAAGTCCGATGCACGATACATGTGATAACCGTTCTACGCTGACTGATGCGACTGTCCCTGACTAATACTAGGGTAGTCAGAACCCCACGAGTCCGCAGTCCGTACCGATGAGTCCGATCGCAACAACGGGGGTAGTCAAGTTTACCACGATCCAGAGATTACGGATCAGAACGACAGAGAACGCCTATCACGAGGAAGTGGTTGAAATGTATGTCACCACCTTGGGGGAGCACGATATAATCCTAGGTACGGATTGGCTCCAGGCCCACAATCCTGAGATCGATTGGGCGAGGCCCCAAATCGCCTTTACACGGTGCCCAAGCAGTTGCATCTTGTCTACGAAGACCGTAGTCCTTTCTTCCCGAGTACCCCAGACCCGAGACACAACGATCAACATTCTGGAGTTAGAATCGACACCCGAAGTGGAAGAACCACTGGAGCCAACGTTTACGCAAGAGGTCGAGGAACCTTTCCTGTGGAGTCACAGCTGGCACAAGTACGACCACTTGGCCATCCGAGCAAAACTCATGACGAGTACCAAGATAGCGGCGAAGAACGCCCCTATTCCTTCCAAGGATCACATTCCGAGTCATTTCCAACGTCACATCCGAGTCTTCAGCGAGGAAGCGTCCCACCACTTGCCGGCACACCAACCCTGGGATCATGCGATTGATCTGAAACCTGGAGCGAGTATGAAGAACTGCTCCATCTACCGCCTGACGCCTAAAGAGGCGGATGCACTCAAGGAGTACATCTCTGACCACCTGCAGAAAGGATATATCCGCCCTTCCAAGTCTCCCATGGCCAGCCCCTTCTTTTTCGTTGACAAGAAGGATGGCAAACTCCGACCGGTTCAAGATTACCGGGCCCTGAACGAGATCACGATCAAGAACGCGGCGCCTCTTCCCCTCATTCCCGAGTTGATCGACAAACTTCACGGCGCACGTTATTTCACCAAGTTGGATATTCGTTGGGGGTACAACAATATCCGAATTCGTCCAGGGGACGAATACAAGGCTGCTTTCAAGACCTCCTTAGGCCTTTTCAAGCCGACCGTAATGCCATTTGGTCTCTGCAACGCACCAGCGACGTTCCAAACGCTGATGAACCAGATCTTTGAACCCCTGATCGATGGTGGACATGTTGTGGTCTACCTCGATGACATCCTCATCTTCACGGAAGATATCGAATCCCTCACTACGATAACCCACGAGGTGCTCCAGCGTTTGGAGCAGCATGACCTCTACCTAAAACCTGAGAAATGCGTATTTGCTCAGACCTCCGTCGAATATCTCGGAATCGTTATTTCCGATGGCCAAGTTTCCATGGACCCAGCCAAGGTGGCTGGTATTTCCGAGTGGCCCGTCCCACGTACAGTTAAGCAAGTCCAAGCGTTTTTGGGCTTCTGTAACTTCTACCGACGGTTTATCAAAGACTATTCCACCGTCGCCCCGGCCACTCTTCGACCTGACCAAGAAAGATGTGCTCTTTTCTTGGGATACCTCGGTGGAAAGCGCTTTCCACACCCTGATCCAAGCCTTCACACAGGCCCCTGTTTTAGCCCTTCCTGACCATTCCAAGCCATTTCAGCTCATCACTGACGCCAGTGACTTCGCAACTGGGGCTATTCTGGAACAACCCGATGCTTTAGACCAGTGGCATCCGGTTGCTTATCTATCGAAATCTCTCCTTCCTGCGGAGCGCAACTACGAGATTTGCGATAAGGAACTCCTTGCGATCATCCATGCTTTCCATGCATTCCGACACTACCTCAAGGGACATAGTGATACCACAGAGGTGTGGTCCGACCACGGCAATCTGGCTTACTTTATGAAGAAGCAGAAACTTTCCCGACGACAGGCCCAATGGGCGCTGTTTCTTTCCCAGTTCCAGTTCATCATCATCCACAAACCGGGCAGTCAGAACAAGTCTGATGCTCTGTCCAGGCGTCCAGATCATAAAAAGGGGATAGCGGATGAAGATGAACAGAGAGTTCTCCTGGATACAAAATATTTTCAAGTCAATGCGGTGCAGAGAGCAGCTGTTACGGTGTTAGGAGACACCACCCTACGACAACGAATCCGAGACACGCAGACATATGACAGAGAAGTCAGTATGGCGTTGGAAACCCTCTTGAAGAGCGGCCCCCATTCACTCACCAAGGGATTGGAAGAGTGGAATCTAGAAGATGGAGTCATCTTATTCCGAGGACAAATCTACGTTCCCAAGGACGATGATCTTCGAAGAGATATCGTCAAGCAATACCACGACCACATCGCTATAGGACATCCAGGAAGATGGAAAACCTATGAGCTGGTATCCTGAGATTTCTGGTGGCCAGGGATGTCCACCTTTGTCAAGAGTTATGTTGACGGATGCGCTATCTGTCAATCAACAAAGATCAAACCCCGAACCCAAGTACCCATGCAACCCAATCCGATTCCTACAGAGGTGTGGGAAATAATAACCATGGATTTCATCACCGATCTCCCCGTATCCCTCGGTTACGACACATTGTTTGTGGTCGTAGATCGCCTCAGCAAAGCAACGGTCATCGCTCCCTGTAACAAGACTATCACGGCTGATGAAACTGCCAAGTTATATCTGGAACAAGTCTGGAGAAGAACCAGACTACCCCGACAAGTGATTTCGGACAGAGCACCCCAATTCGCATCTAAAGTGATGCAGGAAGTTTGGAGCAAACTGAGAGTCAAGTCCACCATGTCAACTGCCTTCCATCCACAGACCGATGGAGAGACCGAGCGAGTCAATCAAGAGCTCGAGCAATACCTTCGCGTTTTCTGCAATTTCCAAGCAGATAATTGGGCAGAGTTGATCCCATTCATGGAGTTCGCGCACAATGTTCGGCAACATAGCGCAAGCAAGACGTCACCCTTTGAAGTGTGGTATGGGTTCAAACCCGAGTTCATTCCCCCCATCCACTTCACGACAAGGATCCCTGCAGCCGAAGACCGGCTGAAATCCCTGAATCAAATCCGATCCGAGGTCTCCGCAGCGCTAAAAGTAGCGGCGGAAGTTATGAGAAATTCCAAGTCACAAGTCCCATCCCGAGTTTTCAAGTCTGGCAACTTGGTCTGGTTGGAAGGAACCAACATCCACACCACGCACCCCAAGCCCAAGCTTGCCCCAAGACGCCATGGTCCATTCAAAGTCTTATCCACCTGGGGAGTTAATTGTAAACTCCAACTCCCAAAGACATGGCGCATCCATCCAGTCTTCCACAACTCCCTGATCTCTCTGTATCATGAAAACGATACTCATGGACCAAACTTCACCCGACCCCCTCCCGAGATTGTTCATGGTGAAGATGAACACTACGAAGTTGAAGCGGTTCTCCAGTCCAAAGTATCACCCAACAAGAAGGGAATACTTTACCTGATCAAGTGGAAGGGATACCCCGATTCCGAGAATTCCTGGCTCCCCTCATCCCAAATGACCCACTCCCGAGAACTGGTCCAGAAGTTCCACAAGGACCACCCCCACGCCCCTAGATCAAAGTTAACCAGTGCTGTCGGTGCAGCATGGCGTTAAAAAGGGGATACTGTCACGAACCTAGAAACTTGGATCATGACTCAGGCGTCTAAGACCGGTCCACACCAGCCCAGTCTTATGTAATCTCCTTCCTAAAGGGGAAATCCGAAATCGGAGTTTGAATTTCGTACTCCGACGATCACATGATCGGTCACATGATCTCTCATCGTTTATCAAGTCACCTGACAACTCCAAGTCGTACCACTCCTTGGATTTATCTGATTGGACTGCGGAGCGCAGTCGTACCACTTCTCTTATTATTCTCATTGGACTGCAGAGCAGTCACACCATATGATGCAATCGACTGTGGGACAGTCGTACGATACAATACTGATTTCCCATTGGACGTTATATTTAGATGTCTCTGGAATGTTCCATTTCACAGTATTCTGCAGCACCTGTGGGTGGCCCTAAGCCTGCCCTAAACCTACGCACAGACCATCCCTGTAGGTATATAAGCTAGCGCAATAGAACGGACAGTCCCTCAGACTGTCCACTTGTGACATCCTCCCTTTGCCTCTCCCAGCCTCGAGCCTGTGCCCCTTCAGCTGCAAGTCGAGTAGCTTGCATTTAGCGCCACTTCCCTGAGCCATCGCGCCAGTTCTGACGGTTGAGCCAAAGCGTTCCATCACAGTCGCCCCTGTGCCCCGCCTCGCGTTCTCCACCACCCCCGGTCTTCTGAACCCCATCGTGATTCCCTGTCGAGTGACAGTGAGTCATCACAGGTTGTAGTTGCGCGATGGGTTTGGCCTGGGCTGCGGGTTTCTCAGGGTGTTCATGTTGAGGCCCAGTCTGGCGCGTAGGTGAATGTATTGCTTTTGTCGGCGTAGGGCCGCTTCCTTCCACTCGTTGAAGCTTTGTGGGTCGTCGAGTTCGTATATTTTTGTAAACAGGGCCTTGGGGAGGCCCGCCGAGAATCGATCCAGTGTTTGGCAGTCGTTAAGTCGGTAATCAGCCTTCTGCGCTAGCTGCTCAAAGTTGGTGACGTACGAATCAATATCGTCTCCTATCATTTTGAACCCTTTGGCGAGCGTGGCTTGTGCTTGCTCCTGCTCTAGTACATTCGAGAAGCGGTCTGAGAACCCTGCCGTCAGGGTATCCCATAGAAAGGGGTCGTATCGGTTTCGTCCGTGATGAAGCTCATTGTTGAGCCATTGGAGGAATCCAAGCATCCAATTGGCTACTCGAGGTCCCTTGATAAAGCCTAGGAATAATAGGCATTGCCGATACACGTTGGTCATGATCGGTGCTTCTGCGTTTTGCCCCCAGTAGATGTGCCATTGAGTGAGGAACGATTCGTACTCATCTTGGTTGCCATCAAACGTGTTGGGGGGTTCCCCTACCAGTTTGTCCGTTCCGTGTGGTGTGCCTGGGGGTGGTCCTGCTGCTGGTGGGGGTGGTGGACCTCCGCCGAAGGGGTGTCCCCCACCTCCTCCTCCAAACTGAGGTTGTCTTCCTCCTCCTCCTCCTCCTCCCGGTGGTCCTTGGCCGAAGTTGCCGCCTGTCCTTCTGGGTGGTGGTGGTCCTCCTGCCCCCGGAGGTGGATCTGGGATGTCGGGTCCTACCGCTCTAAATATGGCCGCGTCGTCGGCTGTCATGCGATGTCCCGTGCTTGGGTTGATGGGGTGTAGGTAGGCTTCTGCTTTCTTCCGTTATTCTCCGCGCTTCTTCAACAGCTACGTCTTCTTGAGTAATTGTTGCGGTGGCCATGTCTGCGGGTGCGTGAACCTCAATGTCTTCGGGTTCGTTTATGCGGAGGGACTCAGCTGTTTGTATGATGTCTCTGACTTCCGATTTGTTGTCTGCGTTGGTCTCCTCGTCTTCTCCGCTTGTTTCTGATGGTGCGGGGGTTCTGGGTTCCGAAGTGCTGGGTTCCTCTTCTGGTTGTCCGTCAATGCGTCCCCACTCTGTTCGTGTGGGAAGGTTTCTTGAGTCGATGTCGCAGTTGTAATTTCGTCCGGCTGGGCATACGAAGTCGTATCGGTTGTCTATGGGTTCCACGTAATCTCGACCCAGCACAAATTGTCGAAATTGAACTCAACGGGGCGATATTGGGTTGGCCCCGATGCGAAGTCAACGAAGTATCCGGTTTCTCCTTGATATTCTCTCCACCGGGCTGCTCCTAGGAATTGTACAGGTACGTTGCGATCTCCCCTTCGTTCAAGGGAGTAGGTTTGAAAGTTTCTCCACTGGTCTCAAGTTGTGAACGCCACAATGATAGGATCTTGGTCTTAATGTAACGCCACCACTGGCGTTAGTCCGACTTGGACTTCGAAAGGACGTTCATGACTTAGCGAAATATGCGTTCGAGGTCACGTGACTCAACGTCACGAGATACACGGCGCTTTGGATAGGGCACGTGATCTAACCGTACACTAGGGCAGTTCGAGCCACTAGGTAATCCGATGGACGGGATAGAAGACTTGCACGATGAGGCAAGCGAATTACGCGTGGGGATGAAGAGGAAGAAAGTGGTGATTAGAGAAGACCAAGATGGCGTATCTTGGTCTTATCGAGCCACTATTTATACACATACGAGGATGCTTTAAAGCTCCTCTCGAAACCGTACGACAAATAGCGTAAGTAGCTCGAACCCTACTATAGCTATCCTAGGAATGACTCATGCCACATCGGCATGTGATTGTAATACTATGCTGACTGATCTCCATGTCCATGACACATTACTGCTTACACCGAGGTCATAACCGTGAGTAAGAGTCCACGACTTTGCAAACCGTGACAGCCGCAGTAGGGGAGATTCAAGGTAAGGTGGCGGCGAGTAGACGGCAGTTGGAGATGGCCAATGCGTTGGAACGCATCGAGGACGAGGCCAGGACCATGGTGGACTACGAGTTGACAAAGAAGAAGACGCGCAGAGGACAGAGAGGGGCAGCGTGGGCGACGCGCACCAGGATCTTGTATGAGGAGGAAGGGTTTGGAGCGTCGGGGCATCACACCTGAAAAGGGGGTGATGTTACGATCGGACTCATCGGTACGGAACACAGGCTTGTGGGGTTCTGACTACCCTAGTATTAGTCAGGGACAGTCGTATCAGTCAGCGTCGAAGGACATGTATCGGACTTAGACTCATACCTAGGACAGCCGTAGTAGGGTTCGAGCTACTATTGCCACTAGGTACCGTACGTTCAGGAGGAGCTTCAAAGCCCCTCGTCAACTGTATATATATCGGGCAGTGCGAAGACCGAGCTCTCCAGCTTGGTCTTCTTGAATCATCGACGCCATTCTCCACTTCCTCTTAGTCGTCTGCCTTCTTCTCTCCCTCAGTCTACTAGTGCGGCTGGCCTTCGTCTGGCAGCTCGCAAGACAATGTATACGCCTGGTGGACTTCGCCCCAGTGCTGTGGACGATCACGTTCTTGCTACAGACGTGTATCTATTTCTGCTAAGTCACTCTACGCTTGCCTTGCCACTGTGCCCTCGCTCAAGTCGAGCACGTTAGGACGGGCCTAACGCAACAACACTGACTCAGCTAAAGCAAATGGACTTGGTTACTCTGGCACCTACAGGATCTGGCAAAACCTTGACATTCTGGATGCCGCTCCTTTTCAATGGAAATGGGATCATGATTGTTATCACACCATTAATTGTCCTAGGCAATAAATATGTTGCGGAGCTGTCAGCAGTCTCAATCCCAGCAATAAACCTCGCATCCAAGTCGGACAATACATACGAGGTGGGAATCTTATATGGGTGCCTCTAATATTTATTGAGTAATGTAGCAAACAGGAAATCGAGTCTCTGAAGTACCACATTATTATTACAAGTCCTGAGCGTGTTCTTAATGACCGGAGGTTCCTTGAACTTTGGAAGCTGAAGAAATTTGTTAACAGACTGCGCAATATTATATTCGACGAGGCCCACTGCATCAGCCAGTGGTCAGGGGATTTCCACCCCAATTACACTGAAGTCGGGAGGCTACGTTGGTTACTCCCTGGACATGTTGTCTTCTATGCAGCATCGGCAATGCTACTGTCTCATGTTCTTGGCCACATAAAGTCTATCCTTCAGATGCGATCAGAGAGAACTAGGGAGATTCGGCTCAGCAATGATCGCCCAAACATTCACTTGCTTACCTTGGAGATGCTGGATCCTATAAACTTGTGCCATGACATCCTCTGTGTGCTTAGGTTCGATGGCAATCCCCCACCACCACCATTCATGGTTTTTTGTAATGACCAAAAAGAAACGGAGAGACTTTGCCTTTTTGCTCGCTTGCATGCATCAGGAAAATCTCCATTTTTCTTAATAGCACTTAAGTGTGCTTATTTATGCTTAACAACACCTCTAAGCACTGCTAAGCGGAGCCTAAGCCCAAGGTCACTAAGCACGACTGTGCTTAGTCTAAGCTCAGTCGATTCATTAAAACAACTTAGCCAACACTTTGTCTTGCTTATTCTAAACTTGGGGGGTACCAAGCAGAGATCTAAGGACCAGATTTCCAGGAGGAAGTGACTTAAGCTTGGACTTAAGTGCAATAAGGAGATGAATCACCACAGAAGTGTACAGAAATGCATCAGAAAAAAATATATTTATTGTATGGATAGTACACAGAGGAAGTACTAGGAGTCCCGCCGCCGCCGCCACCATTCCCGCCGCACTGCCACCATTCCCGCCACACCGCCGCCGCCACCCGCCTCCGTGTCGTTACTGCCGCTGTGTTACCACTGTCATTGCCCTCTACGCCCGCCGTCGCCCTCCACTACCGCTGTCGTCCTCCACATCTGCCGTCGTCCTCCACGTCTGCCATCATCCTCCATGTCTGCCATCGTCCTCCATGTCCGCCGTCGTCCTCCACATCCGCCGTCGTCCTCCACGTCCACCGTCGTCCTCCGCGTCACCGTTGCCGTTACTCTCCACATGACAGCCACTGTCGCCCTCCACATCACCGCCACTGTCGCCCTCCGCGACGTCATCGTCATCGACCCGGTTGCCGTCATTATCGGCGTCGTAGCGGTGGGGAATGCACGCCGTGTGGGGGTGGCGTTGCGGCGGCTCTTGCGCGCTGTAGGGGGTGACGGTGGCAGCGGACTTGTGCGCGGCGATAGGTTGGAGGCAACGGCCACAGGCTTGTGTGCTGCACGGTGGAGGCGGAGGTGGCAGCATGGACTTGAGCAGTCTGTAACACAAGTGATTAAATGAAAAAGAACAAAAAAATAAAACAAAAAGAACGTATCCTAATGGGCCGAAGCCCAGCATCGCGGCGGGGTGTGGGGGCCAAGGGACAGGGCGTGGTGGTGTGGTGGTTTTGTGCCTGCAACGGTGTTGTCCCTGAAGGCAGAGGGGGTGGCCGGCGTGCAAAGGCGATACCTGGAAGAGCACCATTAGAAGAACCATTAGAAGGAGAAAAAAAAAGGCAGAACAAACCCACAAGTTGTTGAGCATGAAGAAGCGTTGAGGTAGAAGGTAGAAGGGCACCTGGTGTCGTGTCGACGTGTCAAGTCAAGGCACACTTTCCCACACCGCAGATTCAGCCTCCGCCAAACTTTTTTTTTTTCCAAGTCGAGTTGTGCCTCTGTCGCCACCACCGTGACCGCTACCGACCCCACCGACGCCCACCACCGACCCCACTCCCACACGTGGACTCGGACCGCAAGCCGCCACCACCACTCCGATGCGAGCCCCACACAACGACGCATGCGGCATGCAGTGTGGTGCAAGCCGCACGACGACAACTTACACGACAACGACCGATGGCACGAAGATGGCGTGACAACGGTACAACGATGGCGTGACGGCGCGACGACGATACGACCACGGCGCGAGTAGGCTGCGCGAAGATGATGCCGACGGCGTGCAATGACAGCGCGGCCACAACCGCGACCACGTCGAATACGACCACGACCACATGAACTACGACCGCGACCACGTCGACTACCACGACCGTGACCACGACCACGATGAAGCGGCCGACGACGAAGGGGTGGCAGAGGGGACGGCGGTAGGGACGGCGGGGGGACAACAGGAATAGCGACGCGGTGGGATTGGTGACGGCGGTGAGGGATGGCGACGGCAGAGGCAGCAGTTATACTTGATACCTTTCTACCTACTTGATACTGTACTTTTTTAACTACTTGACAAACTTATGTATACTTAGATTTTACTTGTGCTTAATGAGTAATAATGACTAGTTCACTAAGCAGAAAATAAGCAGTTTGAGAGGCTTAAGAGTAAATAAGCACTCCAAGCCCACTAAGATTTTGGGATATTTTCCTGATGTGCGCCTTCTGAATCTGTCGGGAAGCTTCTCTGGTTCCATTCTGGTATGAGCACAAGCTTCTGGACAGAAACGATCAAGAAACTCCACTTACATGAAATATGGGGGATCTTCTGTACTGACGCAGCTGGAATGGTGCGTGGTTTTCATAAAGTGTTGATGTCCTGCCAATCAGTCATTAGGGTCTTGACCTGCACGACGTCGAGCTTGTTGTTCAGTGGAGACACACAAAGTCTTTGTGTATGCTCTGGCAGTGTCTTGGTCGTGCGGCGAGAGATCCATCAACTGAAGCCACTGGAATATATATTGTCGAGCCAAAATTCATGGACCGTCACATGCAAACCAAACAGAAAGCGGCAACGTCGACAAGTGCGCATGTGCAGGGTGGGAAGGCTGGTCCATCTTCACGGAAGTGGCCTCGCCTCCAGCCTGAGCGCGATCAATCAGAGCCTGATTCTGGTGCACCACGGACAACAGGCAGGTTGATTGTCCAAGAGGAGAGACACGAGAATTACGAAGAGGCTGCCATGGATGCGTATATCAATGCACATTCACGAGGCGTCTGTTGCCGTGGGATATCAAATGAGTTTTTTGGTAATCAACCACGTACATGCCTGTAATCTATTACTGGGCTCCTTTTTGACCCGCAGCCAGTGTCTCTGTCAATGGCGTGTTCAAATTGCCCTTGATGTGTTGTCAAGGCCTCCCATTTGTGCTGTGATGACTGCAACCCTGGGTCCTTTATTCTACCACTCCCTAAAACATCTGCACCAAAACAAACTCAGGCTCCAAACAAATTCAAGGCGGGCTGGTACGACTTGACCGACACAGACACGAGGCTCAAGACTGCCTTGCAGGACTGGCAGAGAAACCAGCTCCTGAGCACTGTGGGCGATGATGATATGTTCGGACCCCAGCTCATCATGACTGACGATGTACTCGAACACTTAGTGGAGTTGGCCCATTTCAAGCAGGTCTCCGATCTCACATCGATTCATGCCCAAGTCAGTTGGCGGTATACTGATTGCTGGGGCGCGGAGATTCTCGATATCATCGAGAAACAGCTCCCACCCATTAACGCTGGTTTGTCTAGACCAGTTCTGCAACCTGCCGGGAATCTGCCTGGGCCATCCACCAAGCAGAGGTCATCAGTCGCCCAATCAACACCAAGTTTGAATGGCCCCAAACCGCCCCGTGCGAGGCGATGTAGCGCATGTGGCAGCAACACGCACATAGGTATGTCATTATATTGTAATAGTTTCGTGTCGACGTTGTTCAAGGTCACCCCCACAGCTTCTAATCGCATTTGTCCAAATTACAAGCCGCATACAGGAGGTGTGCAAGGCCCGAATGAGAACGTATTTATGGTCAGTGGACCTCTAAATCCATGGCCTCGATCTCATGTGCTTCCTCTTCAACAGGTAGCACAACTCTCTTAGCGTGTACTACTTCCAGACCCCTTGCAATATTATCTGTTATTTCCCACTCCACGGTTCTTCCACAATGAAATTCGCACAGGCCAGACGATTGCATATGGGTGCGCAACCTCTTGATTGTTGCAGTCATGTCTGGTGGCACATGTTTGAGTGTTTGATGTGTGAGTTGAAATGCTTTCTCGACGATGACATGACAGCTTCAGAATACCTTGATCAGAGGTGATTGCTTGCAGATATAATCCATGTTTTTATTCGGTCCACTTCCAGCGTAAATGACCTGGGTCTATGTCAGTGCACTGCGTCTCTGTCAGCCCGTTGGGCTCATCGCACTCTACTCCATCAATCACACACTCGAGACCTGCCACTTTCTCTGCTACGCCTGCAAACTCTCATGGCTGGTCTCATGGTCCAGACCTTATCGATATCCCAATGCACCGCGCCCAAGTACCAGCATCGTGACGTGGAGCCTGACAACACCGACACCCACCCAACCCCACATCCAACAATAGCAGCAGGCGTGCAAGGTGTTTTTTCTCTTGTTGCAACATCTGCCCTATCAAGGCCCACCACTTTGCATGCCAGGGATGTCTGTCGCACCAGCCCAAGCACCCCCACTGGCACCTCGCACTTGAAACACTGTCTCCACCGCCTGCTCCACATCTGGTCTGGCTTCAGTGCCTCAAGCCAACCATAGCAACTATGGTCGCGGGACCCTGCCAATGCCGACGGTGGCAGTGACAGCAGGAGACTGCCATGTCAAGAATCACTTTCCATCTGGTCCTCCTCTGGTGCCTTAAGCACCAGCCACAACAATGGCCACAACGACTCCGCCCGCATGACCAATGGTATAGTATCTCCAATGTGATTTAACTGACCTTTGTATATAGGTTATTACGTTCCACCAGCCAGTCCACAGGTCAGAACGCATTCGGTTTCCCTGTGGGGTTGCACAGGATGTTCATCCGGATGATATGGCTGCATTTACTGGCTGAGCATCCCATACACCGAACCAATATGACCAGGTCTTACCTCAAATCTGCAGGGTATACGTCGTGTAAGTTCCTCACAAACCTCGCCAATTGAGAAGTGTATTTATGTTTTCCTGTGCTAGAGAACGTATAGATCCATGGAATGAAGGAGGCCTCCACGCATCCAACGTCGCCATTGTTTATCGCATTACAGAGGTCAACATATAAAAGGTAATCCTGGTTGCGGAGGGTCTGGTTCTTGTACTGCTGGTCTCTTCGACCTTCTGGTTTTGCACGTGACTCAGATAGGCCTTCCGTTGTTGCGACATACTTCCGGACAATATCCCTTGACATCTTGACTATCAGGTCCCATTCAGGTTTTGAGTCCGCAAACACCTTCAGGCTTGTCACTGCTGACCCCGAGGAAGATGCCTCTGTCCGCCAGCACTTGAGGATGGCAGTGCGAAGCTCATGATGAACCACATCATGCATTCGACGGAATCTGGGCTTTGTCACAAGTATGCCGGTCTCCTGTGGTCGCAAAATTCCAGCGTGCTGAAAACTGCTGTTGATGTCTTCGCGCCCTTCCTTACTTTGAAGGTATGTCCTCCATAATGCATCGACACATGCCATCTTGTAGTGGAACAGTCCAGGTAGGAAGACGACATACTGAAACCGATTTTTAGGAGTGTCCTCAATCCGCCGTGAATCCCTTATGGTGTCAAGGTGTTCTTTTGTCAGAAGGTCCCTGTGAATCAACAGCACAAATTCGGAGATGTTGACATCTCCATGTGTGTTGAAGCCAGGTTCCATTGGATTGCCCAGGCCACCCTGTCAAAGTAAGTTCTCCATAACCTTGATGTTTCCGTCCACCGACAATTGCTTTATTTTCATTGACTTCATAGGTATTTGCTCGGTTGTTGAAAGTGGTATCTTAAGGACGGATTCGGGAGCCCCAAGCTGCTTTGAAAAATGCCCGAAGTACTGGCCATGATTGATCAGTATTTCGCGTACATGCCAGGAAAATGCCTCGCACCACGGAGTGAGCTCCTTGGGTATATGGCGGTCATAAGTACCCATCAGATGGAACTTTAATAAGTCAAATTCGTCGAAGGATACTGGTGAAGCCGATGGCGAAGGGTTGCGAGGGTCTACGTTCCATAGGGCCACAGAACACTGCAACACATCAAGATTTTCCACACCAATAAGTGGTATTGCCATAGCAGATGTAGCACTCACAAAAGACGAATGATGAGCAATTGTCGGTTCCGAGGTCTTGAAGTTGATATCAAAATTGTCGTATGCCATGGCCACTTTGAGTGAGCGCAGACTTTGCCTGATCTCCTGCGCGCTGTCATTCGACATTGATTTCACAGCCCGTTGGATGGATTTGATACTAATTGACAGCCCAGCATGTGCCAGCACCTCCGTTACACGTTGAGGTACATTGGCAGAGTGGACGAACATCCCAATGATCCCTTGTAGGTGGTTACAATTTTCATTTGCGCTCTGTAGGATGATACTGATGCACACAACTGATTTCTAGTATTTCAAGCAGTTCATATAAGTATCTTGTGTACGGCGTGTATTAATTAACTGAGGTATAGTAGTAACTTACAATGACTCAAAGAGCCATGTTCCGTGCCGATATGTCCTTGCGTGATTTCTTCTGAGGCCTCCTCTCGTCCTCTTGTTGGATACCTGAGTTGCTGTCATCTCCAACAGCCTCTGTGTTTTCTTCAGCCACCTCGTCTTCGCCAAGGTCTCCCAGGAGTTGCTCAGATATTTGAAAAAGCTCGGACAGGTTGACACTGTTTGGGTCGACCATGACAGACAAGCGGTGTTCATCAAGTGCCCCAAGCAGAGTGAAAACGATTCCCCATAGAGACAGGGCCAGTAGACGCATCTTCCCTGCAAGCTGAGGCATGAAAGCAAGTTCAATTTGTTCCGCTGTTGCAGTGCTCACACTGAAGTGAAGTCTGTTCTTTTTTTCGTCATCTCTCCTACCTCTGACCATAGCATCGACTGTGTGACTTGGAGAGCCCATGTAGATACAGACACAGATGTGGTTGTGTGACTGAGAAGACAAGCACATACATCCACAGCATCGCGCTCCAGGTCTTCCCAAGCCAATTGAACCCCAAGATCTTGCCCAAGATCATCCAGGTTGCACCACAAGAGAATGCTAGTGACCAAAGAGGATATCGTGTAGCCATTGTCAGAGAGGCACTGGAGCACAGTGGCGAGTTCTGGGTTTGTTCGATTGACCATCAGAATAGGGCACGGTGATGAAGATGCACGCGTGGATACCCAAGCATTCACGCATACATGCCAATGTCGATCAAATCAATAAATTAAATACAATTTCCAAAAACGGACATGTGCGTTTACAATTAAAAAAACACAGAGACCGTAATGAAAGAGCACAACGTGTCACGCCCTGGGAAACGCCGACACAAGTGTCCCCAGTCGGTGCGTAGCGTAACGAGACGCAAAGTTAGGATATAAAAGGAAATGGGGTGTGGGAAGAAACACGTGCACAGTGAGTAATAGTCTCTTACGCGGAGCATCGAACGGGAAGGAGTCTGGGACGGCACCTGCTCATTCCTTTCTTGTGCATGCCGCCACCTGCCCGCCTTTTCAATAGGTCTGAAAAACCGAAATGTTCCTTTCAAAAAAGAAAAGAATGGCCTCCTTCTGATCATAGTCGCAACCCCCTGTTTAAAACTTAGCTATACCTGTCGGAGAATCGAGGATCGCTTGTGACCCCTCAAAAATCCTCATTCGAACGGCTGGTTACGAGTCTACTAGTAGGATATGGATTGTTTTATGACTACGCTGAAGTATCTATGTGTCGTTGAAACTACAGAAAAGATCTATTGGCTTTGAGCAGCGTATTGGTACGTAGCACAGTATCCATTGTTATTGTTTGGACTGTCTCCGATGGTCGATTGTCAACTCGGTCAGGTTGGCTAAAAACACTATATGGTGCAGTACATTATTTTCGCAATGTGATCTATCTCCCACTATCGCCGGGAACACCTATGTGTGTGCATGTCACATCGGCAGCCATAATAAAGCCTGCAAATAACTCGTCGGAGTGCTCTTGAGAGGGTGGAGTAAGATATTGTCGAATGCTCGAGTCAATATTTGCCTTCCGATAGTCGACCTCCGCGTGGGTTAAAGCTGATTGAGGTGACAGCTTTGAGAGACGTAAGAAAGTGGCGTGCTTCAAGATGACGATAACAGCTTCGACAAAGTTAAACACAGCCTAAAAATGATAAAGTGAAATACCAAAGATCAAATGATAATCGCCTCGACGGGAGGGGGTAAGCTGAAGAGATAAATATCAAAAGCCAGGGACAAATGACTGTAAAGCACAAAGAATACATTTTGAACTGTGGGTAGCGACATGATCTGGGTCATCTTACGAAGAAGTGAGATATTTGGTTGAGGAAACGTCGGAGAGAACTTACAAACTAGAAAAACAAAGGTGAACAGCTTTAGCAAACTAGAAAGGGGAGCATGCACGCACGGGCTAGATGATCAGCGATTACGATCAACGGAGAGCAGAGGACAGGCGTCGTCAGCATGCCGGAAACGCAGCGAGCGACGGCAGCCACTCACTCTCTGGAGAGCCGAGGACAGGCGTCGTCAGCACGCTTGAAACCCAGCAAGCCACGGAAGCCACTCACCAACTGGAGAGCCGAGGACAGGCGTCGTCAGCACGCTTGAAACCGAGCGAGCCACGGCAGCCACTCACATACTGGAGAGCCGAGGACAGGCGTCGTCAGCACGCTTGAAACCCAGTGAGCCACGGCAGCCACTCACATACTGGAGAGCCGAGGACAGGCGTCGTCAGCACGCTTGAAACGCAGCGAGCCACGGCAGCCACTCACTTCCTGGAGAGCCGAGGACAGGCGTCGTCAGCACGCTTGAAACGCAGCGAGCCACGGCAGCCACTCACTTCCTGGAGAGCCGAGGACAGGCGTCGTCAGCACGATTGAAACCCAGCGAGCCACGGCAGCTACTCACATACTGGAGAGCCGAGGACAGGCGTCGTCAGCACGCTTCAAACGCAGCGATCCACGGCAGCCACTCACATACTGGAGAGCCGAGGACAGGCGTCGTCAGCACACTTCAAACCCAGCGAGCCACGGCGGCCACTCACTTCCTGGAGAGCCGAGGACAGGCGTCGTCAGCACGCTTCAAACCGAGCGAGCCACGGCAGCCGCTCACGGACTGGAGAGCCGAGGACAAGCGTCGTCAGCACGCTTCAAACCCAGCGAACCACGGCAGCCACTCACATACTGGAGAGCCGAGGACAGGCATCGTCAGCACGCTTGAAACCCAGCAAGCCACGGCAGCCACTCACGGACTGGAGAGCCGAGGACAGGCGTCGTCAGCACGTTTGAAACCCAGCGAGCCACGGCAGCCACTCACGGACTGGAGAGCCGAGGACAGGCGTCGTCAGCACGATTGAAACCCAGCGAGCCACGGCAGCTACTCACATACTGGAGAGCCGAGGACAGGCGTCGTCAGCACGCTTGAAACCCAGCAAGCCACGGAAGCCACTCACCAACTGGAGAGCCGAGGACAGGCGTCGTCAGCACGCTTGAAATGCAGCGATCCACGGCAGCCACTCACATACTGGAGAGCCGAGGACAGGCGTCGTCAGCACGCTTGAAACCCAGCGAGCCACGGCGGCCACTCACTTCCTGGAAAGCCGAGGACAGGCGTCGTCAGCACGCTTGAAACCCAGCGAGCCACGGCAGCCACTCACGGACTGGAGAGCCGAGGACAGGCGTCGTCAGCACGATTGAAACCCAGCGAGCCACGGCAGCCACTCACGGACTGGAGAGCCGAGGACAGGCGTCGTCAGCACGTTTGAAACCCAGCGAGCCACGGCAGCCACTCACTTCCTGGAGAGCCGAGGACAGGCGTCGTCAGCACGCTTGAAACCCAGCGAGCCACGGCAGCCACTCACAGACTGGAGAGCCGAGGACAGGCGTCGTCGTCGTCAGCACGATTGAAACCCAGCGAGCCACGGCAGCCACTCACATACTAGAGAGCCGAGGACAGGCGTCGTCAGCACGCTTGAAACGCAGCGAGCCACGGCAGCCACTCACTCTCTGGAGAGCGGAGGACAGGCGTCGTCAGCATGCCGGAAACGCAGCGAGCGACGGCAGCCACTCACGGACTGGAGAGCCGAGGACAGGCGTCGTCAGCACGCTTGAAACCCAGCAAGCCACGGAAGCCACTCACCAACTGGAGAGCCGAGGACAGGCGTCGTCAGCACGCTTGAAATGCAGCGATCCACGGCAGCCACTCACATACTGGAGAGCCGAGGACAGGCGTCGTCAGCACGCTTGAAACGCAGCGAGCCACGGCAGCCACTCACGAACTGGAGAGCCGAGGACAGGCGTCGTCAGCACGCTTGAAACCCAGCAAGCCACGGCAGCCACTCACATCCTGGAGAGCCGAGGACAGGCGTCGTCAGCACGATTGAAACCCAGCGAGCCACGGAAGCCACTCACGGACTGGAGAGCCGAGGACAGGCGTCGTCAGCATGCTTGAAACCCAGCGAGCCATGGCAGCCACTCACTCTCTGGAGAGCCGAGGACAGGCGTCGTCAGCACGCTTGAAACGCAGCGAGCCACGGCAGCCACTCACGAACTGGAGAGCCGAGGACAGGCGTCGTCAGCACGCTTGAAACCCAGCGAGCCACGGCAACCACTCACTCTCTGGAGAGCCGAGGACAGGCGTCGTCAGCACGCTTGAAACCCAGCGAGCCACGGCAGCCACTCACAGACTGGAGAGCCGAGGACAGGCGTGGTCAGCACGATTGAACCCCAGCGAGCCACGGCAGCCACTCACTTCCTGGTAAGCAGAGGATAGCCGTCGTCAGCACGCTTGAAACCCAGCGAGCCACGGCAGCCACTCACAGACTGGAGAGCCGAGGACAGGCATCGTCAGCGCGCTTGAAACCCAGCAAGCCACGGCAGCCACTCACTTCCTGGAGAGCCGAGGATAGGCGTTGTCAGCACGCTTGAAACCCAGCGAGCCATGGCAGCCACTCACTCTCTGGAGAGCCGAGGACAGGCGTCAGCACGCTTGAAACCCAGCGAGCCACGGCAGCCACTCACAGACTGGAGAGCCGAGGACAGGCATCGTCAGCGCGCTTGAAACCCAGCAAGCCACGGCAGCCACTCACTTCCTGGAGAGCCGAGGATAGGCGTTGTCAGCACGCTTGAAACCCAGCGAGCCATGGCAGCCACTCACTCTCTGGAGAGCCGAGGACAGGCGTCAGCACGCTTGAAGCACAGCGAAGTATGGTAGCCACCCACAAACTGGATCCCAAAGCACCAGCATGGACCGGTCAATCGGTCTGCAAACCGTGGGTAAGAGCCGACACTCACAAACTAGGAGTTGGGCCGCCGTCATGACCCATGAAGCAGCATTTAACACTCTATTACCACCTACCCAGATGTATGGAAACGCGAAAAGACATTCCCGAACTATATCCTTGATCCCAGCATCGGAACTGCCAGTACGTGATCTGACACTGTAATGCCTCTTGTCACCGTCGCTCACTTCGCTCTTTCAATTGGCGCACTCACCGCTGCAAAGCTCGTTTCACACTCAATTCTAAATTGCCCCTCTGCACAGCTAAAAACATCAATTCGACGATGTCGTCATTTAATGCCGCAGCCGTCGTCCCAATAAGCTTATCACAGCGCATATTTGGCAAGTGCATTTCTGTCCAAAAACATTAGCATGCAAATATGTTATTTGCCTCTGAACCCACTTTCTAATCGTACGAATCTAACGTCATTTCCAAGGGGGCGTACGTAGTACTCTTGAAATCGTTTCTCCACCTCATCAAACGCATTGTTATCTGGGCTTCCGAAATCCTCCACATGGATTTGCACATTTCGCCGGAATTGGTCGTACTTGGTAAATACCGCAATCACAGGCACTTGAGATTATTCTGTTAAAAAATATAGCTACGAATCTCCGTCACGCACCATTCCGGTCGGGACAGATGTCATTGAAGAATTTGAGATCGAGCTGGGGTCGTTGGTTGTCCATTGGCACGCAGTACCTCAAAATATGTCCATCAGCTGCCGTAACCGTGAACACTCGAGAGTCCAAACCATATAGCATGTAATCTAGAATGTAGTCGCGTCTCTCCACATTTGCTCTGGATGAAGTCGTGTAACGTCTTGAGTTCTTCTGTGCCACCTGACTCAATTCCACGAGAATCGTGGAATACGTAGCCCGGATGATTCGAAAACACCAGTTCGTCTTCAATCCGGTGCTCGCCTCTCTGACGCCATGTTTAGAGGTACCAAAGAGAAGTACTATTGTCACTAACGTCCATGGAAGGGTCGAGTGTAACCTGGTCGATAATTAGATCAGGATTCGCAAACAAGATTGGACTACGTACCTCCTCATTTTCCCGGTAGATGATTGGACTCTTTGTCGTATCGCAGATCCTTTGTAGGATTGATGTTTTCCCTGCGTTTGCCCTTCCGATGATCAGGACTCGGAACCAGAACTCTGGAATTCGACGATGGGGTTGCTGGGTGTCCATTGGAGCGACGGTGTTTGGGATAGTGGCCTGAGAGCGAGAACGCGAGTGACGTCTGCGAACTATAGGAGGCAACAGAGAACGACCAAAGACTCACGGATCGGGAACTCCCACACACAAAAGTCACGGTAACGCGGTGGTTACTATCTTTGAAGACACTCAGCATGGAGTGAACTGTACAGGGAGCAAGACGTCACCACCTTCCAGACAGACAACCCTGTCGTCTCCAAACTCATCTGGGTCGATCTTGACCGACATTTTGGCAACCCTTATTTTGAAATGCGCTCGGTCCAGTTGCCGGACGGTCAACGTTGCACTGGTGTGGGTCCTAACATGGCTGTGCAGAAGGAATTGGCATTCGACGATGAGGGAAAACTCGACCAATAACACGAACATGTCAAGGTCCCAATGAATAAGGACGCCGTTCTCGAATTTTTCAGACTTGTATTTGACACCGGCATGGTCCTCGAAAACGAGGTCGAGGTCGGATGTAGGACGTGTCTTGACAAAATCGACAAATATTCCTACGCAACTGTATCAATTCTGCTCAGGAGCGGTAGGTCCTATATACCTTTCAAATGGATATTTCTGTCCACGAACCGGTCAGCCTATGCTCGAGTGGAAGCTGTTCGACTAACCGACTTTGATAGGCCATATCAGTTGCAGATCGTGAATTCGATTCAATGCTAAGATATCAGAAATTGGGATTTCGAGGTTGGGTGCTGTGTGAAGGACTCTGATGGAGCCAAGATGTACGAGCGACGGATGGATGTTGATAAGAGAAACACACACGGCATGGCACCGTGCTGAGGTAAGTCGAAGTTAGTCTCATGCACCAATTCATCGTCAGCTCGCCAGCTTCCCACTCAATCAACCTCGCGATCCTTTCAACAAAATACAGACCGAGCCTACCCTCTCGCTCGAAGTATGCACTCAATTATCTTTGCTTAAGATTTCAGTCTGGCTCAGAACTTAAAAAGGATCCAGGTGCCTGCCTGCATGATCTCAAGGTAAGCACCGTCCCTTTCATCCCTCTCACCGACCTTGCCATTGGTCCCTTCGGCTCAGTCTCCGCCATAGAACCCGTGTTACGAGGATGCAATGACGGTGTCTGGCACTACACTCTCGTCGCAAGCGTAGCTAGCGAAGCCCCATCCGCTGCGTCCGTGCCAGCATCTTCCAGGAGTAGCTGTGGTAGATCTATTGTACGTCCGGTGAGCTTGCCACCGTACTGTATTATGTTACTCATGCTCAGTGCGCACGGCACGCTGGATGTCGCAGCCGGCTGATCGAGGAGGACCGCGAGGCCATGGGCAAGTGATTCAGTTCGCGCTCAACGAGATCGGTATGTGCCTTCCGTATACCCCCTTCTTGGGTAGGCCTGGTGATGCGCGAGAATGCACATACCTGGCTGAAGCACCTCCGCCCTTTGACCCTAACGTTACGCTCCCGCTCCCCGGCTCGGGCGGGGGGCGCAGATGGTCGCATTATACTAGCTGGAATGTAGATCTGTCATTGCGAACTTTCATCAACTTAAGGTGCAGTAGAGTAACGTCTCTCGATGTGATCTATCTTCCACCGGAAACACCGGTGTGCATGTATATTATTTTTTGATACCGTTTTGTCGCGAATTCGATGATACCGTACTTGGCCAATAGTACATTCAACTCTTCTCAGGAACGAAAAGGGCGGTTTAAACGAGTTTATGAGTTGGTGAGTACGTGTCGTGTGTAATGCACATGGTGCGAGTTACATGACGTATACCTGGACGACGGAACTATAAACAGCCATAATGCGAGGATATCGGGCAGCGATCGTGAGGCGATCAAAAAAGACAGGCTATCTGTCTGGAGACCCACGGACTTCAAAAAGAAAAAAAAATATCAAGTCGTAATGAGTGCGGCGATTGCCCACGAACGGATGAAAGATAAAAACGTGTGCGCAAAGAAAACTTCCAAAAGAAAAACGAGCACATGAATTTGGTTCACCTGTACCACTCCCCCTGATCGAGTTCCCAGTGCGCCCCTGAAGGAAACACGACGCGCAGCTTAATGCCGATCCCAGCGGAGGTCGTATCCATAATGCAAGATGCAATGGACCTTCTTCCGCCAGGGCAGCCTCGGTCGTCATAGTCCGCAGGCGGAGCATGCGAAGCGCCTGCACGTTCTGTAACAGCGAGCCAACCTGCTTGTACAGCGCCTTCAGCGAGACTTAGTACCGATAAGTCAGAGCCAGAGTCGAAGAGAGCAACCGACGCATACCTCATCTGAAATGCCCTCGAGACTCAGCTCGGACGTCTCGAGCCCCGCATCCGTGTTTCCCAGCGCACCTAACAGCTGTCCGCGTGCTCGCACGCCCCACGTCAGGCGCAAGAACGAGTATCAGCTCCTTCAGTGCGCCGATGAGCGCACCAAACAATGCCGCGGGGCGAAGGCTGTCATATAGTGTGTTGGCAATGCGTAGCATCATGGGGCGAAGTGGACGACTGGGAGCGAGAGCGGCTGGGATGCCGGGGCTGCTGTCGAGCACGGCAAGGGGTGGCACTGGGGCGGAGGGAAGACCGACGAAATGGGGGAGCACGAGGTGTGTGAAACATTGCGCAGGCAGGCGCAGCGAGAAGGTGGTCGAAGAAGGTCGAAGAATGCGTAGGGCAGTGTGTCTGCGAGTAGCGTGAGATGCAAGAGCGCCTGGCGCCGCGGCGAGCAGCTCCATGTCGAAGGCTGGCAGTATCAGCGCTGATAGCGCGAGCGTCGTCACGAGCTCCATGAGGTGAGGTGCGCAGGCGTCAGCGTCGTCGGCGGAAAACTCGAGGTGCGCGGTAGAGCGCACGCTGCGCAGCGGCGCTTAAGCGCATCGAGACGCGTGCGAGGACGGCAGTCGGGAGCGTGGGACGTGCCCCAAGCCGAGCGGAACCGGGATTGGCGCGCCTGCTGTCGGGCGAGCCATGGGCTGCGCGGCTCGGATGTCGGTGGGGGTGGATACTATGATGCGCTGGGGCGATGGCGGTGCAGGTGCGTGCGTGGACTTGGTCAGGGAGCGCTGGAATGCAGGTGAACTGAGTGTGCGAGCGCGGGTGGGGTGTTGGTACGCTCGGGAACATCTCAGACATGTGCGGGAAGGAGGATGAGACGGGCAAATTGGTGCAGGCCATGTCCAGCTCGGTAATAATTGGCGCGTCACCCGAGGCCGCTGGGAGGACGGATATCTTGAGATGGAGGTGATGGCGAGCGGCTAGGAGAGCGGAACGCTGGAAATGTGGGAAATAGCACCCTTGGAGGGGCGGAAATGTAACATGGAAGCGATTGTCGTCATCCGCCGGCGCAGGGATGTTGAGGTGGAGGATTAAGACATCGAAGAGATCGTAGTTGAGTACATGAGACTTGTCGTATCTTTGATGTCGAGATTTTGAGGCTGTTTGAACAAGGACGACACGAGGGAGTCGTAGGGTGGAAAGGGAACTGGCTGGCTGGAAGTAAGACCGCACATTTGGAGTGTGAATGAGTATATTGAAGCCGCGTACGTTGGCCGTACGATGGTCGCAGAGCGTTACAATCGCATTCTCGCCGATCTTGGTTCTTTTGACGATCAAGCAACCCTTGCTCGCACCGGACTGACAATATTCGAGTCCCAACAACAAAGACATTCCCGGGTTCGGTATTGTAAAATTAGAGAACTGTTTGCGCACGGCTCTCCCAGAATTTGGTGTTTTCGATGCATGCACGTGAGATAACGAGATAACGCACGAGTGGCGTCGCACCGCTCGGCCCGTTAGTTGTCCCCACGGTTGGCACAGCCAGTTTTTGGAATTCTTTAGGCCTCAGGATGACTCCGCTTCATACGTACCCAGTCTCACCCCAACACCAACATGTAACGCAGCAACACTCAGAGCGTCAGAGGCCTTGTTCCCTGAAATTGCAGCATGGCTGCGTTCTTCATCTCATCCCCAATTGATTTGACATCAAGCTCGAAGGCGAGGAAGCAGATATGCTCCAAGGTGGAGAAGGACCGTCCGATTCGTGTCCCGTTTATTACGACGGCGAGTCGGTCTCCGGCCAGGTACGCCCCATATTCTTTCCTGGCCATCTCGGCCGTGCTGAGGGCGAACGCAGGTCACGATCCGTGTTCGAGAGGGAAGCGTACAACGCACGACGGGATCAAAGTCGAGTTTGTGGGAAACATCGGTGCGTATGCGTTCCGACAATCTCCCCTTCCCCGCGCCCAGCTAAGTTTGCTATTCCAGAGCTGTTTTACGACCGCAGTCACCACCAAGAATTCCTTTCCTTTTCGCAAGAGGTCGCTGCCCCCGGAGACCTGCGACAGGCGCAGACGTTCAACTTTATGTTGAGAAGCAGTACGAGAGCTACCTGGGCATCAATGTCAAGTTGCGGTTCATAGCCCTGGATGTTGTTCTTGGTTATCGCCAGGTATTTCATCCGCGTAGCAATATTGCGGCGCATGGCAGATGTGGTGAAGGAAAGGGATATCTGCCATACAGCAACAACTTGATCAAGATGGAGGGTCGGCATTGAAGATTGTCTGCACGTCGAATCCGAGTACAACAAATCGTCGTAAGGCTGCTTGCATCTTTAACCCCGCTCGACCCTAATACGACCATAGCAGATATCATTTAAAGGACCTGATAGTCGGAAAGATCTATTTCTTGCTCGCGCGCATCAAAATCAAGCACATGGAGCTCTCAATCATCCGCCGCGAGACCACCGGTTCACCGCCAAGTCAACACAACGAGAGTGAGACAATCACAAAGTTCGACATCATGGACGGCGTGCCAGTGCGAGGTATCCTATTCTCTCCCTTCCCCTGCGTTGTGTCCGGGTAATGATGAGCGTACTTCCTACCAAAGCGAAACAATCCCAATTCGACTATTCCTCGGCGGATGACCTGACGCCGACATTCCGCGACGTGAACAAAACGTTCAGCACGCGCTACTACCTCAACCTCGTCCTCATTGACGAAGAGGACCAACGCTACTTCAACTAGCAGGTACGTCGGGGCGTCGCCTCGCTCATATCGCAGCTGACAAACACGACCCATAGAAAATTAGGATCTTTAGGATATTGGAGGTATGTTCGCTCTTTGTATCGAACACAGACTACTGACGCCTCTCCCCTAGAATTAGCTACTGGTGTACTTGTTATTATTGGCTATACCTATTTGTATATTTCGCTTGCTTGACTTGGTGTTCAGTCCGAGAAGTCGAGGGATGTCATGACTTTATACCGTGGTCGATCATTCAACCTCGTTATCGTGTCAGGGCCCAAGCTAGCTATCGTTCTAAGATGGTACTGGAACTCTCTTGTATAGGTGGGTAGACAGAGCTATACTTGTAATGAGAGATACTCCCGGCATTACGAGTGGAGCAAGTGGGATACACTGATAGTGGGTCTACTCGGGTTAAAAGGTGGACCAGAGACCTACCGGTCTACCATGGTGCTCAAAAAACCTCTCAACACCTTCGGAATGTCCGCAGAATTAGTAACGAGGAATGCGCGGCCTGGGAAGTGTTTCTTAACCCTGTCCACCACCGACGCAGGTAGAGGTTGGGAAATCGGGCGTTCAGCCCCCAGGTGTAGCAGAGTAAAAGAGGGCCCCTTACCACGTCGCCTCCGAGTCCTCGCAGATGCATATCAACGCCGTCTTGACTTTCGGATGACGGTTCATCACGCGTCCGAGGTCCGCCGAGGTGATGCGGTATTGCCCGAAATTCGCGTCCGTCAGCGCGATGACGAAGTGATCGTCTGTGTGGCGCGTCGGCCGATCCGTGAGAAAGTTTAGACGAGAGCGAGACCGGACGTACCGCCATCGAATGCTGCGACTTCATCTACGGCTTTCTCGATTGCTGCCACTGTCAATGAGAAGACCATCTCTCACTCAGTCTCGAGACCAATAGAGCGGGGAGAGAGGGGCTGCGAACAGGTAGAGTCGCCACTAAAGGTATATTGCGTGATGTACTTCATCTTCTGCGCGACGGCCCAGCGCTCCGAGACCTCTTCGACCGAATCGCCAACTTTGACTAGCGGTATTTCGGGTTCGTCGCCAGACTGAAATCGGATTACTCGGGTATCACTCGCCTGCGACATTATGCACTCACATGTCCGTACATCTATGCAATCGTATGGACAACGCGTCAGAAACAAAGAAATCCCAGAGACCCAAGTTGACGTACATCCCAAGCGTACTTGTCCTTCCTGAAGAGAACGTTGAAACTCTCCATGAGCATGACGGCTATGAGTAAAATTCAACAGGAGGACGTAAAAAATAGTGCCAGTGGTGTACTGACCTGTCTCAAGGCTTCGCTGCAGTCTTCCATCATGTTGGAATCGGTACCTGTCAAAACAAACTATAAGGGTCTCTCTCGCCAGAGTCATATAAGCCCACATTGATGCACTAATGTCAAACAAGAACCGAATCCGCTTTGGCCTGGGAACCCAATCTCCGTGAACTGAACCGACACATATGGTACTACGCACTTGACTTGGGGTCGTCCGAGCTCAGGCTTTGCCATCCCGCGACGTTTGTATACTGCTGCTTCGCCCGTAAGGCCCTCCGTCAGGCGCGTGTCGTCTAGCTCGCCGTCTGTCTGGCGCTTCACCCAGACACGTTCCTCTTCACGGGCAGCCAGGTCTGCGCGCCTGCACATGAAGACAAGGACACAGAAATGGTAATAATAATAAAAGTACGCACGTTCGAGAAGATCGTGCAGCTGCGCAATGTGCGCTTGGACAGCGGTCAGCAGTGCCCCGTAGCTGTCCGCCCCAGCGGAGGTCATGTTCAGCTCGGCTAAGCGCCCTTCGAGCTCCTTGCGCGCCATCAGGCGTGCCTGTTCCCGCACGGACTCGGGAACGTCCTCCTTCAGCTTGTTGGATATCTAGGGAAGGTGAATTTAGCAACGGGGTCGAGAATCACGCACGGCGCACGACCTGCCTGATTGATGTCGTGGTCCTTCCTGTGGAGGCGCTTGAACCCCCCGCGCCCGCCTAGACCCGCAGTGTCGCGGCCACCCGTCTGGAGTTGCATAAGCGTAAGTTGAAAACAAGAATAAGGCATCTTACACCGCCAGCGAATGTGTTCCCGCCCGTATGCGCTTCGCCGCTCGGATCTTCCTGCCCGTGTTTCGGCTTGTCGAGGTCGGTCTTCTGTGGGTCGAACTGCATGTCGAGGGGCTTCTTGGCTTTCCGTGTGGTCGTGTCGGTACCATATGCACGTAAACTACGATCCTGCTGGTCAACAACCGCATCGCTTTACACAGCGCCTACAGAGTACTGACCCATGCTTTCGGAGGATCTCGTCGAGCTTCTCGGTTGTCTCTATGCGATAGACGTCAAAGTCAAACACATTGCGCAGGGTATCGTCTAATTCGTCGTCCGGGTATGCCTGCATGTGACGAACTATAGCAATAAGTTCTGTGATAATAAGTAGTTAGTTAGCATTCTCAACAACAATAGCACTGATGCTGCGCACCGCGAAGGGAATAAGGGTATGACAGTGTTCCGCCCTCGTAACTTTGCCTGAGGTCATGAAAGGCACCTATGAGGCGGACAATCAAGTCCTCGCTAAGTTCCGGCGCGAGTTGGGTTAATAGTTTGCGCTCAGATTCTAAATCAGGGTTCGAAATGGCGTGGCTGGGGATATTTCACTAAGAGCCTCACGCGGAGACCGACATACAAGACACGACTTACCAACTGAAATTGTCCCCCAAGACCTGCATGAAATGATTCCCAAGGAAGGCTGAAAAAACTATCAGCGAGAACTCTACCCAGAGTCAACTAACGGCCACCTACGATAGCCAGGCCGGTTTGCAAGCAAGATGAGGCGGAAACGCGGATGGATGGGCAAGTTGCCCTCGCGCTCCACCGCACGCACGAGGCGCCGCCCGTCAGAGAGCGTGAGTTCTCCCTGGCCCGCGAGGCTGCGGAATATCGCGACGACATGCTCGGGTGCTTTGTCCGCTTCGTCGACAACGAGCACGCGTCCGTGGGCTACCGCCCGCAGCAGCGGCGAGTCCGTGTACCGGACCACACCGCGCTCTAGAGTAGTCTGGAACATGAGTTGCTGCACCGTCGAGTCGCGGTGGAGTTGTATGTACTCGCGCGGCCGCTGAAGAAGCTAAGGAGGTGAAGCTAGAGTTAGCTGCGGGAAATGTTGAAGGACAGCATCGCTCTCACCTGGCACAACCTGTCGATGATTTTGTTCTTGCCTACACCCTACACAATCATGAGAGGAAGAAGTGGGAGAGTCCCAAAGATGAGCCGCACCTGATTTCCGAGAAGCACTAGATGTTCACCGAGCAACTCGAAGTCGATCGCAAGGTCGCGCATCTGCGCCGATTGAATGCTGTTGTCATAGAAGTGGTCCATGAACGGTACATATGATGCAGTGCCTTCTGGGTCCTGGGAAGCGTCGAAGCGCGGTATACGAGTGTCCTCGGTATGGCGCAGCGGATCCGTCGGGGCGGGAAACAACAACGCCTTGTCTTCGATCAGCGGCGCAGGGTGGAACTACAGCAGAGTCAGGATATACACCGAACCCAGACAACACGAGGCACGCACCGCAGGTGAGATCTTTGTGATTCCAGCATCCTCCAGCAGCTCCTCAACGCCTGCCCTTTCAGTCGCCGGGAGGAAGTCCGTGAGCAGCCCCCTCTCCAGCATTCTCCCGATGTCCTTGTCCCACGGAAAGCGCGCTAGTCTCCGAGCGATGCGCAGTAGAGCGCGCGTCCCAAGCTGGCGCACACGCAGCGCACCTTCGGAGGAAGCCATGCGCGTACGATAAGCACCGGCAAATCCCAGCAATGCATCCACGTGGGCGGGCGGGCATCCGGTCCGGAGCAGGAGCGCAGCCTCTTCGGAGCGGCCCATCGGCTGCGCTGGCAAGGTCAGGAACATATTCGCATGTTCTGCAGAGAGCCAGTCGCGCAGTGGCGTGGCGCGCGAAGCGGTGCTGATCACGCAGAAGGACGAATGGGCGACAGTAATATCGGGGCTGTGCGTCTACGGGTGCATGTTTCTGTGAAGGACTCCTCCGGGGGAAGGAATAGTCAGAACGTACCGGCCCCAGGTCGTCTCCTGGAGACGCGACGATGCGCTTCCCCTCCCAGAGCTCGACTTCTCTATCTTGGAGCAGCCGTGCGATTGCACCTGCAGTCGGGCCGAGAACGTCGAACCCTGAGAAGTGCACGAGTCGTCCCGCCCAGGCACCTTGGACTAGTGGGCTATGTGCGCTGCAGCTCAATGACGGCTTTACAGAGAAGAAAGAACCTACCTTGGTTCCCAGCTCGTCGCACCCCCTTCCCCTACTACTCGCCTCATAAGCAACTCGCGCCCTCCCAGCTCCTTGTACACGTGTACCGCCTCGCGGACGTACCCCAACACTCCGCCAAAAACTTGAACTAATAGCGAGGTCGACGCGCTCGCGGTAGCCGGCTGTGCGGGGGGGACGAGCGATATATCCCATCCGAGCGCGTGCGCCTGCAAACAGCCTGTGAGAAGGCCCACAAATCGGGCACTCGGGACAAAGTCAGGGGTCTCTTCGAGTGGGAAAGGCTGCAGTGGCCCATCGCCTGCAGGTGCCTCAAGCGCAACTTCGTCCCCGCCGCTGAGTGCCGTAAAGACGACGCGGACGGTATGCTGGCCCGTGCGCACGATGGAGCGCACGGTGTATCCCAGCAGCCCAGCCGCATCCTCCGCCGCCGTTTCCGTGTTGTCCGGGTCCTCCGTTGCGAGAGGCGCGGCGAGAGGACCGAGCCCGGCTTCCTCCAGCCGCTCGCTGAGTAGCGCCCACGCCCGGAATGGCGCGTGCAGCAGCTCTGGATGCAGAACTGTCATCAGCCTGCCCATGGCGCGCGGTGAGAGTGCAGGCATTCCAGGAGCCGGCGGTGATGGGGGCGGGAATGCCGCAAGTAGCGCATGCAGCTTCGCCAGCGCCGTATGCGGGAATGAGGGGAGCGCAGGGCGTGCGACGCTGTCGAGGGAGTGGCGCGTCTCGCTTGCGAACTGTGTCGTGAGAACAAGGTCGCGTAGGGCCATCCACAGAGCGTCGGGTCCTCCCAAGAGTGGGGTAGACGGGTGTGGGTACGCAAGGAGCGCACTGGTAGGGTCGATGAAGCGCGCCTGGAAGCGCGAGCGGAAGGGCGGGTCGAGTGGGTAACCGGAATATGGCGGAACGGGGGCACCTATTGCGATGACGCGGAAGGATGGATGTGCGGGAACAAAGCGCGCGTCAGCTGCGTCCGCGGGAGAAAGAAGCAAGTGTCGGTGAGGGTGAAGGATATGTGTACCATCGTCGAGGTTCCTGTGAGAGCAACATATGAGCTCGGCCCTCCATACAGGGATAATATACGTGTCGTAGAGTTACATTTCACGGTTCTCAAGGAGGTTGTTAAGTACCTAGAGCGGGATCTATAAGGGGGACGGGAGAAGTTGGAGAATACATACGGGCATGATACCACGCTCTGCCTTCTCAATGCCTTCTATTATGAGGATGCGCCCGGTTTTAACTGCACGCACAGCGGGACTGTCGACGTACACGAGGTTTCCACCGTCTCGGATCTCCCGGCCCTGCTTGAGCTCTGTCTCACCAACATCACGATGTAGGGCAATATATTCATACTCTGCGTTCAGTAAGCTGCAATCTGGTCAACAACTGACCAATCGGAGATGGGTTGTCGCACTTGCAAAACGTGAGCGCTAGCCTCCGTGCATAGGGCCCAGGTTGGGCGAGTAGGAAGACGTCTTGATCGAGTACGAACTTCTGCAGAAGAAAGTACAGGTGTTCGCGTGTGCGCGCATCATTTGGATCCAAGGGTGAGAGGTGAGGGAGGCGTGAGGGAGTTCTTGACGCCGGCACGGGATAGGATATATCCCCGAGGGTTAGAGTGCCTATGATTTCAGTCGATGCCGCGAGTGCATTCTGGATATGCTTGAGACGGCGAGCAGACGACATCGATGACGTCCAGAATAGAGGGAGTAGGCCTTGTGTGCAAAGCGCGGACTCGATCAGTGGGTACGCCTCTCGTCGTCGGGGAGTTGAACGGTCATAACCGGAGCGCTTTGGGAAGTATCACAAGCTTAAAGTTGAAACCGGAGGATTACGAGAGCAAGCCGTTTATGCGATGTCAACCCAGACACGCTGTTGACCAAAGTATTGTAGGGTGCCAGAATGGATGGTACAGTAGACGATTTCGACTCGGGTTTCTGGTACAATTGCCGGTGTAAGTGAAGCGCTCGGCTTGCTCAAACTTGAAAGCCACCATACCGCCGACATCCGACATCAGAGCGTCAACGCGTCAACGCGTCAACATCTGTACATTTCGTCATTGCGATGGTATCACATCTGGAGGGAAGTATATGATGAGTCTACGAAAATATTCAGCGTTCCACCGCGGTCTCTGCGCTTTGCCTTGCGCTCGGTGTCAGCGCTGTCAGCCTTAGAAGCTTAGACCGCGATGTGATGATCGATCTTCAAGTTTCCCACAGTCCGCGACTTCCGAGTCTCTATGACCAAGCCAACTGAAAGACGCCTACTTATTCGCATCTACTTCCGCCCGCCTGGAAATCCCAGGTATCTCGTCTTTCGACTACGGCAGATTTGTCGTTGGTGAAGATCACCGTGAGGCATTCCTTTGGGGAAAAGGGTCCAAGTGCGCAGTCCTCGCAGGCACCCCATTTGTTGACGAAATATTCCGCCTCCTCGACTGCACGTACGTTCGCTCCCTGGACCCATATATGTTTGATACCTAACAGTATATGGCTGCTGCAGAGTCGACTGGCATGTAGCGGAGGGCGACATGTTTGAACCCATGAAGCACGTTGCCACTGTGCACGGCAAGACACTCTATTTGCTCCTCGGCGAGCGCATAGCTCTGAATTTATTTGCTCGGTGCAGCGGGATCGCTACTGTGTGAGTCGTGATATACATCCCAGCGTCGTCGAGAGTTGAGCAGGATGCATCTCAGGTCTAAGCGTACGAAGGATCTGGCAGATAGTTATGGCTTCCGTGGTGTCGTCGCCGGCACACGCAAGACGACTCCTGGTATTTACACTGCTCCCTGGGCTCGGACGTCGTTCCACAATGCCGACCTTTCTGTATTAGGCTTCCGACTTGTCGAGAAGTACGGTATGATCGTCGGTGGAATCGATCCGCATCGGTTCGACCTCTCGAGTATGATCATGCTCAAAGATAATCATATCTGGTCGGCTGGTATGTCCTCGCTATCTCCTCTGTGACGCTCAGACTCAAAATCGGATTTCCCACGCACGCGAAGTTGGGGGCTTGGCTTCTCGCTTCTCTCGATGTTGAAGTGCGCGACGAAGAGGCAAATGAAGCCATTGCTTCTGGTGCGGACGTCATAATACTTGACAATATCGAAGGCGATGAACTTGTGTCCGTCGCACGCCGGCTCTGTGACCGCTGGGAAGGAGAAGGGAAGAAGTTCCTACTCGAAACGAGAGGGGGGCATCACCGAAGGCAACCCGCGCGAACGTCCAATCAGCGGTGGGTGGACCTTCTCTCTGCTCCAAGCAATCGTTCTCATCACAAGCAGGGATCGATATTCTGAGCACGAGTTTTGTACATCAATCGGTGCAGCACAGTAGACTTCAGCCTGAAGACCCGGGTACCCTCCAGCTGAACGATTGTGTCACTGCAGGAAACTGCAGTCTCGCTAGCTCAAAGCCCTTCGTTTCCCCAAGAATATCTAGACAAAACAGACATAGCAATAGTAAGACCATGCAGTGTTAATTATCCAATGGCGCATACACAGGAATTAGTGAAGTCATATGGTAATCCTCCAGATTGACAAATCCTCATCGAGGAGGGTGAGTCGATCATCAATCCGGCATCGGCCAACTCTACGTCCCGGCCATAGATTGGTCTCAAACTGGTAGAGCAACGGTGCCACAGGTGAGGCCTGTGAGACTCTCATGAAGCGGCACCTGTCGATTCCGTATTATCTGCTAGAACTGGTCCATAAGTCCAGGACCCGGAAGAATATTTTCTCTTGATGGTTCTCAGACACATTTCATCTGTCCATTGTCGTCTTTCTGGCATTGAGCATTTCCCCGGTTCACCCTGCGCGCATGCCTTGGACAGATCGACAGATCATGACCGCGAACGGTGTTTTTCCTTCTGGACTGGGAATGTCGTATTTTTGTAGACACTCACTTGCCCCGATTGCAGCACCGTTGGCTGTCATGAGAAAAGACTGGCTATGCTGATAACCAAAATCGGGCATATGAGTTTCCTCTTTGTTTCAAGACATGTGCCCGTGGACACTGCTGTGACAAGAAAATTGGTTAAACGCCTGACGAATGCCGCATTGGCTGCTCCACTGATCAATCAATTGCGATGAGAGCCGAGCCGGAATACATTACCCACCCGACTCCCGAGTAATGCCAGGGTAAAGATATGGGAGCTGAAAGCGATACTCCCTCAGCTCCAGTGCAGCTGCTTGGAGAGCGACTCCCAGATATCACGACAGAGAAAGTGACTCAGTTTGGTTCTGAACTGCTAGTAGCCATAGCAGTAGCCATTAACTTCCCCAAGAGTAAATCTCGCCTACGACAACGTGCGGTTCAAAAAACCATACAAGTTGAAAAGGGTACAACACAAATTAACATAGGTATTCACTTGGATTGAGAAAACCCTTCGAAACTGTTCTCCTCCAGCTCGATTTCACGGCGCTCCTGTGTGAGCGAACAAGAATGGCAACACCAAGACGTCAGGCAATCCCCCACGGTATCTCCACGAATGCTGTAGCGTCCGCGGATGTCCGCGCGGGTACCAATCTGAACACCTCGGTTGAGTGACTCCACCTACGGCCAGCCGCCAACTCAACATACCTGCAAGATCCGAGCGAAACCGGGGATGACTAGGCAGCCATAAATGCAACAATCGCTATTATATCTTTCGCCCCCTCCGGGTAGAGGAGTGCCGTGACTCTGGAGATGACGGAGGCGCTGTTTGTTTTTGGAATAGACCACGCAGGGACACCAGCCGGCCCAGCACCCTGCCAGATTAAGCGGGTTAGTCAGATTAGAGGTATTTGACCCAAGCCAGTCGGCATACAAAGGCCACACGCAGAGGTGCAGTCGAACAGGCCAAAGCTCCAGTCACGCTGGCCGTCCACTCCGACCTCACGATTCAAGGCGTTTCTATTGCCACCAGCTGCCATTGGGGTAGTTGCCTATATTTTTTGACAGCGAGTCGAAAAATGGTCAAGCACCCTGTACCAGACGGAAACTATTTGAACGCGTACTTGGGGTTGGGAACTAGTAATAGTTTCCTTAGTATCGATTGGCATGTTAAGAGGGGTGAGGGGTAGAGATACCGTAAAGAACAAGGTCACTATCCTGGAAAGCAGTCATAGTGGCCTTTTATACGAGCGGAAAGGGGTGTACAGGAATGATGGACCGGTGCGGCGCGGAATCTTTCTCATTACATCTGTGAAGTCGATTATGTTGCGACGTCCGTGCGCTTCGGTTGTTGCTCAGCTACTCAGGGCACTTCGGAGATGCCTCGGGTGGTCAAGCCACCCTCCGAATCCGATTTGTCATTGTTGGAGGTGGCGCGGCCAGGTCTTGCTTGTGCTGTCGCGCCCGAATAGTCAGATGTCCCACTGGCAGTTACATGCTGTCAAGAATGCCGCCGGCCATGCGGCTGTCTTGGCAGCCATACACCCGCAGATCATAAAAAAGGTAGTACTCCGGCCAGATACGGAGGTTAGATTTTTCATTTTTCTGTGAATTGGGGGACAATGTGGCATCGCATAGGAAGAAAGTCATAACTCACACTGGGAGAAGTACTGTGCTTCCGATCGAGTCTTGACCTGCTTTCGAGGATTGGTTGGCGGCCTGTGGTTAATCACTGTGAGTTATTGAATGTCATGATCAGTTCGCGCCACCAATCCCGAAAGGCCTGAACGTCCTGAACGCTCAGATCGTTCATATTTCGTCTGTAAACTGTGGACCCTGTCAAAGCTGTCAGGGACCGGTCGGCGACAGTCGGCAACCGGACCCTGACAGCTTTGACAGGGTCCACGTTTGCAGAAGTTCTGAGTTCGCACATCGACGACACTCGAGCCATTAGACAACATTGGGCCACTGAACTTCAAACCCACTGGTCAACACACGCCGCTATATAGTACGCCAGTGACAAGCGACCATTCACATCTTCACCATTTTTGTTGAAAGTACCAACGTATACCAACGCTTGCGTGAGGCCATCGGGTAATACTTACTGTAATACATCTTCGAGCATACAATTGGCGCGGTACACCTTGCGGCACACTTCAGGCCTGGAACCGCGGGATTCGAAATTCACGCAACTTCTAGATCTCGGGCCGCTCTGACCGTAATGGCTAAGTAAGGCAAGCTTGACGCCCGGGCGTATGCCATTCGTGGACGAAATATTCCGCCTCCTCGATTGCACTAAACGTCCACCGTTGAGGTTCATATACCTACGTCCACATGGTCGGTAGCTAACGATCTATGGCTACTGTAGAATCGAGTGGAACGTATCGGAGGGTGATGGTTTGAACCCATAAAGCACGTTGCCACTGTGCACGGCAAGGCGCACTATTTGCTTCTTGGTGAGCGCATAACTCTGAATTTACTTGCTCGGTGCAGCGGGATCGCTACTGCTTGAGTCAAGACCTCCTGGCTTCATCGAGCGTTCAATAGGACACCTCTCAGGTCTAAGCGCACCAAGGACCTCGCAGAGAGCTATGGCTTCCGTGGTGTCATCGCCAGCACACGCAAGACGATTCCTGGTATAAGTGGTATTTACACTGCCCCCTGGGCTCGGACGTCGTTCCACAATGCCGACCTTTCTCTCTCTCGGGCTTCCGACTTGTCGAGAAGTACGGGATATCGTCGGTGGAATCGATCCGCATCGGTTCGACCTCTCGAGCATTATCATGCTCAAAGATAATCATATCTGGTAGGCTGGTATGTCATCGCTGTCTCCTCTGTGACGCTCAGACTCAAAACCGGAATTCAGGGTCTGTTACTGCGGCGATTACGCGCGCACGCGAAGTTGGGGGCTTCTCACTTCTCCTCGACGTTGAGGTAAATGAAGCCATTACGGTTGGCGCAGACGTTATAATGCTGGACAATATCGAAGGTAGTGAACTTGTCTCAGTCGCACGCCGCCTCCGTGATCGCTGGGCAGGAGAAGGGAAGAAGTTCCTGCTCGAGACGAGTGGGGGTATCACCGAAAGCAACCTGCGCGAGCCTGCAATCAGTGGTAGGTGGATCCCCGCTCTTCTCCAAGCATTCATCGTCATCACAAGCAGGAATCGATATTCTGAGCACGAGCTCTGTACACCAATCGGTGCAGCACTTAGACTTCAGCCTGAAGATCCAGGTGCCCCCCCAGCTGAATGTTAGACTCTGTGGCGCATTTGCGATTGCGTGTTTGCGATTTGGAATGTATAAACACAACGCATACATATATCCGAGTAGTTCATCCAAAGAATACATAACATCCTATCCCCAAACCCCATTTTATCTCCGGGCAAAGGGGGTTCCGAATCTAAAACTGAACGATTGTGTCAGTGCGGGAAGCTCCAGTCTCGCTAGCTCAACGCCCCTTTGTTTCCCCAAGAATATATCTAGACCCAAACAGACAAAACAGACATGGCAATAGTAAAATGATAATTATTCAATGGCGCATACACAGGAATTAGTGAAGTACTATGGTAATCGTCCAGATCGACAAATCCCACCTGGTTCTCATCGAGGAAGGTTGAGGGTACGCGTACGCCACGAGAGATCATCAATACGGCATCGGCAAACTCTACACCCGGCCCTAACTTGGCCCTCAAACTGATAGAGTAACGGAGCCACAGGTGAGGCTTGTGAGGCGTTATCCGCTCGCTAGAACTGGTCCCATGGTCCAGACCCGGATGATATTTTTCTCTTGATGGTTCTCAGACACATTTCATCTGACTCGGACCATTGTCATCTTTCTGGTGGCACTGAGCATTGCTACATTTCAGTGATTTCACCGGTTCACCGGTCATCTTGCACGCGTCATACTATGCCTTGACAGATCGACAGATCATTAATCATTAATTATACGTTGTTCGACCGATTTCTGGCTGGGGGTCGTCGGTCGTCATCGCGAACGGCGTTTTTCCTTCCGAATTGAGAATGTCGTATTTCGGTACTAGACACTCACTTGCTCCGATTGCAGCACCGTTGGCTGCCATGATGAGCCGACAGAAAGCCCGGCTATGCTGATAACCAAAATCAGGCATATGAGTTTCCGCTTTGTTTTTCAAGACATGTGCCCGTGGAGACGGCCAGTGCAGTGACAATAGAATGATCAAACGCCTGACTCGGACGAATGGCGCTTTGGCTGCGCCACTGATCAATCAATTGCGATAAGAGCCGAGCCGGAATACACTACCAACCTGAGTGATTCTAGGGCAAAAGATATGGGAGCTGAGCGCCGAACACGATGAACTCTTCCATGCTCCCCCAACCAGTGTAGCCGCTTCGAGTGTGATTCCCACAAATCACGTACCGAGAAAGTGACACTGTTTGGTTCTGGGCTACTAGTAGTCATCGACTCCACCACCAGTAAATCTCGCCTACGACAACGTGTGGTTCAAAGAATCATACAACAACCCGAAAGGGTACAACATAAGTTAACATAGGTATTCACGTAGATTGAGAAAACCCTTCAAAGCCATTCTCCTCCAACTTGATTTCCCGGCGCTCCTGCGTAAGCGAACAAGAATGGCAACACCAAGACGCAAGGCAATCGCCCACGGTATCTCCACGAATGTTGTAGCGTCCGCGGATATCCGCGCGGGTACCAATCTGAACACCTCTGAGTGACTCCACGTGCGGCCAGCCGCCAACTCAACATACCTGCAAGATCCAAGCGTAACCGGTGACGAGCAGGCCGCCATAAATGCAACAATTATCGTCAGGTGTTTCACCCCCACCCGGGAGAGGAGTGCCTCGGGTCTGGAGATGTTGGAGGCGCTGTTTGTTTTTGGAATAGACCACGCAGGGACACCAGGCGGCCCAGCACCCTGTCAGAGAAACCGGGTCAGCCGGCTTATGAGAGCGTTTAACTGAGCTACTAATCAACATACAAAGGTCACACGCAGAGGTGCAGTCGAACAAGTCAAAGCTCCAGTCACGCTGGCCGTCCACTCCTACCTCACGATTCAAGGCGTTCCTATTGCCACCAGCCGCCATTGGGGTGGCTGCCTATATTTTTTGACAGTGAAGTCGACAAATGGTTGAGCACCCTGTAGATGTGAACACGTACTTGGGGTTGGGAACTGATAGTTTCCTTAGTATCGATTGGCATGTCAAGAGGTGTGGGGGTAGAGGTAGATGCCGTAAAGAACAAGGTTACTATCCTGGAAAGCCGACATGGTGGCCTTTTATACGAGCAGAACGAGCGGAATGGGGCATACAAGTGCGCATACATGAACGATGGACCGCGGCACGGCGCGGAACAACGCACGGAAGCATCATCATCGTCACATCATCTGTGAACTTGTGTAAGGTCGACCGTTTCGAAATTTCCGTGGACTTCGGTTGCTGCCTAGCAGGTCGTTCAAAGATGCCTCAGATGGTCAAGCTAGTCAAGCCTCCGAGTGTTCAAGTGGTTACATGCGGTCAAGAACTTGAATGCCACCGACGATGTGGCTGTCTAAGGTAGTGATGTGCAGGGCTGGGCTCAAAGCCCTGAAGCCCAGCCAGAAATCGGTCGAACGAGGTATAATTAGATAAAATGTAAGAGATCGTTCGACATAATTTAACCTACAGCGGTTTGCATAACACCTGGCCCCTGACGACCACCTTACACACACAGGCGGGGTTTTAACGGGACCATGCCGAATTTCTTTCCCACCAAAATTAATTGTAGTAATTAATAAATGAATTTATATATTCTGCTTATTGATTTCGAAATTTTTTGGTGAGTGCATGACTAACTTACCCCGGTCTATGTGGACCGGACAAAGTGATAGTGATCACAGCGGGTTTGGCCCCTCGGAAACCCGTACTGTACCCCTCAACCGGGGTATGGCGGGTTTTGTGGCCTCAATGTCCTCAACCTTCGTGCGCGAGCTTGAATGCAGGTTATTTACAAGGGGGTTGCGGGACTGGATTCCCGAACCGCGGGTGTGGGGGGGGAGGGGTGGCCCGGTGACAGAGCGAAAAATTCTGACATTCCTAATTAGGAAGTCACCAGTGGCCACACACGTTTTCCCTCACATTCACAGTCGATGGCAGACCGCCAGCTTCCCCCTTTGCCTTTGCTCTCTGCCTCGGAATCTCAGTACGCACCTGAAATTTTGGCGACGTCGAGCAGCACAAGCTCGAGCCCACATTTTCAATTACATTGTCCACCTTTCTCTCAGCTCCATTTCCTACCCTGTCTAAGACCCCGTCCCATACTTCCTCGCTCGCACATTCAGCTGCTGATGAAAACCCCAAGATCTCATCTATACATTCTTTGTCTTCGACCACACCCGCACCCTCTTCAATGCCGATTTCATCTGATTTTGAGTGTTTGCCCTCGGTGACGGAAGAGCAATCTGAGCCCGAACCTGAGTCCATCACCTGGGCATCACCTTTCGCGGCTGTGCCCCCATCTTCGGTTTCGTCCACGTTCCTGTCTTTCCCTGCCAGCATACAGTCGTCGATGAGCTCTTAGCCCGAGCCTGAGTCCACGTCTTCGTCTTCAATCACCCTGACCTTCCCTTTCGTCTGCTCCCTCACTTGCACGCGACCCATTGACAAAAACCCTGAGTCTGCGTCCATGCCCTCGATCACCATGTCGTTACGAGCTCTTCTATCAACATGCTACTCGCTTCCCCCATTACTGATGACGTCCCCGAGAACGCACCTGCGTCACCTGGCCTTCTGTCCCTTTTGCGAATCTTGCGCCATCACCCTCAACGCTTGACTTACCCCCGTCCCCCCTGCGCACACTGAATCGACACCCTCGTCGTTAGCTCAGCCTCTTGAGCCTGGCGATGTGAAACATGCGGTAAGTCTTCCCCTGCCCCTGCGTCTTCAGATGTCGTCACGCTGAGTCACCCGGAGTCGTCTCTGTCATTGCTAGATGACACTATCCCCTTCAACACAAGGTTCAGCAACTGTTCCCACTTTGCGCCACTCGACACCGCTGCAACGACCGCCCAGATTCAAGACTGTCGGCTTGCATTGCCCCACTCTTGAAGTCACGCCAGCCCCCACCTCATCAACGACTCTTTCCGTTCCGCAACCGTGAGAACCCCCTTTGTCCAGCCACCATCCACGCACAATGTTTGCCATTTCTCGTTATCTCACTCACTCACCCTCAAGAATCACGACGACTTTTCAGATATGCATCAACTCGAATGAAGTGACCACCCACGGCACTCATGGACCGGCCACGCGTTCCCGCGCTTGACTCTCATGCCACTGCTGTCTCCATTCGGCATCACCGACTCACAGTGCCCGCAACCGCAACAATGACACGTCTACAGGTGTGCCGCTCTCCCTCGCCTCACCTCTGTATACTTACCATTGTTGGTCTCGGCATTCTCACGTATACGCCACAGCTCCACATCACGCCTAAGCTACACCTTCGCCTGTGACAAATGCATGGCTACCCGACTTCTTGCTTCAAGTTCACAACACTGTATCTATGGATTCGGCTGAGTGTTTTTTCTTTTCAGTTGTAATGTTTTCCGCTGACTTCATTGTCAGCCCTATCTATACACAGCACTTCCATGTTGCAATGGACATCACATCACGATGCACGCTGCCAATAGCCTCGCAAATGGCTCGTGGCCCACTTGTTCCAAGGCATTGCCTAGTCCTTACATGACGATGGTGGCGGCGACAACAACAACGCTGGCGACATGAGACGATGAAGTGACGACACTGGCGACAGTGACGAAGCAACTACGATGGCAATGAGGTGATCACGACAGATGGGGCGACCATGACGGCGACGGCGACGGCGACAGGGCAACCACATTGAAGGCAATGAAGATACCCGATACCAGGCCCGGCGATGACGGCGACGGTGACGAGGTGTCACAAGGCATCGGGGTAATGGCAACGGGGCGACGACGGCAGCAACGTTGATGATAGTCGTGCCATCGCAGTTGGACTTGTACTAGTAGTAATATATTTGAGATTGCACAGAGCTGGTACGGATACGGGTAGCCCCAAAATTACCCAGGGGTGACCACCACTGTACCCGTCATCTCCACCTGTACCATACATGGGTCAAGGCCTAATTTCCTCACTCCTTTTATTATTCCCTCTACCTTACTGTGCTGGTTAGGTAGTAGATATGAGCTCTTTGTATATAAACCACTCTCGTTCATGTACATTCTGTGAAATATCATGTGACCGTGAGTTAAACATACCATATATGGAAATTCAGAGGGAGGGGGGGTTCGAAAACCCCCTAAATGATGAAACCTGACTGGATATGAAAAATTCCCGTCCCGCAACCCCCTTGGTTATTTATTGACATATCTGTACTAAACTAATAACTAGCTACTACTACTCGTATGAAAAGGCCCGCCGCTCGGTGTCTGAGTCGTCGTGTCAGTAGTGTCGTGGTTGCCAGTCGTTGCGTTGCGTTGTTGTTGTCATGGTGTTCCGAGTCATCGTCGTGGTTGTTGTTACAGGCGTCGAGGGGTTGTTGTCGGTTGTCATGGTTGTTGAGCCTGTCATTTTTGTGGTTGTGGTTGTAGTTGTGGTTGGTTGTGGTTGTCGTGGGTGTTGTTGGTGGTTCTAGTTGTCGTGGTCGTTGGTTTTGGTCATGGTTGTCGTGGTTGTCTGTCGTCGTTCGGATATAGCCGCGAATGAACCACAAATCCTCAGAAACAAAACCGGAAATCACCGAGCGGTGTAGGAAAGGTGGCTTGAGGACTCCATCCAAGTCTATCGAGGCAGCTGGCTTGCGCAGGGTTTGCCTGCACACCAATCACTTACCACCTCCGGGCTCCGTAGCTGCCTACCACTACCAGCTGTAGCCATGATCGTGAGGACAATGGCGGTGACGGCGGCGCACATGTATGCCCTTCACTGGTATACACCAGGACGATGGCGGCGGCGGCAACAACCCCCCCACCAATGTAGTCACATGCGCAAGCCATGACCGACGACCACGACCACGACTACGGTGCAGCGACAGCAAAACAGAAGATGTTGCCGATGCCGCCCAGAGCTGAACGACTCAACTAGTACCGACCACCACTGGCGCCCTGCCAATGCAGGGTTGACCACGCCTACCCCCAAACACGACGGCAGCGGCACCCCCCACACGACAACAACCCGACAGTGGCAATATCGACAAAAATGGGGTGACTGCGACGATGGTGTAGTGGCGCTGCAGTGGGCATTATAGTAGTTAGCATTACTGTACATTGTAATACTTACTGTCCTGGTAAACCCGCGCGGTTTTCCCCACCCACACCCACGGCCATTGTCGATTGGTGGTAGGGAAGGCACACCCCCCGTCTCGCGATGTGTTTGGCGGAACCTCTTGAGCGACCGTACACTGGTCTCAGTGAGTTCACGGATATCCGAGTCACGCAGTCCTTGAAGGGACATTGATAAGGCCAAGTTCTTATGTCGTTAGAGTACTGGTGTACCATTGTTGAAGGATTTGGAAGGGACGATGAAAGGGCGGAGGATGCGTGGCACGGTGCCGAGCATAGCAACACAGATAACCATTCTATAACCTTATTCTTTCAAGATACCCTACTCCATAACCCCAATTCCGTTTGATAACCCCATTTCTCAATAATTTCCCTGTCTACTTAAATATGAACCCCGCTCCTCAGTTTTGAATGTCCGTATGTGTGCTAAAAAAGGCAGGGGCCAAGTGTTATGCAAACCGCTGTAATTGTACAATTTGAACTGTGCTTCTATTTTTTCGAGTCACATAGAAAAAAAATAGAATATGATCAAACCGTTGATGGCATTCTATCTGATTCAATATTTTAGTTACACAAATTACTAATGTAATCGAATCTCATCGAACCTTATATGCGACCCATATCTAATCTTATCAAATGCGGTTGAATGGCCTCGAATTTTCGAAATGAATTGTTTTAATTCATCAAAAAGTCCATTTATCAAATGCAATCGAATACAACCGAACTACAGTAGTGTTCTTAACAGTACGAATCCTATCGAATTACTGCACACCGGTACGCGTTACCGCTGCCAAGGGGTGTGCGGAATCAAATTTTTACATATGTACTACAAAAATCTGCTAAGGCCGTTTGGCTTGGGGGGGGGTGTGTGTGTAAGCAGGCGCCTATCCATAAACGGAAATATAATCTCGCGCGTATCCACAAATGGAATTATAGTATCACAACCGCTTCCGTTTCGGGACACCTCCATCTTTCAGACAAATGTTGCATGTCCAGGGCCGTGTAGGTGAAAACGGGAGCCCAACGCAAGCAAGGTGATACTGGTATAGGGTATGTTATGTTCAGTAAACTTCTTGAACGAGCCACTTACCCATTTGGTTTCACATCCAGCAATCCAGCAACAGACCACATTGGTGAGCGTACTGCTTGCTGTTGGTGCTGCCATCTGACCACACAGGCATACGGATACATTCTCCATGTTGCGTATTTTACGCTTCCGTCCAAATGAGGACATCTGCGCATCTCGAAGGAGCAAGCCGCTGTTGTCCATGGCTTTGGCAGGTGCGTCAGCAGAGGCACCAGTGATAGCATCTGTGGTTACAGCCAGCGATGCACGGATGTCTGCGTTATCATCTGGGCGAGAGGGGAATGTCAGCGTTGAAGGCGTATTAACTTGAGCGGCGGCCTACTGTGTTGAGGTATGGCCCCATTCGTCTCTCCAATCTCATTCAAGTTCACGCTGACACTACCTGCGACCATTTCGTCTCTCTCCTCGTTCCGTGCTAACGTGCACTCTTCACGACCCTCCACCAAATTCGAGGCCAGTAGCACCTTTGGTGTGCGTTCGTCATCCGATAAGCCTCTTCCCGCTCTTTGATCCAGAGAACCACCTTCCACAGTTATGCCATGCTCGCCAATCTCATCTTCGCCCCTGTCCGATTCACGGGTTTCTGGGAACTCTTCACTCATATCGCTGTCACTCACAATGTCATCATCACGCGCAAGGTAGCTGTCACTTGTGATTAGTTTTGTCTGCCATAATATCAATTTATTTGTTCCTTACTTGGATGCGTTGTGAGAACTGTGCGCCTCTGAAAGCTTCAGAGGCAGCTTCTGCTTTCCCTTGCAACGTCGCTTTGGCTGCTTGAGGTGATGCTTCCAGATGTCGGCCATCGCCGTCACCTCTTCTCGTGTTAGCACCCAGAGATCCCTATGCTTATCTTGTTGATAAGTGACCTGTGCGCACTTAGCGGCTCAAATGGACACGCAGATAACGGACTGCTTTAGATAAGATATATTGGACTTATGTAGATTAGATTATTATGATCTTTACAATCTTGGACTTTCTTATCTATGACATCACTGTACAATGACATCATGGACTCCTCTGGACTCCTATTGTATTTCGTCCTTGTACTCACTTCCTTTGTTTTATCTTTATTGTGATGTCACTATGATATCATAGTCTAGCCTTCTCTTGTTCTTTGCGCTCTTGTTCTCCTTCTGCACACTCCTTTGTGTCCCTCTGTAGAACAACGCTCCTTGTATTGTGTGACTCTGTTGTACTAGTGTCACTCCTGTATTTTGTATAAGTAGTACAGCTTGTACGCTCCTGGTCCACATCAGTTCTCATCTGTTGTGTGCCAGGTATGTTTCCCACTCTTGTATAAACATCAGTTCTCATCTGTTGTGTGCCAGACACTACCTCTGCTTCACTTGCAAGTCTACTCTGTTGCTGCTCTCCAGTCACCCTACATATCTCACCACAGTCACCTTGTTCACTGTGAGTATGTTCTCCATGTGCACTGTTCATCAGGTTATGGGCCCTGGTGCCCAAGCCACTCCACTTGGCTGGTCACTGTGTTCCTAGGATCACACACCAGGTCAAGGTCTGTCTGGGGCCTCACCAGCCTTGCCCAAGGCAGTTGACACTGGGGCGCCAGTGGTCACTGCTGAGGAACCTCCTGTTCTATGTACTGCCCAGTAGTCCTACTTTCACCCCTACTGTTTTCCTAGCCCCTGCGCTATGCGCAAGGAGATTGGATCTGGTAGCCCCTTAATACATATCCAGGTGTGCATGGCCCACTGGGCTGTGTATTGTGGAGCTTAGCGCCAGCTGTCTCTGGTGCTCCACACTGGGCGCAGGATCTCCTCACCATGGGAGTGTAAAACCTGGTTCAGACTCTGGGGGGTGTTCACCTTATGGTGTTCTGCAACCAGATACCTGCCTTGTAGCGGCAATGGGAAAGGATTCAGTAAAGCCACTTGTGGCGATGAGGCAACCAACAGGCCGAGAAGGCTGAGGTAGACAGCCTTGGGCTCTGAAAGCACTCCCTTCATTTCCCCCCTGACGCAAACTGGTGAAGCTGTGTCCTAGACACATCCTGGCTGGCAGCTAGCTTCCAGTATGGCAAAGGGATTCCTCCATCCTGGGCCTAGCCCTTGTATCACTGGCATACCATCAGGAGGCAGGACGCGTTAGCGTTCTGGCCTTACAGATTCACAGACAGGAGTGGTACCCCCCATCACATCTTGCAACTGTTTCGAAGCACTATCGCTGACTGCTCCTTGGCAATAGATAAATCATCCCTATGGCATCATCTAACAACTCATCTCGCGCTGCCTCGCCCACTGGTGCCACCGGTGCGGCTGCAGGCACCACAGCAGGCGGTTCACTGCCACCTGCTACTGGGTCCACACCCTCCTCGCGTATCTCGAACACGTATGGCAACTCCTTCGGCATGCCTTCGAGCATCCATCTTACCAGATTCGACGGGTCCAACTGGAACGAGTGGTCCGGGACCCTGGAGGCCATCCTCACGCTGCACGAAGCTGAGGACGTATTCTACCTCCAGGTCCCACCCTCAGGAGTCACCGCTGATGAGTGGGACTCCGTCCAGCGTCGGGCAAAGGCGTACCTACGCCTATACCTTAAACCTGACGTTTACTCTCTTATTGCCGACCCTCTTGTCTACCCCACCTTCAAGTCGAAGTGGGACAAGCTGAAGGATGTCTATGCTGGTGCTAGCGGCAGCACCACCATCTTCAATCTGTGGATCCAATTAACTCAAGCCCGCCTCGACGACTCCGCACCCATGGCCTCTCAGTTGGCCAAGCTCAATGAGCTGCGGGTCGGCCTTTCCAACGCACAGATGGGTGTCACTGACACCCAATTCTGTCTCATACTTCTCCACGCCCTGCCAGCCTCCTATGAGGTCCTGGCCTCTACCATCCTTGCCAGTGGCACCCCCTCCAAACTCAAGCACGCTGAAATAATTGCGCGCATTGTCTCGGAGGAAGCGCGCCGCACTGGCCCCTCTGGTTCCTCGCTAAACAAGGCTGCCCCCATTAAGCCTAGCAGTGGCCCACGTAAGAAGAAGGATCACTCTCAACTCACCTGCCACTACTGTAACAGGAAGGGGCATATCAAGCCTGACTGCAGGCAGAGGAAGAAGGATGAAGCTGCGGGGAAGCTTAAGGACACAGGCAACAAGGCTGCCAACTCACATGTACTAGTACCTACCACCGCCTCCATTAAGGAGGTCGATGACGAGCCCGCCATTAACTGGGCGGACAATGCAGTTGGAGTTGCCTTGTATGCTGCCTCGCGTGTGCGTTGGATGATGGACAGTGGTGCAACACACCACATCACACCACATCGGTCTGACTTCAAGGACTACACCCCGTGTAAAGGTGCTGTGCGCCTGGGTGATAAGTCCACAATCGACCAAGTCGGTGTAGGCTCCGTCGTCTTCACTACGAGCCAAGGCATTCCCATCACCCTCAGTAATGTGCTACACCTTCCACAGGTGAAGACACACTTCTTGTCGACGCATGCCCTAGCACAGAAGGGTGCGGAAGTGGCCTTTGACAGTGGCTCGTTTAAAATATCTGTCAGTAAACAATGTGTAGCTGTTGGCTACTTGGAGGACAACCTTTACTGGTTGGACGCTTCAAGCATTGGCCTCAATGCTCACATCAAAAGTGCTGCCACCACTCTTGATATCTGGCATCAGCGCATGGGACACATCTCCCCTGCTGCTCTTAAGTCATACGGTCCCTCTGCCACCACTGGCATGGACATTGACAGCTCTACCACGCACACTGCTGTGTGTCGTGGGTGCGAGTTAGGCAAATCCACTCGCCAACCCTTCTCTGCGTCCTCCACCAAGAGGACAACCCGTATCTTTGAGATTGTACACAGTGACCTCGCCGGTCCAATGCAAACTCAGTCCTTACAAGGCTCTGCGTATACCGCCACCTTCATAGATGACCACTCCAAACATGCAGTGGTGTACTTTATTAAGTCGAAGGATCAGTTTGTGAAAGCGCTGCAGATGTATTTGGCCTGGGGTGAAACCCAGACGTCCCATAAACTGCGCGCACTCCACTCTGACCGCAGAGGCGAGTACATGGCGAGCCAAGTACAGGACATTCTCAAGCAGAGAGGGATAGAGCATCACCTTACGATGCCAGGTTCACCACAGTCGAACGGGAAAGCCGAGCGGTTTAACCGCACCATTACGGATAAGGCAATGGCCATGCTACATACAGCAGGCATGTCTAAAGGCTTTTGGGAGCATGCTATGAGCACTGCGGTACACATCTATAACCGCTCTCCCACCCGTACGCTCAAGTGGCGCACACCTTATGAGCTCTGGTACTCTGGCAAGGTACCAGATGTCTCTCATTTACGCGTCTTTGGATGCAAGGGGTACATGCACGTACCCGCTGATAAGCGTCGCAAATTAGATGCGAAGGCCATTGAGGTCACGCTTATTGGGTTTGAGCCCGAATCTAAGGGCTATAAGCTCTGGGACCGCCAAACCCGCTCTGTCCATTTGTCCAGGGATGTGACATTCGACGAGAGTAGCTTCCCGTCCCTCCAGGGTGTTGAGCCACACCCACAACCTTCTCAAGTGGCCTCACAGCCACTACCTCCACCAGTGATTGCCGTACCTAGCACGTCGGCATTACCACCACAGCGAGCACCCTCCCCTGCACACTCAGACAGTAGTGAGGAGGAGGATGTTGAAGACATTCTAGACCCTAAACAAGAGCGTCCCCACACGCCACCACCACCTGCACCACCCACTCTTCCTGTTACACCTAAGCGTGAGCAGCCCACTCCCACTTCGCCACCGCCGCGTCAAAGCGCAACGCGCATTATGCGCCATGTCCCTCCTCCCTCCCCAGATATGCCGGGAGGTTTTGAGGACCGTGCACAGTGTAGTCAGCTGTTGCGCGAAATGGACAATGCGCCTAGACGCTCTGCCCGTGCACCTGTGCTGTCACGGTTCGCACGTCTCAGACTCTTACTTACGGTGATGACCTCGTGTGTAAGCAGTAATGTGTCATGGACAGTCGTCTCAGTCAGCATAGCAGTAGTATCACATGCCGATGTGGCATGAGTCATACCTAGGATAGCTATAGTAGGGTTCGAGCTACTTTAGCCATTCGTCGTACGGATTGGAGAGGAGCTTTAAAGCGTCCTCGTAGATGTATAAATAGTGGCTCGATAAGACCAAGATACGCCATCTTGGTCTTCTTCAATCACCACGTTCTTCTCATCTCCTTCACGAGTGTTTCGCTTGCCTCTTCGAGCAAGTCGACTTCATCTATCATCGGACTACCTAGTGGCGCGGATTGCCCTAGTGTACAACATAAGATCACGTGCCTCATAGAAAGCGCCGTGTATCTCGTGATCATAGGTCACGTGACCTCGAGAGAATATTTCGCTAAGTCGTGAACGCCCTTTCGCAGTCCAAGTCGGACTAACGCCAGTGGTGGCGTTACATTAAGACCAAGATCCCTTCATCGTGGCGTTCACCACTCGAGACCAGTGGAGAAACTTTCAGACCTACTCCCTTGAACGCAGGGGAGACCGCAACGTACCAGAACAATTCCTAGGAGCTGCCAGGTGGAGAGAATACCGAGGAGAGACCGGCTATTTCGTAGACTTCGCATCGGGGCCAACCCGATATCGCCCCGTTGAGTTCAACTTCGATAACCTGTGCTGGGTTGAAATTACGTGGAACCCCATAGATAACCGATACGACGCAGTACGACCCGCAGGAAGAAATTACAACTGCGACATCGACGCCAGGAATCTACCCACCCGAGAACAGTGGGGACGCATCGACGGACAACCAGAAGAGGAACCTAGCACCTCAGAACCCAGAACTCCCGCACCATCAGAAACCAGCGGGGAAGACGAAGAAACCAACGCAGACGACGAATCCGAGGTCGGAGAGATCATACAAACAGCTGAGTCCCTCCGCATAAACGAACCAGAAGAAATCGAGGTTCACGCACCCGCAGACATGGCCACAACAACCACCACCCGAGAAGAGCTCGCGATTGAGGAAGCGCGAAGAATCACAGAAGAAGCCGAAGCCCATTTACGACCCATCAACCCGACTACAGGACACCGCATGACCGCCGATGATGCGGCAATCTTCAGAGCGGTAGGACCAGACATACCAGACCCGCCACCAGGAGCAGGAGGCCCCCCACCACCAAGACGACCGGGAGGAAGCTTCGGACAAGGCCCACCAGGAGGCGGAGGAGGAGGAAGACCACCCCAATTCGGAGGTGGGGGCGGCGGACACCCATTCGGAGGAGGACCACCACCACCGCCAGCGGCAGGACCACCGCCCGGAGCCCCGCACGGAACGGACAAACTGATAGGGGAGCCCCCTAACATATTCGACGGAAATAGAGATGAGTACGAATCGTTTCTCACTCAATGGCACATCTACTGGGGGCAAAATGCAGAAGCGCCAATCATGACCAACGTCTATCGACGCTGCCTACTATTCCTAGGCTTCATCAAAGGGCCTCGAGTATCTAACTGGACACTCGGCTTCCTCCAATGGCTTAACAACGAACTACACCACGGACGAAACCGATATGATCCCTTCTTATGGGACACCCTGACAGCCGGATTCTCAGACCGATTCTCCAACGTATTGGAGCAAGAACAGGCGCAAGCCACGCTGGCCAAGGGATTTAAAATGATGGGAGACGACATTGATTCGTACGTCACCAACTTCGAACAGCTTGCGCGGAAAGCTGATTACCGACTTAACGACCGCCAAACGCTGGACCGATTTACATCGGGACTCCCGAGGGCCCTGTTCACAAAAATCTACGAACTTGACGACCCTCAAACCTTCAACGAATGGAAGGACGCCGCCTTACGCCGGCAAAAACAGTACATTCACCTACGCGCGAGACTGGGTCTCAATGCGAACACCCCACGAAGCACACCGCAACCTCGATCAAATCAGACACGTGGGTATACACCACAATGGGCACCACCACGATTCCCTCCACCGCGCTACGACCCAAACGCCATGGACACCTCGGCAGACCGCACTCGCGCCCGAGTCGCAGAGGTCGGAGATCCCAACAGGGGGAACTACCAACGACCACCGTTCCCACCCAGAGGAGGGCCAGGACAAGCAAGAGGAGGCGGGCAACGCCGCGACATGAGGGAAGTCATTTGTTACAACTGTAACAACCCCGGTCACTTCTCACGAGATTGTACGCGCCCCAGGAAGCCGAGGCAACCGTATCAGCCGCGCACTAGCACTAGTCGAAGTGCGGATACCAACTACTACAGTCAGGAGCCGACCACCGCACGCCGCGCCGAATCAACCCCCGAAGAACAAGCAAAGGGATGGATGGATACCATCAGAGGGGCTAGTGACGAGGTGAAAGACCTCATATTCAAGGACCTATGGACCCAAGAGGGTTTTCAGGACGCCTAAACCCATCGGCCTGGGTGAGGGCAGTTAATTGTAACTCTGTAATCATGACTCGCTACCGTTCGCTCCGAATTCCAGTCTCGATTCGCACCAGTTACTCCATGGCCGATATAAAAGGGCTTGTCGATTCAGGCGCCACCGACAACTTTATAAGACCCGCATTCGCAAAATGCATGGGTCTCGGGCTGCAAGCCCTCGAACGACCCAAGAAAATATGGAATATAGATAACACTGAGAACAAAGCTGGGTCTATCACTCACTTCGTCGACCTCGATGTCCAAACCAAAGGAATTAATAAAATCATGAGATTCCTAGTTACGGACATCGGAAACGAGGACCTAGTTCTCGGTTACCCATGGCTCGCCACCTACGAGCCCACCATCAGTTGGGCTCACGCCACCATCCACGAAGGCGCACTACCGGTGGTACTCCGCTCGATCAACCCGACAGAACCACGGACTACCATAGCCGGCGCCATTTCCCAGGACGAAGCAGAAAACATCGTCCAAGAGCTAGAAGAGGAATGCCAGATACGCACCACGGCCACCGAATTGGCCATCGCCGCCAACCAGAATACCGTCGCGGCTATCCTCCCCGAACCGTATCAACGCTTCGCAAAAATCTTCAACGAAGAAGCCTCCCATCGATTCCCACCGTCACGACCTTGGGATCACGCCATTGATTTTAAACCAGGTACCCCAGCAAGCATCGACTGCAAGGTCTACCCCATGTCACAGGACGAAGACAGCCAACTGCGTAAATGGCTAGACGAACAACTCGATATGGGCTACATACGACCCTCGAAATCGCCCTATGCCTCATCCTTCTTCTTCATCAAAAAGAAGGACGGCAAACTACGCCCGGTTCAAGACTATCGAAAGATCACGCCTGCACAGTACGTAACCAATACCCGCTACCACTCATGTCAGAACTCATCAACGACTTGGGAAATGGACGCATCTACACCAAACTTGACGTACGATGGGGGTATAACAATATACGAGTCAAGGAAGGTGACGAGCCCAAAGCAGCCTTCAAAACGAAATACGGACTCTTCGAACCCCTTGTCATGTATTTCGGACTCACCAACTCCCCAGCTACCTTCCAGAATATGATGAACGACATCTTTGGCGACATCATTCCCTACTATGAAGCACGAGGAACGATCATACGGGTCTACATGGACGACATCGGCATCGCCACAAGCGAAGAAGCCGGCCTACAGGCCCATATTGACGCCGTCAGCGCAGTCTTACAGATCGCACTCGACCACGACCTCTACTTTAAGCTCGAGAAATGCCTCTTCCACCAACCGCGAATGGATTACCTGGGGGTAATCCTTGAAAAGGGGGTAACTCGCATGGACCCCGTCAAAATTGCAGGAATACGCGATTGGCCTACCCCCACAAAGGTACGCGACGTACGCTCCTTTCTGGGCTTCTGCAATTTTTACCGCCTCTTCATTCGCGGTTTCGCCACACACGCCCGAGCACTCAACAAACTCACGCGTAAAGACACTGACTGGACGTGGGGCAAGGACGAAGAAGAAGCCTTTCAAACCCTCAAACAACTTGTCACTAGCGAACCCGTACTCGCACACCCCACCTTAGCAGACCAGTTCGAACTCGAGGTAGACGCGTCGGGATACGCGGTAGGCACAGTACTACTACAAAAGAAGAAAGACGGAAAGCGACACCCTATCGGCTACTTCTCCGCCACCCTAAACGAAGCGGAACGCAACTACGACATCTACGACTTAGAACTCCTGGCCATCGTTAAAGCGCTACGACACTGGAGACCGTTCCTAGCCGGTTCACCACACAAAATCAAAATCTTCTCCGACCACCTCAACCTCACGCACTGGAAGTCACCCCAAAAGATAAGTCGCCGCGTCGCCCGAGAAGTCCTCGAGCTCATGGAATACAACTTCGAAATTCATCACATCAAAGGCACTAACAACGGACGAGCGGACCGCACTGTCACGAAGACCCGACTACGACCGAGGCGACAAAGACAACGAAGGAGTCGTAGTACTACCCGAAGAGGTGTTCATACGCAACCTCGCGACGCAAGCACCAGAAGTTCACGACCAAGACGAAAACACCCTGCGCCCTTGGGTAGATCCCCACAAACTCAAGAAGGTCGACGGAACTTGGTACCGCGGGGAAGCAAGAGTGATTACAGGAGGACAAGACGCAATTCGCACCATTATCGCCAATCATCACAACCCCCCGGTATACGGACACCCGGGAATCAAACGAACAGCCAAGATCATCGAACGCAACTACTGGTGGCCCCAAATGCTGAAACACGTGACCGAGTACGTCCAGGGATGCGCGGAATGCCAACGCCACAAAGTCAACAATCGACCAACAAGAGCGTCGCTGAACCCCATTACACCAGTGGCAGACGCTAAGCCGTTCGAAGTCATAGCGCTTGACTTTATCACTAAATTACCCGTCTCCCAAGGGTACGATTCTATCCTCACCGTAACAGACCACGACTGCACCAAGGCCTCCGTATTCATCCCCGTGTAACGAAGAGATTTCCGCCGAAGAAACCGCCGCCCTGTACGTCACCCATATCTTCCGGAGATTTGGACTACCGGCAAAGATCATCAGTGATCGAGATCCACGCTTCGCATCCAAGTTCACCCGCGAATTATGCCGGATCTTAGCATCTATCAAAATATTCCACGGCCTATCACCCTCGGACGGACGGACAATCAGAACGGACCAATCAATGGTTGGAGCAGTATCTCAGGTTCTGGGCCAACGAGCGTCAAGATAACTGGGTGCGATTCCTACCCATGGCAGAATTCGCTCACAACAACTGGCCGCACGAGGCAACAAGGAAGTCCCCATTTTCGCTCATGATGGGATACGACCCACGCGCTGATTGGATCGATAAGCCATCCCCTATTCCTCAGGTACTTACACGACTCCAACAATTCCGAGAAGCACGGAAAGAAGCTCAGGCACTCATCAAAAAGGCCCAGGCATTGTGGGTCAAACACCGAGATACGCCCCAAATACCAAACGGGGGATCAAGTGTGGCTAGAAGGGCGCCATCTCCGAACCAATCAACCAACGCCAAGCTGGCGGCACGACGGCATGGACCCTTCAAGATCACACGAGTGCTGTCACCAGTCAACTACCAGCTCGAACTTCCCACGCAGTGGAGCATTCATCCCGTGTTTCACATTGACTTACTCACCCCTTATCGCGAAACGCCCCTGCACGGAAAAAATTTCCAGCGCCCACCACCGGATTTAGTAGGGGGCGAAGAGGAATACGAAATCGAGCGAATTCTAGACTCGCGACATTTCGGCAGAAGCAAGAAACTCCAGTACCCTCGTGAAATGGAAAGGCTACCCCGACTCGGAGAATCAGTGGGTCAATAAGGATGACGTATTCGCGGACGAAGCCATAGCGGAGTACGAGCGGAGCTCAGTCACCGCTAGAACGCATATAAGCGAGAGCAACGACGCTAAGTCTTCCCCATCCCCTCACACTGGATTCCACACTCAACCCACCATGTCTATTCCCACTCCCGCATCCTCCACCGCTAGTGCTCCCCGTCTCCAGGGAGCCTTCACCCACCAAGAACTCACGGCCGCCGTCAACAACCTCGCCGCTGTCGAGGACGTCGACAACCCCAACACCCCCGCCACTTACTGGCTCCTCAACGACGACAGCCAGCGGCTCAACTCCACGCCCTACACGCAGGCCGAAGTCAACAGGCTTCGTGCGGCTCTCCGAGACAGTGAGTCTGCCTCACCTGGACCTCTCCCAGTACGAGTCGAGTATTGGGTCGAGACGGGCGAAGACCCCGGCCACCATGCGCTGGGAGGACTGGAAGAGGACAGCGGAGCGGTGGAGGCTCGAGCAGCTGGCGATGGCAGCGACAAGGAGAACGCGCCTCCTGGAGAGGAGGCGATTGTTCGACGCGATGATGCGCGACAGATCCAGGAGCAACCCGAGCGGGAGTTGAAGGAGTGGTACCCCGCTGAGCATCCTTTTATCTTGACCACTACCGACTCTGACGACCCGCGCGAAACTCCATACACCCTCGACACGGCGGGTCGCCCTCTCTATCGAGGCGCCCTACGCATGGACGTACCCTCCTCATCACACCACACCACGGTGCTCAACCGCCGCCTTTCCGACCTCACGCTTCGCCCCGTACGGTTATGTTCACAACCGCGGGGAGAAGTTCGTCCACTTCCCCATCACCGACGCTCAAGGCGTCACCACTCAAGCCCCTTACGTCCAGGTCATCATGACCTCCGACCCCATCGTACTCGCCCTTGCCGCCGATAGCGACAAGACCTTCTCAAAGCCGCTGTATGCGGAACCTCAAGTTCGGGAGCGCGGTAAGCCCCAGTATGGTGAGCTTGAGGTACAAGCCCTCGCCGTCGGGCACGCCAACCAACACCGACTCGACACGGCGGTCAACGAGTTGAAGGATGTAGGGCTCAAAGCTGAGTTGCATCGTTTTCGAGCCCTCAAGCGCGAGGCTGAGCGCATCGAACAGCGACTCCACGCCCTCGCTCAAGCCCTCGGAGGCATCCAAGGCGACGTCGCGCGGTGCAAGTTCCGTTTGGAGATGGCGGACATCCACAATCGGGTGGACTCGGTCCAGGAGGGATGGATTGGCGGGATAGGAACCCCCCGGCGCCGTGGTCGTCGCGGCTGAAAAGGGGGTGATGTCACGGTTCGCACGTCTCGGACTCTTACTTACGGTGATGACCTCGTGTGTAAGCAGTAATGTGTCATGGACAGTCGTCTCAGTCAGCATAGCAGTAGTATCACATGCCGATGTGGCATGAGTCATACCTAGGATAGCTATAGTAGGGTTCGAGCTACTTTAGCCATTCGTCGTACGGATTGGAGAGGAGCTTTAAAGCGTCCTCGTAGATGTATAAATAGTGGCTCGATAAGACCAAGATACGCCATCTTGGTCTTCTTCAATCACCACGTTCTTCTCATCTCCTTCACGAGTGTTTCGCTTGCCTCTTCGAGCAAGTCGACTTCATCTATCATCGGACTACCTAGTGGCGCGGATTGCCCTAGTGTACAACATAAGATCACGTGCCTCATAGAAAGCGCCGTGTATCTCGTGATCATAGGTCACGTGACCTCGAGAGAATATTTCGCTAAGTCGTGAACACCCTTTCGCAGTCCAAGTCGGACTAACGCCAGTGGTGGCGTTACATGTGCCCAATCCCCGCTATTTCTCAGCGGACAATGTGGCCATGCGTGGCAGACGGCTGGGATATGCGGAGCTGTTAGCTGCAGCTTACATAGGAAGAGATCCTGCATCTTACGCAGAGGCCATGCGGTCTGTGGATGCAGATGAGTGGACTAAGGCGTGTCAGTATGAAATGGACGCACTTGCCCATAATGGCACCTGGGAGTTAGTAGATCTCCTGCCTAATCGCAAGGCAGTAAAATCCAAATGGGTCTTCAAGCTCAAAGCGGATGGCCGCTACAGAGCTCGCTTGGTGGCTAAGGGATTTACGCAGATCCCTGGCATAGATTTTGATGAAACCTTCTCTCCTGTCGCACGTTTTGAGTCGCTATGATTACTTCTGGCGTTGGCCGTGCTGGAGGACTGGCACATCCATCAGATGGATGTCAAGTCTGCTTTTCTCAATGGCGTGCTTGACGAGGAGATATACATGGAGCAACCACAAGGGTTCATCACCGCTGGTGCAGAGACGAAGGTGTGTCGCCTAGTCAAGGTGATATATGGTCTCAAACAAGCCTCCCGTGCATGGAACTTGCAATTCCATGGAGTGTTACTTGCACTCGGCTTTAAGCGGACGTTTGCCGATGCCGGCGTATATGTGTTGCCTCAACGAGAGGGGGATGATCCACTCTTCGTTATCGTTTACGTTGACGACATCACAATATTGGGTGCTTCATTGGAAAGGATCAAGCGTTTAAAGTCAGATCTTTCTGAACGCTATGAGATGACAGATCTCAGGGAGATAGAGTCCTATCTTGGTATGCGCATTGTGCGCGACCGCTCCCTTAGACGCATTGAAATAGATCAGTCTGGCTATGTCAAGGATGTCCTTGAACGCTTTGGCATGTCTGATGCCACTCCACACTCCACACCCTTGCCCGCTGGTGCTGACGAGCACCTTCATAAATATATGGGTCAGGCTACTGCCTCTGACATTACGCACTACCAGTCACTCATTGGTAGTCTGCTGTACGTTCAGATTGGTACTAGACCGGACATTTCCTTCGCTGTGTCACGTCTGGCGCAGTATGCAGCGAATCCTTCACCTCAACATCTGCGGCTTGCGCAATATGTTCTGGCTTACTTAGTAGGCACTGTGGACATGTGGATAGTCTACGATGGCGCCAGTGGAGACGGCCTTCATGGCTACTCTGATTCTTCCCTGGGTGACCAGGTTGATGACAGACACTCCACTTCGGGTTATGTGTTCCTTTTAGCCAATGGTGCAATAAGCTGGTCTTCGCGAAAGCAAAAGACAGTGGCCCAAAACACTACAGAGGCGGAATACATGGCCATGACCGATGCGGCCAATCAAGCCGCTTGGTATCAGAGCTTCCTTGCAGAACTTGGGTACGAGGTCGACGACCCCATCCCACTACATGGTGACAACAAGGGTGCCATTGACTTGGCCTTGAACCCTGTCACTGGGAGGCGATCGAAGCACATTGCCATTAGGCATCATGTCATAAGGGAGTACATCGAAAAGGGGACCATCACCCTCATTAGAACTCCTACTGCGGAAATGGTTGCGGATGGCTTTACCAAGTCGCTTGCGCGTGTCCTGCTGCAGCAACACAATGTTGACATGGGCTTGTGCTAGTCCCAGATTGCTGATCACGGGGAGATGTTGATAAGTGACCTGTGCGCACTTAGCGGCTCAAATGGACACGCAGATAACGGACTGCTTTAGATAAGATATATTGGACTTATGTAGATTAGATTATTATGATCTTTACAATCTCGGACTTTCTTATCTATGACATCACTGTACAATGACATCATGGACTCCTCTGGACTCCTATTGTATTTCGTCCTTGTACTCACTTCCTTTGTTTTATCTTTATTGTGATGTCACTATGATATCATAGTCTAGCCTTCTCTTGTTCTTTGCGCTCTTGTTCTCCTTCTGCACACTCCTTTGTGTCCCTCTGTAGAACAACGCTCCTTGTATTGTGTGACTCTGTTGTACTAGTGTCACTCCTGTATTTTGTATAAGTAGTACAGCTTGTACGCTCCTGGTCCACATCAGTTCTCATCTGTTGTGTGCCAGGTATGTTTCCCACTCTTGTATAAACATCAGTTCTCATCTGTTGTGTGCCAGACACTACCTCTGCTTCACTTGCAAGTCTACTCTGTTGCTGCTCTCCAGTCACCCTACATATCTCACCACAGTCACCTTGTTCACTGTGAGTATGTTCTCCATGTGCACTGTTCATCATATCTGGGTCAACTCCTCGGTGCCGGTTTTGCAGGTGCAATTGCATGTTGTAGCGCCACACAGCTGGAGAACCATCTGGGCAGTAAGAGCAAAGAATAGGGACATTCGAGCAAGGCGAAGACTCAGATGAGACCATGGCAGCAGCATAGGAGAAGCTCATTGCGTTGGGACATGGTACAGTGCCGCTGTATCTGGGAGTCCAGTGTCCATTCCGAGCTGAGCGCCTTGTCAGATAGATCGTGCACAGTGTTGCGGGACGTAGGCAGAGCCCACATGGCTCCAGCGATTGATCAATAGACATATCATGAAGAACATGGCTGCCGATGTGAGCAAGCACGCGTTGCCCATTAGACTTATCTAGGTGAACTGTTTGAGGACATCCAGGGCATTCGTGCATGCTCATGTCTCGTATCTTGTAGAGCGTCTCGGCAACAAAGCATGCCTTCCCTGCACATGTTTAGACCAAGATTGCGGAAAGTCAAGATCAAAGAACACTTACCCGAGGTCTCACGGTAGGGATACCGGTGCGTCTGTGACGTTCGCGGCATGAGCTTTACATAGTGCTTTGTCATTCGGTCACGAAGGCTAGATGTGAGAGCAAGGAGAGTCGCAGTATCAAAGAGATAGTAAGGCATATGCGATGGAGGGGTGACCAGGATTGGGTTGATAGGTTGAATGAGAAAGCCCAGAACTTTGAACTTCATGGGTAGAAGTTCTCGTGTACACCAGTCATTTACATGCATGCTATCGTCATCTGGAGTTGTACACACCAGGCTGTATGCCTGGTAGGTTACCTTAACGCTGTCCTCAAGAAGGATGTCGAGAGAGACATGGTCAACCGCATTTGTCCCTATGTGTATTCCGATGACCTCACCAACGCATAGAAACATCTTATCCTCACACAAGAGTAACGAGGCCACAGGGTTGTTCACAAGGAGGACGTCGCCGTGTTCATCAGTATGGTAGTCTACTAGACTGTTGGATTCGGATGTAACAAAATGTGCTTGCTGTTGGACGCGGCAAAGGCGGTCTGCGGAACTGGGGGCTTTACTGTGTTTGAAAAGTAAAGCCAATGCACGGGACTTGTTGACCGTGGTACCCAAGGGGGGTCAAATTATTTAAAAATTGCACGGGGTAGGTAAATTTTTTTAAGGGATTTTGGTTGACCCCCCCCCCCCTGTATGTTACGTTCGGCCCGGAAGTGGACACTGACGCTCGGGAATGACACCACGTCAGCAGTATATCATCATGGACTTATGGGATCAGTCAGCTGGGTAAGCTCCGGCACATGTGATTGTGTACGATAAGCGGATCGGATCTTTATCGATGTGACTCATACTAGGATAGCCGTACTAGGGTTTGCTCTATTTACGCTATTGGTTAGTTTAGTTTGGAGCGGCGCTTGAAAGCCCACGAGTATCTGTATAAGTAGTCGACGTGGAAGACCAGGATCGCCATCTTGGTCTTCTTCAATACCACCGTCTTCCCGCTTCGTCTGTAGGGCTCTCCTCCCTTTGAAGTGAGTCCTCTCTGGCATATCCCCTTAGACCAGGGATCCCCGTGAGCTTATCCCGAGTTCCCCTTCGTGGGCAGTGGACGACTATCCTGTTGGATCGCAGTATCACCAAGTGTTCCTTTACCACAACGAACGAGTCGCCAAACCGTACGGCTACATCTACATCGTTGATCACCCTTCGTGGAGAACTATCGTCCCGGTTGAAGACCCGCCGGCCAACGTCCCACAGGCAGAAGACCTGCACGCGTTCATCGCACTTAACGGGGATCTTGCCCCTCATCCAGCTGAGTACCCAGACGCCATTACAAATCGCCTCTTCTATCGACCACTTAGGATCGCCGCGACCAACGAGGCCTAAGTCAGGCAAACGTCCGTGGTAGACGTTACATTAAGACCAAGATCCATCGTGGCCAATCCTAAAACCAAAGACCTCTGGGTGCCCTTTCGCCCCTATTACATCGATCGACGAGGAGAACGTAACGTTCCCAAAAGATACCTTCAATCAGCTTTCTGGAAAGACGACGCGGAAGTTCCTGGATACGTCGCCTATTACATCGACCCACAAGACCGACAACACATCATCCCAGTCGAGTTCAACTTTGACTTCACCTGTTGGACCGAAATCTGTTGGAGCGACGCCAACAACAAATTCCAAGTCACAAAACCCGCATCATCCGCACTCAACCTCGACATCCGCAACAGCGAAGTAGTAACTCGTGACCAGTGGGGACCCATCGACGGAGAAACAGAAGAACCAGCTCGATCCCCCACTCCCAAAACTCCTGCACCATCCCCTTCACTTGCCAGCAATCCGGAAGAGATCCGCATAATCCGAGACGAACAAGAGGAAGAAGCCCTAGAGCTTATCGCTAAGTCCATCCCTACCACTATGAGTCAGACAGTCACCCACAAACAAATGCGAATTGGCACAGCGCTATTCGACACCAAATACCCACGACACCCCGACGACCCGCCACCCGGGGGAGACCCCGGAGACAACAAAGGCGGAGGCGGAGGTGGCGATGGAGGAAACGGCGGAGGAGAACCCGCAGCCGCAGCAGAACCCGTCGACCCTGCCCGCCTTACGGACAGATTCGTCGGCAAGGAACCCCCCATCTTCAAAGGAGAACGGGACAAGGCAGAAGCATTCCTATCCCAATGGAATCGATTTGCAGGGGTCAACAAGTTCAACCAAAGCATCAGTCACCCCTACACCAAAGCAATGATGTTCCTCACCTATATACAGGGGGATCTCGTTGACGAATGGGCCACAAAAACAGCAGAATGGCTCGACAAACAGGTGGATCAACACGATCCCTGGCTCTGGAGCGGCATAGAAATCGCTTTCAAACGACAATTCCGCGACAACCTAGAACAAGAGAATGCTCGCCTAGAGCTCAACAAAGGATTCCGCATGACGGGATCGGACATCGACAGCTACGTGACTAAATTCGAGAAAACGGTCCGCTTAGCTGGCTACCGCCTAGATGACCAATTAGTCCTCGACAAATTCACGAGAGGACTGCCCATGGACCTCTATCGCAACGCCTATCAGTTCCATGACCCCAGAAACTACTCGCAATGGAAGACTGCCGTAATCGAGCAGCAGAAGAAATACCTCCATATGAAGGCTAGACAAGACGGATTCGGGTGACTACCCGCACCACAAAGACCCAAACAGCAGCAAATGCGCTTCCAAACGCCGCAAAGACCAAACCAACCGGCATGGCGACAATATCAAAACCACCCTGATGCAATGGACACCACCCCAGGAAGAATTCGAGCCCGAGTAGCAGAAGTAGGTGACCCAAACCGCCCAGAAATCAACCATCGCGACAACCGCCCCCCATTCCCACCAAGAGGAGGATTCATCCAACGCGGACACGGAGGACGCGGTGTCTTCAACGCTAAGGACGTCTCCTGTTACAATTGTGGACGTAAAGGCCACTTCTCACGAGACTGTTTCCAGCCCCGCCAACCGCGACAGACCGGGCCTCCCCAAGGGCGGAGTGCCTATATAGAAGAAGTTCCTACCGCACCCCCTAGCGTAGCGGAGGAACCGCTCATCAATTTAGACGAGCCAACCACACCACCCCAAGAAACCGAAACGCCAATGACCCTCATGATGGGCAAAATGGCGGAGCTTCACAATCAGATGGGGGAATGGATGAGGAAGGATTTTCCCGACGCCTGAACCCATCGGCCTGGGTGAGGGCTTCTCAATGTAACTCGCAGTTCATAACACGCTATCGATCTATGCATGTTTCAGTTTCGATTCACACGAGTAACTCAATGGCCGACAAACAAGCGCTAGTGGACTCAGGAGCCACTAACAATTTCATGCATCCCAACTTCGCCAAACAAATGGGCATCGGGATCAAAGAACTAGAACGACCCCGTAACATCTGGAACATCGACGGGACACACAACAAAGGCGGGAAGATCACCCATTACACCGATCTGAACGTACAGACAGATGGGAAAGTCAAAACAATCCCATTCTTCATCACAGATGTAGGAGGAGAAGACGTCATACTCGGATACCCCTGGCTTGCCACCTTCCAACCCAGGATTCACTGGGCCACTGCAACTTTGGATACGAAACAGTACCCCATCATCATACGAACGACCAACCCGCTCAGACCATTCACGGCACGATCAGCAATAGAACAATTACGGCAAACACTCGAACAATGTATGGATCAACACAAAGAACACATCCTCGCGGAACTAGAAGAGGATTCACTACCCGTCCATCTACGAACCACGGCAACGGAATTGGCGATCACAGCGCAACAGTACACGGAAAAGAAGGAAATCCCGGACGAATACAAACGACACGCCAAGGTCTTCAGCGAAGAAGAATCACATCGTCTCCCGCCTTCCAGACCATGGGATCACGCAATCGAATTCAAACCGGACGCCCCTGACCACATCGACTGCAAAATCTACCCGATGAACCAAGCAGAGGACAAGGCACTTAAGGAATGGCTCGATGCAGAACTGGCAAAAGGGTATATCAGACCCTCTAAATCCCCGTACGCATCACCCTTCTTCTTCATCAAAAAGAAGGACGGAAAGCTACGACCAGTACAGGACTACCGAGTAATCAACAAATGGACCATACGCAACCAGTACCCACTCCCTCTGATACCAGAACTCATCGCAGACCTAAGCGGTGGAGTAATCTTTTCCAAGTTCGACGTACGGTGGGGATACAACAACATACTTGTCAAGGATGGCGACCAGGAAAAAGCAGCATTCAAGACAAAATACGGATTATACGAACCGCTAGTCATGTACTTTGGGCAAACCAACTCACCGGCCACCTTCCAAGCTATGATGAACTACATTATCACCCCACTTATCGAATACTTCGAACAAAAGGGAACGATCATACGAGCTTACATGGACGACATCGGCATTGCAACAACAACCACGGAACAGGATCACATGGAAGCCATACATGCGGTATTGGACCTTCTCGAAGAACACGACCTATACCTGAAACTGGAGAAATGCACCTTCCACTCTTCGTCCCTCGATTACCTGGGGGTAATCATTGAAAAGGGGGTGATTCGCATGGACCCCATCAAAATTTCGGGCATACGCGAATGGCCTACCCCAAAAACCGTCAAACAGGTGCGATCATTCCTAGGCTTCTGCAACTTTTACCGCGCTTTCATCCGAAATTTTGCCACACACGCACGGCCTCTCAACAAACTTACCCGCAAAGACACGGAATGGGTATGGGGAACAGAACAGCAACAGGCATTCGACAAACTCAAGGAACTAGTGACACAAGAACCGGTACTCAAACACCCAGAACTAGACAAACCCTTCGAACTAGAAGTCGACGCGTCAGGATATGCCGTAGGAGCAGTGCTACTTCAACGAGGCGAAGACAACAAACGCCACCCCATCGCGTATTACTCCAACACCCTCAACGCAGCCGAACGAAACTACGACATCTACGACCTGGAACTACTGGCCATAGTCAAAGCCCTACGCAACTGGAGACAGTACCTCGCAGGATCACCACACAAGATCAAGGTATTCTCGGACCACATGAACCTGCAATACTGGAGATCCCCCCAAAAGATATCCAGACGCGTAGCTCGGGAAGTACTCGAACTCTCGGAATACGATATAGAAATTCACCACATCAAAGGCACAGCCAACGGGTGAGCAGACGCACTATCCAGACGACCGGACTACGATCAAGGGGACCACGACAACGAACAAGTTACGGTACTACCAGACCACATCTTCGTCAGAGCAGCAGAGATCGACACCACGGAAAACCCAACACGACTCGGAAACACAATAACCGTCGCAGAAATGCAGCCTACGAACCCCGTATACACCCAAGACGAGGAAATCATCCGACGATGGGTCGACCCCCATAAACTCAAAAAGATCGAAGGCACATGGTACAAGGACGGACGACGTGTAGTCACGGGAGACCAAATTGAACGAAGACACATCATTCAAGCTCACCACGACCCCCCGGTACATGGACACCCAGGAATTAACTGGACAATCAGAATGATCGAACGATACTACTGGTGGCCGGGACTACGGCAGGAAGTACAAGACTACGTCAAGGGATGCGCAGACTGCCAAAGAATCAAAGTGAACAACTGCCCCACACGCGCACCACTACAACCCATATTCCCAAAACCGGAAGCCATGCCGTTCGAAACCATAGCACTGGACTTCATCACCAAATTACCCCAAGCGGACGGCTGTGACACAATACTGACAATAACGGACCACGACTGTTCGAAAGCGGCCATATTCATCCCGTGCCTAGAAGAAATAAGCGCAGAAGGAACCGCAGCGTTGTACGTAAAACACGTCTTCTCCCGATTCGGACTACCGGCTCGTATTATCAGTGATCGAGACCCACGATTTGCGTCCAAATTCACACGCGAGCTATGCAAAATACTAGGAATCGAACAAAACATCTCCACGGCCTATCACCCCTGAACAGACGGACAATCGGAACGCACCAATCAGTGGCTAGAACAGTATCTGCGCTTCTGGGTCAACGAACGACAAGACGACTGGACTCACTACCTCCCAATGGCAGAATTCACTCACAACAACTGGCCTAACGAGTCCACAAGGGAATCCCCCTTCAGCATCCTTATGGGGTATAACCCACGCGCCGACTGGATCGATCGACCCTCTCCCATCCCACAAGTAGCACTCCGCGTCAAACAGTTCAAAGAGGCTAGAATGCGCGCCCAAGAACTGATGAGAAAAGCGCAGCAGGGGTGGATTAAACACAAAGATACGCCCAAGTACCAAATCGGGGATCTTGTATGGCTAGAAGGACGCCACCTACGTACTAATCAACCAACCGCCAAGCTTGCGCCCAGAAGACACGGCCCTTTTAAGGTCACCCAGGTGATGTCCGCAGTCAACTATCGATTAGAACTTCCCACGCAGTGGAGCATTCACCCAGTGTTCCACACGGACCTTCTGACCCCTTATCGTGAAACTCCCACACACGGCCCCAACTATCAGCGCCCACCGCCAGATCTGATTGATGGCGAAGAAGAATACGAAGTCGAGAAGATTCTAGACTCTCGGCGCTTCGGCAGAACAAAGAAACTGCAATATCTAGTCAAGTGGCGCGGATACCCGGATTCCGATAACCAATGGGTCTCGAAGGATGACGTATTCGCTGATGAAGCGATAAGGGAGTTCAAACGTTTAAACCCCGCCAGAGAGACACATATAAGCGCAGGGCTTTCCCAAGAGACGTCCCCATCTCCCTCTCCTCTACTTCCATCTACTCATGTCCCAATCCCCAGTCCAAGTCCACTATGTCCTCGACGACCTACTCCCCATCTCAGTCCAGCCCACTGTCATCATTCAGAACGCCCCGCCATCACCATCCCTGTCGCCTGCCCAGTCCGTTCAACCCAGCCCCAGTCGTCCAATTACCCCCGTTCCATCCCTCCTTCCTTCGCCAACACCTACAGCAGCAGGCACACGAAGCCCGTCTCCGCAAGGCTATGTTCCCACGAGACCTCTGTCCCGTCAAGACGAGGCTCAGGTACAAGAAGATCGCAGTTACGACCGGTACCTGTCCCAGGAGCATTGCCCCCTCAACCAACATCTCACGTATGGGACTCACCTCACCACTACTCACGACGAAACCCCGCCGCTATGCAGCACGGACGGGGAACCACTCACTCTCCCCCCATCGGAGAGACCCGAGAGGCGCCGCCTCTACCGTCCGGAGGAACACAGTCCAGTTTCCCGATCTCGCGTGGAAACTCCGCCACCACGCGGGTTCCACCACAACAGGGGAGTTCATTTCATCCCCTTCCAGATTTGCGACGCTCAGGGCCGGCTGCACCCAGCTCGGTATACGCAGCTCGTCTTTACGGCGGACCCCTTCGTCCTCGCCTACAGACGAGGCAGCGACCAGCAATACGGCAAGTCGGTGCACGCGGCCCCCAACTACGACGAGCCCATGCCCACCTACAACGACGACGACCTGGTCTTTCTAGACCAGGACAGCACCTACCACGAGTCGGTCGACATGGCCTGCATGGCCATGAACGACCTGACGGTCACGGCGGAGGTCCACCGTTATCGCTGCCTCCAAGCGGGTTATGCAGCGAAGGAGGAGGAGCTCAAGAAGAAGATCGACGAGCTAGACAAGATCGGGCGCATGCATCGGGAGTGCATACTACGCCTCCAACGCGCCAACGCCATCAAGCACATCGAAGACAAACGGGACTCTTACCGACCGGGAGTCGAAGAAGGGGCCCGGATTGTGCGCCTCCGAGAGGAGATTTGCCGCGGTCGGTCTGGTGCCCGATCCTGAAAAGGGGGGTGATGTTACGTTCGGCCCGTAAGTGGACACTGACGCTTGGGAATGACACCACGTCAGCAGTATATCGTCATGGACTTATGGGATCAGTCAGCTGGGTAAGCTCCGGCACATGTGATTGTGTACGATAAGCGGATCGGATCTTTATCGATGTGACTCATACTAGGATAGCCGTACTAGGGTTTGCTCTATTTACGCTATTGGTTAGTTTAGTTTGGAGCGGCGCTTGAAAGCCCACGAGTATCTGTATAAGTAGTCGACGTGGAAGACCAGGATCGCCATCTTGGTCTTCTTCAATACCACCGTCTTCCCGCTTCGTCTGTAGGGCTCTCCTCCCTTTGAAGTGAGTCCTCTCCGGCATATCCCCTTAGACCAGGGATCCCCGTGAGCTTATCCCGAGTTCCCCTTCGTGGGCAGTGGACGACTATCCTGTTGGATCGCAGTATCACCAAGTGTTCCTTTACCACAACGAACGAGTCGCCAAACCGTACGGCTACATCTACATCGTTGATCACCCTTCGTGGAGAACTATCGTCCCGGTTGAAGACCCGCCAGCCAACGTCCCACAGGCAGAAGACCTGCACGCGTTCATCGCACTTAACGGGGATCTTGCCCCTCATCCAGCTGAGTACCCAGACGCCATTACAAATCGCCTCTTCTATCAACCACTTAGGATCGCCGCGACCAACGAGGCCTAAGTCAGGCAAACGTCCGTGGTAGACGTTACACTGTACCACCTAAAAAAGGAAACTTATACCAAAAAAGGAAATTTTGGGGGGCCACAAGTGAGCAGCGTGACTCCAAGATGGACCTGACAGTGAGAGGAGGGCTTGGGAGAGCTTATGAGCAACAAGTGCACCCCCTTTGTGCACCCTCTGAACTAAAAAGACAGCCCAAAACCTAAAGTTTTTCAGGGATTTTGGTTGACCCCCCCCAACCCTGCCCCCAACCCCCCTGCCGTGGGCCATAAAGTGGAAAATATTAAATTTTTTTAAAGGATTTTGGTTGACCCCCCCCCCCCCAGCCCTGGGTCAGGGAGCGACATTTTTGGCCCCCCTTGGTGGTACCTCCGCTATCAATTGAAACAACCTTACTGAATGCGTGGCCATCGACTGACCACTCAAGGTCCACGGCTGCATCTTCCAGCCTACACATCCCGTCACCAGTCAGAGGTATGTCAGCATCTTCCAGTGTGACCGCTTCTGGGGCAAGGTCGTGGAGTCCATTGTTTTGCGGCAACTCCTCAGTATCCCCGGTGGGAAGGGCCACATGGATGAGGAGCGTACCGAATGGAGCAAGCATAGTTGAGTTAGGAATTGATTCTATAGAGCTGAGAACTTTAGAGGCAAATGGATGGTCGGCTTCTAGTTTGCGCCGACCCTGGATCCAGACCGTAGGAGGTGTCACTGAATGGAGGGATTGGGACGCCCTCCAAGAGCGTGGCGTGATGTGGTCAGTGCAATCGGGAATTGTACTCATATCCCGAGTTAGAGAGGGAAGGTGCAGCTGTCGTGGTGCTTTATCCCACTCTGGGTGCAGAGCTAGTATATTTGCGGCTTCAATCGTCCCTGTCAATCGAGAGCCCAGCTGGTAGTTGTCGACGTTGGCATCGTTGCCAATAATGGTCCGTAAGCAGCCAAAGAGGCCCTCGAGACGATCGGTACCGAGGAGGACAATATTAAAGTCTGCGTTTGGTGTATCCACTTTGGCCTTTGCTACGCAAAAGAAGACGTTCTTGATCATTAGGACAATGTCAATGTATAGGGCAGTGGGAAGGAAGTCTCCACAGGCGTTGTCATGAACATAGAGAACCAGAGCTAGATGCCCTGCGTAGCTCAAGTGCTCAAGTTGGTCCTCAATGCCCATGTCGACACAGATGTATGGCACAAGTAAATGATAGCACAGCGACCCCAGAAGTCGGAGTGCTTCGCGGGCTTGTATACGACCCGGTGGACCACCTGTCAGTGCAGGAAGAGACCAGATGTCGCGGAGCAGACTGTAGGCAAGCGCTACATCCTGCTTGTCGTTAGGATTAAGCGCAGCTCGAACATGGTCGGATTTATGCCCTGCGTCAAGCAGGTGGGTATGGAGGACAGCGGGTGTGATCCACGTTCCATAGACAAAGATGCCCTTTTCACGCAAGAGGGCATTACGGACCTGTTTCGCAGCAGTGTGTTTGTAATCTTTGTCGCAGATTAAGTCATCGTCGCCAATATGCAGATCCAGTAGCGCACAAGATGAGAGCCAGGGATAAATTGGTGAGTTGGGAGAAAGGGCATGCTTGAATGTAAGCTGCACCAGAGCCTTCCCTCACCTCGCCTCGCCATCTGAGGCAATGGAGACAACACGAACATGGGTGTGGGGCCGGAGGTGGTTGATAGCATCTAACGCCGTCTGGAGAAGAACGGCGTGGTCTTCTGCACACTCTCTCTTACAACTTCCGGAGATGAGGAATGGCCTTGCACAGTACAACTTTGAGTTATTGCAGAGCAGTCCTATTGCGCCGACAGTAGCCTATAAAGTAATAAATAACATTCAGTCCGCGTGCAAGAGAGTGTGGGATAATTGTCATGGACGCGTATTATTTTCCTTATTTTTGCGTATTTTTACGCATTTATCTGAGGAAGATATAAAGGGCCAAAGTACTGATACAAGGTAGTCACACGGGCTGCCACCCATGTGCACGTGATCATGGGACAAGAGTCCCTTATACGCCTACTTAGTTCTGATTGGATGGAAGGAGATGGAAGACTCTAGAAAGATCTAGAACATACATATGTCATGATTAGTAGTATACGCTTACTCGCTGTATTAGGTTTTACTCAGCAAGTGGAGCCGCTCGTAAGCGCGATGACATGTGCATCAGTCAGCACAATAAGATGCGCTATTAATAGACACGACGCGTCAGCTCCTGAGTCAAGGAGTCTTACTGTACACTTAGTAATAGTGTTTAGACTCAGTTCAAGCTCAGCTACAGTAGTGTATATAAACCCTCATGTAGCGTCCTGAGTGGAACCAACTTGTCCTCTTGGTTCTCCACTCAGGTGCATATTCCCATGTACTCTCCATACTCCATCAATCTAACTTGTCCTCTTGGTTCTCCACTCAGTGTGCCGCTGTGCGATCTTTGTGATTGAAGGCTTGTATAAAGCCTCACATGTTTCACGCTCTCCACGTCGACTGCACATCTAGCACGTGACTTGTCTCTGCGTTAAGTTGGGTGTGTTACCAGTTCAGTTCACCTTCACCCTCGCCTTGCTTAATGTAGCGCAGCAGTCGCACCGCTACAATAATCAATGTGGCTCACTTCGTGCGCGAGATGCACGTCTCCACGAACCATATCATGGAACAGCAGCTCGGCATCGGCTACACTGTTGAAATCCATACATCTCCTCTTTGTGTGCTCTCGACACCACCCAAGAATCTTATTGGTTCGATCGCACCATCGTGGCCATTTTTCCTGGGCAATCTCATCAACCATGAACACTGCGTGAACTACTGGATGACCCGCCAGTGATGGCAGCAAGCTGTCAAAGACCGCCTTCAAATTGTGGACAAGTTCTGCCTCAAGTGGGTATGTTGGTGAACACAGGAGGGGTGGGATCATAGTACGACGGCGGACAGTATTAGGAGCAGGGAGTCCAAATATGCAGTGCGTGATTTCGGCCACTCTCTGACCTCCTAGACGCAGGAACAGGAGCATCTGCAAGTCTTCCTCCTCGTCGAAATTCCTAGGGCGGTAAATTCCCAGTGCTGCCTTTCTAAGCAGTTCCAAAATTGCTGCCACGCTCATATTCCTCTCTGAGGCAACGCGAAGAACACGGTCTAGACGAGGTACCTTTTCCGTTGACATTGCGAGGAGAACTTGATGATGCAACGAAATAACACCTTCACGCTGCACCAACTTCTTGGTGTCATTTATGCGTCGAAGGCAGAAGATCTCTATGGTATGTTCCTTTTTACGTGCGATCTCGGCTAAGCTAGTAAGTCCATGGTACTTGTAAGGTGTGTGGTCCTGTACGCCATCTTGCGCTCGTGCTAATACCTTCATGAACTTGTCATTGGATAACAAGGCTTGGCATGGCCTACATAGACCATCTTGATTGAGGTCCTGGTCTTCGCACTTGCGTGCGTGCAGCAAAAGGGATCCATGATGGGAGGAAAACTCCCATGGGGTGTGCTCCTCGATGTGAAGAAGAAATGGGTATGTGCCAATTGCTGTCTGGCCCGGCTTGACACTCATGATGTGCTGTGTGCACTTTGCCTTCTTTGACGCGCCCAGGTATTCAATATCAGGCGATACAGGTAGCTGAGGCAAGTAACGGGGATGGACGCCAGCATGAGGAGGACAAAGGTAAGCCTCCAACATATTCTATTCCATTGTCGTCTTCACTGGTGTTCACAGACAGCTGTGCGAGGGATGGGGATGACATATGGCTCTCCATGGGTGAGAGATGGCCGTTTGGGGGTCTTCATGTCATGGTGAGCCTCGATTGAATCCTAATACTTTGGGTATTACTCACTGTTTTACAAGGTCAATCGCTTTCAACAGGACACCAATCTTTCCCTCAAGTAGGTCTCCTGTTATGCCGTAGTCAACAACAAACCCACGAATATACCCAGCCAAGCCCTCGACACCCAAAGGTCCACGCCTCACGCGCTGCGCAACCTTGTCAACACCTATGCCATATCCGACTAGGCTGTTCAACTTGTGATCAAGAAACTCCCAAGCGTCCGCAGGATCATCAGGGCCACTACCCGATATGACACAAGCAGTGTCATCACTCTCGTCTGCCTCCAGAATATGCAATGGCAGATCCTGTGCTGCATGGTCCAGGCTATCCAAAAGTGCGGTTGCATGTGCGTCAGGACGTGTGGAGGTTTGACCATTTTCTGACAGTGTTACTTGATTGCCAGGTTGAGGTGGCAGATCAGATGTCGGGAGGTGGATCAGAGGACTCGGATTGGGGGAAGCATGTGCCACAAAGCCAGTTGTAGACGTGGTGGGGGTTGGAACACTTGTTGTAACTCTCGAGAAGAATGAAGTGATTTGGACAGTTTTCTTTGATGCCTCCCTTGCCTTTGAGGCAGTCTTCTTTGCTGCCCTCCGGCATCCTGGTGAACCACGGTGTTGCAAAAAGTTCTTGTTGCCTCCATCACCGACGCGAATGCACTGGTGACAAATATCACATATGTAACTTCCATCTTCCTCCGACATTGGAATGGGTGCCTCGCCCAGGGGCGTGGGCACCTCGTCAGTCAGGGAAGCTGACTGTTGAGACATGTATCGAAGAAAATGTATCTGGCTTGTTATCTGTCGCACGGCCAAAGCCCACCCTTACGAATCTATTCCTCACTCGCCTTAGAAGTATAAATGTCTACTTTTATAGAGAGCCGCATCCAGCCTTCCATTTCCAGCGACCCAAACTATGTGCAAAAGGACACGTTCACAAGGACTGTGTGATTAGCGCCCTGTAGGCGCTCTGTAGGCACTGGAGTGAAAAAATCTGATAACACCTCAACGGACCACCCCTCCCTCCCTGACATAATATGGGCGCCTAGACAGTCCGCACACCCCTTGACCGCTGCCCTCGCGTCTGAGTCGCAAGTCGACTCGGAGTCGCGCCTTCGGTCCAGCGTCGCTTAGGACCGAGCAGTAGACTTTCCCTAGGAAAATATTCAGTCCGGTTTGCAGAAGACGGCACAGTAACGCACCTTTGCCAATGCCTTTGCATCGATCTCCTTGTGCTTGTAGGCCTGTATGTACATATGTTTTGAGCTTTGTATCATCGTGCACAGTAAAGGAGAACTCACTGCCTTGGATCCCGGGTCCAGAGTGTCCCAATGTCTGGCGAATTCGCCCTTGGTTCCCTTGGGATGTGAGATGCACCAGTCTCTAGCGCATATGTTCCTAGTGAATGCGTCAGTGATGCCAGAAGAGTGTGTGGAGACACCCACCTTGCGGTAATTGCGCCCCCCGGTATCATCTTACCATTGTTCGTGTATTTCTTTGACGTCTTCGTTCCTTCCCTAGTCCCCGACGAGGGCATTGTGCTTGAATTGTGTGATGCGTCCGAAGTTGAGGGCGGGACAAGAGAAGCATTGGGAGGAGGTGCAGGGGAGGGGCGTAGATCCGCAGGTGTGCCTGGACTGATCTCCCTGCCTGTTGACCCGGGCATGTGGGGCTCGATGGCAGGCAATGGTGGCGGGGTGCCAGAAGAGGGCGTTGTCGGGGTTTCGATGGCAAGGGACGGTGTGGTCGGTGCAACTAGGGAAGGGTCCGGCTCGGGTGCCATGGAGTCAGGGGATAGAGGGGGAGAGGTCCCGTGGCCAACTGCCTGCGTGCCCCCCAGGTTGCTGTTGCCGGGAAGTCTGGCAACGCTCGAGATGGGTGTTGGCGGTGGTATTTCTTCGGGTACCCTATTGAGGACAGCGAATGGCGTCGCGTTCGGGCTGTCGAATACGTCTGCACTATGATAGAGTAAGATAGACGACACGAATGGGATGAGCGAAACCGATACAGCGGGTCGATCGGGATGATCGCCTTGGGCATGCTCGCGGCATCGTTTGACTCACAATCCGACGCTTGATCCGACGTGGGACCCGGGGAGGGGTCGCTCTTCGCGACTCAATGCTGCTTCACGGCTGGCTCTTCACTTGGGCCGTCTTTGCTTTTGATGGCATCTCGCTTCTTGCCAGTGACTTGGCCAGTGGCAAACCTCCCGTGCCACTGAGAGTATATCGAAGTAGCGATTGCTTGAGACTTCCAATGATTGTCGCAAAGTCGGAGTACGTAGAATTCTGACTCCATTTCGAAATAATAGTTCTCGCGAATATTCTTCGACGCGTCGCCCCACTTTGACAGGGCAATATTTCGATCGTTGAGTTCGGTCCATAACAAGCATGCATGCGAGCGCATCTCGGCTGCAACGTCGCCAGTGATCGGAGTGCCATCGGCGTTTTCGATATATTGCATCATGACATTTTCGCCCTTAGCAGCTCTTGCACCGCCTCACTGACTGCTTGAGCTTGCTAGTACCATCGAGTCCTTCCCTTCGTCGTCGTGGGTCCTCCATGCGCGTCTCCTCCAATATTTCACGAGGGGGAATTCAGATGGCACAAGACCCCAGGAAGGGTGCCGAGAACCAGCGCTAGTACCTGGAGCGGTTTCCGGACCTTCCGAAGCTTGCGTGGATCTCTGGATGGGCTCCACTTCGTGCGCTTGTAACTTTTGGACGTTTCCAGGTGTGCCTCAAGGAGGCGTCCATGTGACCTCACTAGCTCCTGGTGGGTGACCCTGGGTGATTCGTCAGAGTAATATCCTGTGCAAAAACATAGTTGATTTACTTACCAGAGGCTCTCGTAGTCGTGCGTGATTTGGCGTAACCTAGTATCACTTTGATGACATAGTTGTCGGAGCCTCGTATATGCGGGGGATTCTTGCCCCGCGAGTGGGATCAGCGCCCCGGTACCGTATCCGGATCCAAAGGTGGGTTGAAGTGGTGCCAAAGGGGCCGCGTCCATATGTGGCGTTGGCAGTGCGCTTGTCACACCTACACCCGTTGTGTTGCCGGACATCATGAAATCGTTGCTGTCCATGAGCATGTCGGTGAAATTGAATGCAGAGGGCTGCATTGTAGGGATGGAGGGCGAGCTAGGTGGCATGAGGAAAAGAGTAACTTGGGCGTTTTTTTTTGGGGGAGGAGTCAAGCTTTTATAATGATGCAAAGTCGTTGGGGTAATTCCATCGTATCCATGCGGTCAGTGTAGCTAGCTGCGTACACCAAGTTGTGCTCGGTCAAATATGGGAATCATACTACCATTTTGGGGTTGCTGAAACTGGTGGCTTCGGGACGCCTTCCAAATAGGGTCGAGGCACGGTTGGAATGTGCAGCGCGGATTTGCGCCGAGGTTTACCGAGTTTGGATAATAGCAAGTTAAATGCACACACGTGAGCCAACCAACAAGCGTAGTGCATTACTCTCCATTTCCACCCTTCGTGTGTATTTACCTAGACATACACTACGTAGATGTAGTGTTATATGACATTTCTACCTAGTTCCCAGCATCCACGGCCACATTTTCTTCGCCTGACATGTCCTCTTCGACGCCTGACATCAAGGCGACGTCAAGGCCCAGCTTCTCAACCAGAAAGTGGCGGTCCTCAGCTGGTCGACCATCTATTGACGGGCTATGGGGGATCATGGCAACGACCGACTGAATGGCTCTGACATCGACGAACTTGAGTGCACCATCTCCTAGATACTCACATGACCAGAGTGTCTTCAGGGAAATCCTAAGTAGAGTTGGATCAGGTAAGGAATATAGAGAGACAAGCGCAAGAGCTCTGTCTCCTTCTTCGTGACGGACATGGATGAAGAAGTATACCTCAGCGATGCGGATTTCATCGCCGAGGAGAAGCTAAGATTCATGCGGTCAGTGTTTATGCACGTGGATGGAGGCGCAGGACTTACCTTGACGTTCCGCGCTGTGCGTCGCTTCTCGAGGGGCTTCTGCTTCTCCTTCCAAGCACTGTAACAGTTCTGCCCAGTGGGAATTCGAAGCTTTGCCCACCTGCGTACAGCGACATTGGGTGGGGTGGAAGGGAATAGATCACGCAGGGCTTCTGCTTCGCAATCTCTGAGGGTGTGTGGGGTGACGTCCCGCACACGTAGTAGGACGAAGCCGTCCCCAAGATCCTTAGACCCTCGAGGGAGAGTGTGGCCACGATCCTCATCGAGGTCCGGGATCATTGCTTTGAGTGCGTTGACCCGAGCGCGCCAAATCCCGCATTGCGAAAGGTTGGCAAATGGGTTGGAGTGTTGTTTGATCTCCTCACCCAGATTCCCGATGGTGCGCTCGAGGGTCCATTGAGACGAGCACACCGGGGGGCCAAGTCGCACTACCTCGCGCGGTAAATGGATGACCGAATGTACACAAGGGCGCACAAAATGGATGCACGTTTTTTTTGCGTTGACAGTAGATGATTTCGAATTCCTGAGCAAAGGAGCTCAGGGCCAAGTGGGCTTCGCGTACATTCTCGCGACTGATCCTGTGTTGGTTCATAAGCCGGATACCATGCACGAGCTTACAGAAGTTCGAGTAATAGACCTCAGGAAGGACGCCATACAACAGACCAGGGGCCAAGCCATAGAGATACAGTAAGAACTCCCATGCTTTGTAGCCACTAGTTAGCTTCTCAGCGATGTTGCGCGGGGGACGATCGAAAGAACTTGGGAGGTAGTGTAAAGTGTCTTCCACAGACTTTCCATGCCGCTGCCAAGTATCGCCTCAGAGGACGGCCCAAGTCCAAGTAGTTCTGTTGTCCGGCGCGGTACAGTCAATGGTGCCACACCAGAGATTGATCATGAGGTCGGAGATATTCAGAGCGGCCAGATGCATGATATCCGAGCCTGCAGATCTCGGAAGTCCCAGCGTAGACGAACGATCGATCCCAGAGAATATAGACGGTTTGGAAATACCAGTCGCAAGGCGACGGGTTTTATATTGTGTATTGGTAGGGGCCGCAACTACAATCCTGAGGTTCGCGTTATAGATCTCAGCCGAGGGTCTTGGGAGAGACCGGATATCGACATCAGCGTGCGTGCTCCCGTCAATACTATAATCATTCGGCTTCAAGAGCGCAGGGAAGTAATGTTTCCCATTTGGCTCACGCCGCCCAGGCAGGCCACAGTAAAGCCGACAACCGTGCTTACCATGGTAGCCTACAAGTCCAGTGACGTGCATCATTCCTGGTCCGTCGGCAGTGAGCAACGCCAAGAAGATTTTCGATCGTATTTGCCAATCCAGGGCAGAATCCCAAAGCGCGAGACCCTCCTTTTGCAGGGTGCACAGATGATAGAGACCCGGGAGAAGGAAAGAATCGGTGTTTTTAGGGTTTTTTGGCCCAGGGATAAAACCTCCTATGAATACATGGTTCTTCTTGTACCTCAGATCGGGCGAGAGATTGAACAAGACCCATATGTAGATCCAACACGCGGACGCCTTTTTCGCATATAACTGGGCCCCGTCGATTGAGAACATGAGCACGATGTCATCCTCACCAATGCGCCCATCCTGGAACGCCTCAATTATGTCGGAGCCGTGCAGGACATCACTATAGACCTCCAGGGAGCCACGCTGATCTATTCTGGCTAGGACCCTGGATCTCTCCTCACGGAGGTAATGAGCGCGCCTCGCACTCTCGGGATCACGGTATAACGCTTGCAGTTGTGGCCCAATCGGGATGGTGTGAAACTCCTGCCGGGGAATTTTCTCTGTCCCCGAGCTGGCCTCTAAGCGAAATTGGTCGTATCGAGCTTCTGAGCACGTCGGACAAGAGTCGAGCTCAGAGAATGGGCCAGTGTACGCAATACAAGAATTAATGCACATGTCGTGCACAATCGACTCTATTCCCGTGAGCTCAGCTATTAGTCGCTTAGTTTTATAATACGATTGCAGTGGGGTGTTTGGGTGGCGACAAAGAGAGGCTGCACGATTTGCCTCGTATGTCGCCTCTGAGGGATTAGCTAGATAAAGATCTATTGCATATCGACTGTCCTCGTCGATCAATTGTGCGGGCTGGTCACGCGACGGACTTCGTAGCTGATCAAGTGCCTCAGCGGACAATCCGCTGATGGGATCATCCAGAGACGCCGACCGGAGCACTTCAATAAAGTCTGCGGCCAGTCTGAGATCTTCCAGGTGAATCAGTCCCTGGTCCAGGAGATCCCCAACCGAACCCGAAGGATCAGGTAAATCTGGCAACGGAGGGTTCGACGGAGGAGCTTCAAGACCAGACTCTCCAGGGCCAGTCTCTCCAGCATGAGGTGTATCTTGCGGCCCAGACCCAGGATTATCGTCGGTTCCCAGATTGCCCAGACTGTCGCCAGCAGCACTAGATGGTGGCCCTATATCATCAAGACCACTTGGTTCATCCGGGGGATCTGGTGTCGTATCTGTGGGCTCCTATGAATGTACCATGAGCAATGTATTTTACCGCACGTGAAGTGGTACTCTACAGGCGAAGTGGCGTTGTCTTGGGCATTGTCACGGTTCTCAGACACCCGTGGACATTTGTTTGAAGGACCAGCAACTTGTAGGTCGGCATGCCTGCGGGGATTAGTTGACAAGGGGGATGTCCCCGTGCTTGGAGGTTCTAGGCCATCCAGGAAAGCTTGAAAATGTGGGGTAAATCGCGCCAATGGATTGCGAAATTTCTTGTGGCCGTAGAATGTCGTACGCGATACCTCATTTTGCTGGCCCTTGCACTTTGCTTTGCAGTCACAATAGTATTTTCTTGCTGGACCGGACATATACGGCGAGCTTACACAGGCGGGCAAGGGGGACGTGCTACCAGAACGTGGATATTCGCAACTTAACTCGTTGTATGCGACTGCCTTACGAGTGCGATCGAATTCCATTTTATTAGATTCTACCAGATTCGCCATGAAACTTCCCAGGCGAATATCTCATTCGATTATTTAGAATACATTAAACAATTCGACATATTTTCTATGATATTTGTCACGGTTCGATAAGATTTGTAATAAATAATTCTGGCTCTATCCGATTCGACGCATTTTTGGCTGGGCCTGAAGCCCTGGTAGCCCGGCCCTCAAGACAAAGCCCGAGCCCAGCCAGGCCCTGGCGAAGGGCTTTGAAGGCGTTAGGCCAGGCTCAAGATTTCAGAAGCCCCGGGCCAGCCCAGCCCGGGATTTAAGCGCTCCTGATCATGCGGGTCATCGGTCACCGATCCTCGCCCATCGCCCGTCAAACGCATCAGCTACGCCGCCCATTCAAGTTGTCGCTCCGCCGTCGCCTCTTCCCATTTTCCCTTGCACCCCCACTATTCCCTACAACACCCATCGTGAAGACTTGGACGCGCCTGACGACGAGCTGGGCTTCGGCCCAGTGATCAAGACTTTTTTTCTTCTTTTTTTCGGTTTCATTTTTCTCACTAAGCCTATGCGCTACTGTTATACAGGCATCTCGCACTTGCAAGAAGTGCCCGCCGTGCTGCACCCCTCAAATACCCAGCCTCCGCCTCGCCACACGCAAGCCCGTGGCCGCCGCATCTACCCTTCGCTACACGGGAGTCCGCCGCGCAATACCCGTCAAGACGCATCCTCACCAGCACTTGCAAGAAGTACCCGCAATGTGCGCTTAGACGGCGGTGGAGGGTGACTTTAGCAATGAGGTTGAGAATCACGCGCGGCGCACGACCTACCTGATCGATGTCGTGGTCATTCTCGTCGAGGCGCTTGATACGCCCCTAGACCCGCTGTATCACGGCCACCCGTCTGGGGTTGCATAAGCGTAAGTTTAAAACAAGACTTAGGTCGGAAAGGGGCATCTTACACCGCCAGCGAATGTGTTCCCGCCCGTATGTGCTTCGCCGCTCGGATCTTCCTGCCCACAATTCGGCTTGTCGAGGTTGGTCTTCTGTGGGTCGAACCGTATGTCAAGGGGCTTCTTGGCTATCCGTGCGATCGCGTCGGTACCATGGACACGTAAACTACGAACTTGCAGGTCAACAACCGCATCGCTCTGCACGGCGCCTACACAGTACCGACCCATGCCTCCGGAGGATCTCGTCGAACTTCTCGGTTGTCTCTATGCGATAGACGTCAAAGTCAAAGACATCGCGCAGGGTATCGTCTTATTCGTCCCCCGGGTATGCCTGCATGTGACGAACTATAGCGATCAGTTCTGTCGGTAATAGATAGTTAGGCATTCCGAACAGTCATAGCGCCAACGCTGCGCACCGCGAGGGGAATAAGGGTATGACAGTGATCCGCTCTTGTAACTTTGCCTGAGGTCATGAAAGGCACCTATGAGGTGGACAATCAAGTCCTCGCTGAGTTCCGGTGTAAGTTGGATCAACAGTTTGCACTCAGATTCTAAATCAAGGGTTGAAATGGCGTGGCTGGGGTTACCGCACTACTAGTAAGTTCGAGCCTCACGCGGGGACCAACATACAAGATTCGACTTACCAGCTGAAATTCCCAAAACCTGCATGAAATGATTCCAAAGGACTGAAAAAACTATCAGAGAGCGCTCTACTCGGAGCCAACTAACGGCCACCTACGATAGCCAGGCCGGTTTGCGAGCAGGATGAGTTCTCCCTGGCCCGCGAGGCTGCGGAATATTGCGAACACGTGCTCGGGCGCTTTGCCCGCCTTGTCGACAACGAGCATCGCATCTGTGGGCCACCACCCGCAGCAGCGGCGAGTCCGTGCACCGGACCACGCCATGCTCTAGCGTAGTCTGGAACATGAGCTGCTGCACTGTCGAGTCGCGGTGGAGCTGGATGTACTCGCGTAGCCGATGAAGAAGCCGACTAGAGTTAGCCACGAGCGATGGCTAAGGACAGCGCCGCTCTCACCTGGCACAGCCCGTCGATGATCTTGTTTTTGCCCTACACCCTACACAATCATGAGACGAAGGTGTAAGAGGCCCAAAGATGGGCCATACCTGATTTCCGAGGAGTACTAGGCGCTCACCGAGCAGCTCGAAGTCGATATGACAGCGGTGCCTTCCGGGTCCTGGGAAGCATCGAAACGCGGTACTGTATACGAGTGTCCTCAGTATGACGCAGTGGATCTCGGTGCGGGGAACAACAGCACCTTGTCGTCTATCAGCAGCGCAGAGTGAAACTACAGTACATCAGACCAACACAAGATGGGGACACGCACCGCAGGCGAGATCTTCGTGACCCTGGCATCCTCCAGCAGCTCCTCCGAGTCGTCGCCTGCCTTTTCAGTCGCTGGTAGGAACACCGCGAGCAACGCGGCAATGCCCTCTCTAGCATTCTCCTCGTGTCCTGATCCCAAGGGAAGCACGGGAGTCTCCAAGATGTTGAGATTTTGCTTGAACCTGCGCACGAAGATTGTTGTAGGGGGAGGGAAACGGCAGGCTGGAAACAACGCCGCCAATGTGGGGTGTTAATAAGCATTTGAAGCCGTGTCAGTGCAGGATGGTGATTTGCAATAGAAGCTGGGTTTAATTTCCGAAGTTCTGCGGAGATGGGTGGCCATGCCAGCTGCAGAGCCCGCGTTACATACGCATTCTCGTTGGTCTTGGTTCTTCAATTCTGATTCCGTCTACGTCTTGATGGCCTCAGCGCTCATAACCGTATCATAAGCTTAAACTTGAACCCAGAGATTAGATGTTTCGTCATCCGTGATGGTATCGCATCTGCATACTATTACTAGGAGTAGAGCTTGTAGCCATTCACGTATATGGTGAGGCCACGGAATATTCGGTGTTCCACAGCGGTCTCTGCGCAGTTCGCTTTGCCTTGCGCTCGTGTCAGAACTGTGATCGATCAATTTATGCATGTGACTTGTACACCAAACTGGAGATTTCCCACAGTCCGAGACTTCTCTATCGAGCCAATGATGCCCACTTATTCGCATCTACTCCCGCCATCTTGGAAATCCCAAGTATCTGTATGGCTAGCAGAAGACACACCGTCTTTTGACTACGGCGGATTTGTCGTCGGGGAAGCTCCTCGCGAGGCATTCCTTTGGGGAAAAGGGTCTAAGCGTGCCGTCCTCGCAGGCACGCCATTTGTTGACGAAATATTCCGCCTCCTAGATTGCACGTACGTCCGCCCTTGGGTTCATATACTTAAGTTTGGATGGTTGGTAGCTAACGATCTATGGCTACTGTAGAGTCGAGTGGAACGTACCGGAGGGTGATGAGTTTGAACCCATAAAGCACGTTTGCCACTGTGCGCGGCAAGGCGCGCTATTTGCTCCTTGGTGAGCGCATAGCCCTGAATTTACTTGCTCGGTGCAGCGGGATCGCTACTGCGTGAGTCATAACCGACCTCCCGGCTTCATCAGGCGTTCAACAGGACGCCTCTCAGGTCTAAGCACACGAAGGACCTGGCAGAGAGTTATGGCTTCCGTGGTGTCATCGCTGGGACACGCAAGACGACTCCTGGTATTATTTCCACTGCTTCCTGGCTCAGGACATCGTTCCACAATGCCGACCTTTCTCTCTTAGGCTTCCGACTTGTCGAGAAGTACGGTATGATCGTCGGTGGGATCGATCCGCATCGGTTCGACCTCTCGAGCATGATCATGCTCAAAGATAATCATATCTGGTCGGCTGGTATGTCCTCGCTATCTCCTCTGCTGTCATGCTCGGACTCACTGTCGAATTTTAGGGTCTGTGACTGCGGCGATTTCCCGCGCACGGGAAGTTGGGGGCTTCTCACTTCTCCTTGATGTTGAAGTGCGCGATGAGGAGGAGGCAAATGAAGCTATTGCAGCTGGCGCAGACGTCATAATGCTGGATAATATCGAAGGCGATGAACTTGTCTCCGTCGCACGCCGCCTCCGTGACCGCTGGGCAGGAGAAGGGAAGAAGTTCCTGCTCGAGACGAGTGGGGGTATCACCGAAGGCAACCTGCGCGAACGTGCAATCAGCGGTAGGTGGATCCCCACTCTGCTGCAAGCATTCTTAGTCATCACAAACAGGGATCGATATTCTGAGCACGAGCTCTGTACATCAATCAGGTGCAGCACATAGACTTCAGCCTGAAGATCCAGGTACCCCCCAGCTGAACGATTGTGTCGGCGCAGGGGGAGCTGCAGTCTCGCTGACTCAAAATCCCTTCGTTTCCCCAAGAATTCGATATCTAGTAAACAAAGCAGACATAGCAAAGTAAAACCATGCGGTGTTAAGTATTCAGTGGTGCATACATGGGAATTAGTGAAGCCCTATGATACCTCCAGATCGACAAAACCTACGCATCGGAGAAATTGAGGTTACGCTGCAGAAGATCATCGATCCGGCATCGGCCAACTCTACATACCGGCCCCAAGTCTCAAATTGGTAGAGTAACGGTGCCACAGGTGGGGCCCGTGAGGCAGCACGTATCGGTTCCGAGTCGTCTGCTAGAACTGGTGCATGGGACCGGACCCGGAAGATTTTTTTCTCTCGATGTTCGTTTCGCAAACAGCGGAATAGACACGGGAGTTCCGACAAGATCTGGCACCCGCGATCAACGGCATTTAGGGTTACCTGGAGAATACTGGGCTTCGGGCGACGGTCCGGCAACTATGGCGCTTTGTACTGTGAGTTCGTTCGATACGAGATTCGATACGTGTTTCATTTCATCTGTGATAAGCTTTCCTTTCCCAACCAAACTTTCAGTTGCACTTCAAGCTTTCAAGCTTGAGACTACGGTGGTGGTCGTCCAAAAAGGATCGGACTCGGAAATATTTTCTCTTGATAATTCAGACGCAGCCATCGCCTCCGTTGTCACGCTTTCATGGCACTGAGCACTGCCAAAGTGAATTTGGGTCTGAGTATCCCTCGATAGCTGTAAGACGACCACATGCTTCATGATGCTCGGCCACATGTATAACTAGGACACTTGACCTACTTGACTATTTGAGGCATCTCACGGTCAAATTAATCCCCGACTCCGCAAATGTGATGATCAGCGTTCTGGTCTTCCGCGCCCAAGAGTGGCGGCCACTCTTGGGCGCCAGTCTTTAGGGCGCCAGGTCTTGCGTGCCCCTTACAACCCGCATAAAAGGCCATCAGCAAACGTATACGTTACTTATTTCTACTTTTTACAGTACTTGATGGGAATCAAAGTCAAATAAGTATAAGTAACTCGTACCGCTGATGAGCATCCTGACGGTTTTCCAGGGATACCCTCAGCACCTTGAGATTAACACCGCGCCCACACTCACACCGCTCTCAAAATGCCGGCCGATACAAAGGAATATACTCGCTCCCAGCCCCAGGTATGCACTCCTCGTCGCGTCTAGTGTAGGGGTGCTTAACCATTTTCGGCTTCCGTGTAAAAACATATAGGCAACTGTTCCAATGGCAACGGGTGGAAACAGAAACACCTTTAATCGTGAGGTAGGGGCAGACGGTCGACGCGATTGGAGCTTTGGTTTGTTCGACTGCACCTCCGAGTGTGGTCTTTGTATGTCGACTCCCTTGGATAAACTCTCTTGTATGCTGGCTGATCCACTTTATCTGGTAGGCTGCTGGGCCATCATATGTCCATGCGTGGTCTATGCCAAAAACAAACAACGCCTCCTACATCTTCAGAATCAAGGCACTCCTCTCCCCGGTGGGGGTAAAGGAGTCAGTAGCGATTGTTTCATTTACGGCTGCCTAGTCATCCCTGGCTTCGATTGGGTCTTACAGGTATGTTAAGTTGGCGGCTGGCCGCAATGGAGTCACCTAACCGAAGCATTCAGATTGGTGGCCGCTCGGACATTCGCGTGCGCTACAACATCCGTGGGGGCACCGTTGGAGATTGCCTTACGTCTTGTTTTTGCGATCCTTGTTCGCTCACACAGGAGCGCCGTGAAATCGAGCTTGAGGAAAACAGCTTCGAAGGATTTTCTCGATCCAAGTGAATGGTTACGTTAACCATCGTAAACTCTATACCCTTTTCTGTATGACTTTTCGCATGCGATATTGACTCATGTTTTGAATCGTGGAGAGGCCGTCGTTATCTGCTAGTAGCCAAGAACCTAGCATGAAGGAGCCGCACCACTTTCTCGATACGTGATCCGGTCTCATTCTGTGGTAAGGGAAGTACGCTTGAAACCGCTGCGCTGGACCCGCAGCGAGGACCCACTAGTGGGACCACTACTGTGCAAAAGACTATCGCTGAGGCCCCTCGATAGGTAGCCTTGTCTAAGTATCGAAGTAAATAAGTAAGCGAACATTGCGGAACCCGCCAGACGCCGAGAGGTTTGTACGTCTCTTTCAGGTTGATACTTATGGGAGTTGATACTTATGGGAGAGCGCGAACTTGAGCGCGAAATACTGTAACCGGCGGCACGTGCATCTGTCGTCCGGAGTCATCCGTCGGAACGCGGCCATAGGACCGGACTCGGATCCCGAAAAACCGAAATTCTGACCTGCACACTGCACGCATCCCTTAGTAGATCGTCATCACAATGCAAGAATACACACAGCACAACGTCGCGTTTCCGTAGGCGCTTACATTCGCTGGCTCCAATTACAACACCATTGACTACCATCGGGCGCCAGGGGCGAAAGCCTTGCCCCGTGTCGTGCTGATGGTCAATATAGGGTTTGTTTTCAGGTCATGTGTCGGTGGATGAGATCGAATACATCTGTCAAACGCCTGCAACACGAATGAGACCGTGATCAGAGCCGAAATACTTTACCAACCTGTGCGATGCCAAAGAAAAGATATGAGAACCGGACTTTTCCAGACGCCAGCCCAAGCTCTAGTGCAGCCGCTTTGAGCAGATCACGTACCGATTCTATCCCTTCACCCTTGGTTCTCGGCATCTGATAGCCATCAACGGCCACCCCACGATTACGATTCGAAACATGTCAATCTCGCCTACGACAATGTGCGGTACAAAGAAAATCTTACAAGACAAGGGTACTACGCAAGCATTCACTTGGATTCGAAACTGTTCTCTTCAAGCTCGATTTCACGGCGCTCCTGCGTGAGCGAACAAGAACGGCAACAGAAAGACGTAAGGCAGTCGTCCATGGCACCCCCATGAATGCTGTAGCGTGCGCGGATGTCCGAGCGGCCACCCATCTGGACGCTTTGGATGAGTGACTTCCATCTGCGGCCAGCCGTCAATTCAACATACCTGCAAAATCCAAGCGAAGCCAGGGATAAGCAAGCAGCCATAAAGGCAACAATCGGTATTAACTGCTTCACCCCCACCCGGGAGAGGAGTGTCTCGACTCTGCAGATGGCGGAGGCGCTGTTTATTTTTGGTATAGACCACGCAGGGACACCAGACAGCGAAGCAGCCTGCCAGGGAAAGCGGGTCAAGTCAGTATACAAGAGCGTTTAACCAAGCTCAATCGACATACAGAGGCCACACTCAGAGGTGCAGTCGAACAAGCCAAAGCTCCAATCACGTCGGCCGTCCACTCCTACCTCACGGTTCAAGGCGTTCCTGTTTCCTCCCATTGCCATTGGTGCATTCGCCTAAATTGTTTTACACGGAAGCCAAAAGTGGTTAAGCGCCTTGCACAGTTGCACTAGACGGGACTAAGATAGTGCATACTTGGGGCTGGGAACTGATAGTATATTCTTTAGCACCGGTTGACATTCTGAGGCTGAGAGACGTGAGTGTGGGGGTGCTGAAAAGAATAAGGGCTATCCCTGGAAAACTGTCATGACCGCCTCTTGGATGGCCTTTTATAATGGACGAGAGCCAGTGCACAAGGAGACCAGAACCTTATCACATTTGTTACGAAGTCGAGAATTCGAAATTTGATCGTGAGTAGTACAGCCAATCAGGGGGCCTCAAAGATGGTCAAGTGTCCCAGATACAGTACAGTAACCTACATCACGCATCATGCATCATGCATCATGACGTGGCTACTGTAAAGCATGCCGCCGGCGATGTGGCTGTACAACGGTGGAACGGTACTGCTGCTAACTTGCAGTAAAACGGCGGCAATGCGTATTACATCGTGACACTGCTTCAATTAAACTTGAAGGCTTCAACTTGAAGTCCCCTCCTTGGGACCAAGTCCTCCCAAGGCTCGCTATACTTTGTAGGTGTGATCAGAAAGTATTCTCCTATAGTACTAGTAGTACTGTACTCCTGAGGCTAAGGTCGACGCCCAGGCCAGTGAGCCCATGGAAGTGGCGATATAGGCACCGATTACGTTCAATCGGTGGACGCGCGCTGGAGGCAATTGAATGAAGCCTATCTGGATACTAGTATCTGCCGTATATGTATATCTGCCATCACATGGGCACGCTCCATCCGCACTAAGTTAATGAAACTTACCCATGACGATCCATTTCGCCCCTTCAACCCTAGTTACCAAGCTACTACCTTTGTTCCAAACCAAGTTTCAAACGTTGACCAGCGGTATCACGTGGGATGTTTCAAGTAACTCATGCGTAGATATTTTTACTTTACTTTTTTTTTTTTTTTTTCGGAAATCGGCCTGTGGCGAATTTGTGCGCTTCGCAAACAGTGACTCGATAGACACGAGGTTTCTTCAGAGCGCAGACATCTAGCATTGGCGATCAATACAATAACGGCGTTGGAAATTGTACCGAAGCTCTTTGAGAACATTGCCGCGATTCGTATGGCGAAGCTATGGTCGTATTCTTGTGGCCCAAGGCCACGCTAAGTGTGTGGCAGGAACATTTGGATTTGAGGTATCGGCCGACAGCCTGGGTGCGGTCCGGGACATGGCAAGACTATGCGGGACCGCTAGTAGTAGGCCCACATATCCCGGGGAAGGCACCGGGCAGGTACGAGATTAGCAACGGTCCGAGTTGAACGAACGACAAGATAGAGGATACAGAGGAAGGTGGACACAGTCCGCGTCTGGTGGCTGCGGCGCTCAAAGTAGTTCGAGAAGCCGGTGAAACTCGCTGCCAGTGTGACCTCCGGCAAGTTCGTCGTTCCGCCGACGCTAGTGACCCAGGAACCTGCTGCCAACAGTGGCGGTGTGGTGAGCCACCTTTACCCATGCCTGTGTGCAGTTCGCAAGCCGAAGAAAAATTGCCATATCTACAGGGAGCGGGAAAGAAGGGCACGAACTGGAGATTTCTAGAGCCGCCGACGCCAAGGTCGACGCAGTCCCCTCCGTCATGTTCAATACCACATAGCCACAGGACTACCGAAGCCTCTAAAGTGCGCGTGAAATTAGCCAAAAAGGACACGCATTGATGACAGGTAAACGAGTGGAGAGGAGAGTTCAAGCCGTGTTGAGCTGAGGTGAGTAGTGTTTGCCGGGTGCCAGCGGCCCGTGACTCGGAACTGCCTCTCTTCAGACCGTCACGGCCACTGGTCTAACCGATTCTCATCTACCCAGCACCGTTGACCACCATGAAGAGTCAGCAGGCGAAACTTGAGGCCCAGCTACCGTGACATGCTGATGATCAATATCAAGTCTCTGTGTTTGTTTTCAAACCATGTCTCTGCGTATGAGGTCGACATGTTGGTCAAAGCCTGTACGAATGATCTTCCACGGTCTCCACCGATCAATAAATACAATAAGAGCCGAGCCGAATACTTTACCAACCTGAGAGTGCCAAGACAGAGATACTATGAGAATTGGACGCTTCCAGGCTTCAGCACAAGCCCCAACGCAGCCAGTTCGAGCACATTTCCACAGGTCACGTACTACCGAGAAAGCGATGCGGCTCCTGCCCCCCCAAAAATCGAACTCGCCTATGGCAATGTGCGGTTAATCGTACAAGAAAAGAGTACCCGAGTAAGTCAACAATGGTCATTATATGCGTTCACTTTGGTTGAGAAACCCCTTCGAAACTGTTCTCCTCCAGCTCGATTTCACGGCGTTCCTGCGTAAGCGAACAAGAATGGCAACACCAAGACGTAAGGCAATCGTCCATGGAGCTCCCACGAATGCTGTAGCGCGCGCGGATGTCCGCGCGGGTACCAATCTGACCGCTTCAGTTAAGTGACTCCACTTGTGGCCGCTTGCCAACTCAACATACCTGCAAGACCCAAGCGTAGCCGGGGATGAGCAGGCAACCATAAATGCAACAATCGTCGTTAAATCTTTGGCCCCCGCCCGCGAGAGGAGTGCCTCGATTCTGCAGATGTAGGAGGCGTCGCTTATTTTTGGAATAGACCACGCAGGGACACCACATGGCCCAGCAGCCTGCCAGTGAAAGCGGGTCAGCCAGCATACAAGAGCGTTTAACCAAGCCAATTGACATACAGATGGCACACTCAGCGGTGCAGTCGAAAAGACCATGGCTCCAGTCACGTCGGCCATCTGTTCCTACCTCACGATTCGAGGCATTCCTATTTCCACCCGCTACCATTGGTGCAGTCGCCTATATATTTTATACACGTAAGCCGAAAATGGTTGAGTACCCTGGGACTAGGAGAGCGTGTACTTGGGGCTGGGAGCTAATAGTTTCCTTAGTAACGGCTCGCATGTTGAGAGGGGCGTGAGTGGGGGGTGTCGTAGAAAACGAGACTACTACACCTGGCGAGCCAAGATGACCTTTTATGCAAGCGGAAAGGCACACACGGACCGGCGCCTAAGGAGACCGGAGCCCTTATCATCGCATCTGTTCCTGTCACTGACTTTAATTGCTGTAATTTCGACTTATTTCGACATCTCCGACACTCTATAGACCCCATGTCAGACCTTGGACCCGGTGTCTGACACCCATCGGACCCTATTAATTAAGATCCATGATCGGACCAAGATCGGACCCTCTGGACCCATATGCATGTACCGATACTGCTCACGCTGGCGCCGGCAGGTATGTTGTTTTGCACAAGAGTGTTGCACGTGTTTGTTACATTCGCTCACTAAATTTAATGTTAACTGCTGTTAAACGCAGGCGGTGATACTCTAGCCCAGCACCACTCCAGCCACAGTTTACGTTGATGATCAATATCGGGCACTGTATGGTTTTGTTTTCAAGTCAGGTGTCCGTGGGTAAGATTGATGAGACCGACAGGTTGTCACCACCTGCAGTGACGAACGATACCGATATCCACTACAAATCAGGGTTTCCAAATTACCAACCTGAATGTCAAGCGCCAGCGCAGCCGCTCAGGCTCCAAGTTCGAGCGGACTGATTTCTGCACCCGAGTCAGTCCCTTCATGCTTGGTTCTCGGCTACTAGTAGTCAACGACAGCCTCCTCATGATTCGAAACATGAGTCGGTCTCGCCTACGACGGTTATTCGTACAAGAAAAGGGTACTAAGTCATTATAGGTATTCACTTGGATTGAGGAAGCCCTCCGAAACTGTTCTCCTCCAGTTCGATTTCACGGCGCTCCTGCGTGAGCGAACAAGGGTGGCAACACCAAGTCGTAAAGGAATCATTCGTGTAGCCCCCACGAATGCTGTAGCGTCCGCGGATGTTTGTGCGGGTATCAATCTGAACGCCTCGGTTAAGTGACTCCACTTGCGGAAACCGCCAACTTAACGTACATTTAAGACCCAAGCGTAACCGGTGGGAAGTAGGCAGCCATAGATGCAACAAGTGTCGTTGAATCTTTCACCTCCACCGGGTAGAGGCGTGCCTCGAATCTGCAGATGTTGGAAGCGCTGTTTGTCTTTAGAATAAACGACGCAGGGACACCAGGTGGCCCAGCAGCCTACCAGGGAAACTGGGTCAGCCGGCATACAACAGAGTTCAACCAAGGTAGTCGACATACAAAGGCCACACTCGGAGGTGCAGTCGAACAAGCCAAAGCTCCAGTCACGGAGGCCGTCTGCTCCTACTTCACGATTCAAAGCATTTCTGTTTCCACCCGCTGCCATTGGAGCAGTTGCCTATTTTTTCACGGTGAAACCGAAAATGCTTAAGCACCCTCTACTGGACGGAACTACTTGGACGCGTACTTGGGGTTGGGAACTGATCGGTTCCTTGGTATCGGTTGGCATGTTAAGAGGGTGAATAAAAAGGCTATCATCCCTGGCAATCCATCACGATGGCTTTTATACGAACGGAAAGGGGCACACAAGGACTGGCGTAAGATCACCAGAACCCTCTTCGTCACAACGGTCAAGTCGAGAATTTTGAAATTGGTCTTGCGCTTCGGCTGCTGCCCGGCCAATATTAAGGGCGCTTCAAATGGTCACGCGTCCCAGTTAGTGGCCAAGCACGCCGCCGGCGATGTCGTTGTTGTAAGTTATAACACACGGAGCATCACGGCGCTGATGTGGCGCAGGTCATCCGGTCATGGGTTACCGTATTTGACCTATCCAGCTACGATGTGGAGGCCAGCTCGTTTCCAGTTGATTAGTACAAGGATTAGCACGAGTCTGCACGACGGTGTCAGCACAAACCCAGGTACAGATAGCAAATCTTGTAGCAAATGATTTAATATTCTTCTATTCAACAACAGTGGTCAAGACAGTCAAGAAGACAGTGGTACAGTATTGACAACACGGAAAACGAATGTCGCGCGGCGGGCATCCAGTAGTGTGCGGCGCTTAGTAAGAACCCCGCCTGCGTGTAGGTTGTGGAGGCAAGTTTGAGTGACGCCGAGACGAGTATCTGTAATGCGTTCACTCTCCTCCCCCAGCTTTTACATACATACGGGGTCCGCCTGATTCAGTTTCCACAGGTCCACTTCAATCTCAACCAATATCGATACCATTCACTGCACCAAGCATTCACCGAGATCCTCACTTGGTTACTTTGAACACAATCTTCGTACATGAAAAACTACAAAAAAAAAGATCACCTCCACTTGCTTGGGGATAAAGAGACGAGTCACGAAGCTGGCTAATATAAACACGTGGATGGACAAGTCCCTCTCTCATGCGTCACAGTCGATGCTCAAAGCCTGAACCCGCCCGTGAGATCCATGACACGGAAGGGATCATACTTCTTCTTGATCTCACGCAGCCGCTTCACGTTCTTACCATACATCTTCTCCAGAGGCGTCCCATACAGCGCAAAATTGGTGTAATGCGCCGCGTCGTTCAGGTCCTGGCCGTCGTAGATCCCGGCTTTGGAAATGGAAGCGCTCAGACTGCGTACGCTGTCGTACACATACCCGTCCTTATCGAGAGACTCGTCGTTCCACCCGACAAAGAGGCCCGATGGGAGGATGGTGCGGGAACGGTCGGGCGGGTACGCGGATGGTCCCCCGTGTGTGAAAATGTCGGACTCGAATGCATCGAGGTTGAAGACGATCAATGCGTCCTCGTCTTTCTCGCCGAGTTTATCACCCAAGGTCTGCATCACAAGTCGAAGTCAGTGACCCAAGAGGAGGCCAATGGATTGAGATGGCGCAGCAGTGGCACACCTTGACATCGTCAATGGTCGCTTTCACAACCGGCGCCGAATATCGCAACAGAGGGACACCATCTGCGTAAGCGCTTCCGGGGAAGAAGGTTAAGTGAAAGACCGCACATGGAATCAGAACTGGTATTTACCGCTCTCGTACGGGCACAGCTATGCTTGACATGAATTTCACGAAGTCACCCTTCATGATTGACTCGGCGGAATTCGGGAGGTCAAGTAAGTCACCGTAGAGACATCTTGGGGGCTCTGGCCCGTCGTAGAAGAGCACTAACTGAAACCCGACCTATTTGAACCAGTATGAAACGAGTTGGTTGGATCTGGATGCTTATAAAACTTACTGTGCCTTTACTGTAAGTGATAGCGCCCATCTGCGCACCCTTGTGGTCATGGTCTACGGAAAGCCACTTAGCAAAGGCGGTATATGCTGGCTCTATCTGATCTCCTTTGAAGTCCAGCACAGCACCCTAGACGCGTACTATCAGAATACGATCCATTAATGAACCAATGTAATAGGCGTACCCAAACGTTGGTTTGTTTGTGCGTCTTCAGAGTATATTTGGTCACAATTCCCTGATTGAGACGAAATTACTATCATTTGTTCCCCGAGAGCCTCCCCCCACAAACTCACGTAGTTGTTCAATCCTCCCTTCGAGGTCACTGTGAGACCTACCGTTCCTACTATTCAGAGACACTGTTTGAACTCACCCTGAGTGCGAACCAGAGATCTTCGTCTTCCTCTGTGACCTTCTTCACATGTCCGTTCGGCAACACGAGTTCAAACGCCGTGACCGTGTCTATTGTGAGACCATACTGATTGGTCTTCCAAGAATATCCTGCCATGCGGGTATGACGTGAGCGAACGTGATACATGCGCCACACGCTGCAAGAGTACATACCCCCGCCAAGGGTAAAACCGCTGACGCCGACCCCGTCCATGCGACTCCCAACGACATTGAGACCTTTGGGGACGAGATACGAGTATACATCAGTCCAGGTAAGCCCTGCTCCTATTTCGACGGTTCCCTCTTCCTCGTTGAGGACGATGTCTCTGAAACGGGCCATCGAGACGTGGACACCAGGGGTCGACGAAAAACCGGGGTTAGCATTGTGCCCAGAACCCTTAATCGCGAAGGGAGTGCGTGTAAGGCCAAGCTCTCGAATCTGGGGTACCGCAGGTCGTGTATGTTAGCGTCACTAGGACGAGTGAGGCGATCTATCACTAACAATCGAGCCGAGGTCCTCCGCTGTGCCAGGCCGCACGGAGCACGCAGATATCTGTGAGCTCGAGTTCACCCAATGAGCGATGTCTACCGCGAATTGAGGAGTTTCTGGGGTCAACATAAGCGGTGGGAAATAGTCTCGAATGCCAAGCGAACACAGCACCTGGAGAGAAGACTTGGGTTGCGGGCGAGATACTGCGAGATACACCGAGGCATATATGTCGACAATCGTGGCCCAAAGATATTTGCGCATTCCTAGCGACGAGCCGCCCTGGAAGAGCCGAGGCAAAGAGGACAGGAAGGATGAGAGCACAACCCAGAAAGGCAGCCCTCAGCATGATTGCAAAATGGGGGCTATGTGAAGGGAGCTGATACTACAAGAGATGAGCCCTGTCGACTGTATTTATGGTAGCCCACCTCCCCGCATTGTTGAGGGTTATATTTGATACCCCACCGGGAAGTAGTTCGGGTGCGCGATGCACGGTCGCTTACATTCCTTATCTTCCCCACATCAACCTGCCAGTGATGTACGTACCGCTCAGGCTCAGGCTGTAGACGCTTGAAATCAAGAAGTTGCAACTAACCCTTTAAAGCTTGAAAGCTTGAACTCCTGTGTCGTGTGCATAGACTCAAAAGACTCTCGTCGAGTTCTCCTTTGAGTCGCCACTCTCAGACCCGTCACATAGGTGGAATAACTTGAAGCTCGCCGGGACTAAGGATAATGTTCGGTGACTCGGACGATGACAACGATGACAACTTGATTGCCTTTACAGCACTAGTTAATTTAATCTTCGAGCGGGACAAATAGGTACAAACTTGCACTTCGAACTTCGAATCGACCGTTGACATCTTGGATAGGGTATAGTGTATACGGCATTTGTCTCTCTTCTCGCCATGTGATGCATATATATGATGAATGGACCCCGCACCCCGCAAACCTGCTTACGTGGCGTCAGGCCTGGTGAAGACAGGAGTCCCTCAGGCTAGGCCTTAGTGTTTATCCTTCCGGGATCTGTCCTATTCACTTCTTCATCTCATCTCTCAATCAATGTCATTGAAAATCGCAAATTAGCAGGTTCCGATGGAATTTTCGACGACTGCTGAGAAGATGCGGTCGGTGATAGAGTGTAGACATCAGAGGAAACGAAACCTCGGCGGAGAGTAACCGATCTAGGCAGAAAGAATGGATGGCCTCTTTCTGCTGTTTCACTGGTGGTGCAGGTTCACCGGTCACCCTCAAGCTCGAGACTGCCAAGCTACGGGCTGCCGTGTCGAAACGATTCATTTCCCATTCGTCACTGAATCGTCAGCCAGGAAAAATAGCACGTTTATGTCCTAATGAACATCACAGTGGCGGGTGATTCAAGGGGAAACTCATCATACAATTCACGGTGGGCCGTATACCCACGAGAAAAAACCCCCAGGAAAGCCAGGTACATACACAGTGCTACTGTAGTAGCCGTTTCTCTCAAAACGCTGAGTCGCGCTTCCCGCGCCCCTACAACCCCACCTTCCCGTCAATCCCATCTACCAATACCCATCATCTGATTCAAGCCCGCCCATCTTGCCAAGGCTGTCACCTGACCAGGCAGTCCCAGCCCATTGACGCACTCCCTGCAGACTAGGCTCGTGACCAGCCTTTACCCTTTCATATACAGACGGTCATCGGTCTACCTGCAGACTCCCCCGACCAGATGTGATCGGCTCTCAGGGTTCTGGTTGGCTCGACTACAAAAAAAGGAAATTATCCTCACGTTTCAGACCTCATTGTCAGAGAGCTCAGTGTAACTTGCACCTCGTGCTCCCCAGGCGTGCCGCACTCGCGCGCGGCCTAAGCGACTCAAGCGAGACGTGTCCCCGATCAATGCGGCCGTCCTTACGAATTTTCGCCCTGTGCGGAAGCGTGCGCAACCGTTTCCGATCGCCTTCGACTACCCAAACCAGTAGGGCTCCATGTAGCTCACCATTTCCGTTCCCGACCTCGCACTCGCGCGCGGCCATAGCAATTGGACAACCACGCGTCCGTAACCGCCGCAGACATACGAGATCCTACCCATTGGTTGCCCCTCAACAATCGGAGATACGCTCATACGAGACGGAACCTGTCACCCCACAAACTACGACCGCCGAGGTTATTCAAGCCGCCACTCCAGCAGGACAATCACAGATGTTCGGTTCCCGTCAGCCAAACAAGACCGTGTTTAACTTCGTATCACCATTCGGTGCTCTTGCGTCATCCTCAGTAGCACCTATCTGAAAGCCTACCCATCCGGTCTCTCATCAGCAAGGACCGTCTGAACCGTTTGAAGACACTTAGTGGTCCTCATCGACCCTTAGCGCAGATTTGTTGACAATCTTGAGCGCCTCCAATGCACCCGCGCCCCCGTCTGCTCACCCGGTCCCCGCCTTCGATAGCCCTGATGAAGAGACACCGATTACCGAGCCAGTCCAATTCCAAGGCCGCGTCTCGGTCACTACCCTTCGAGCCCACGCAAGCTCTTTCCCCACGTGGCTCGCCGCCTAAGATCTCACCTCCCGTCCGACAGGACGTACAAGCGCCAGAGCCTCCCCTAGGGCCGCAGGTCAGCCCCACTCTTTCGTACGTGTCTACGGGTAAAGCTCAGCGAGAAAAGGAAATTCACCAGGTCCGTGCGGGAGCTGGAGGGGACACGAAGGTGGTCGTACCCGTGGCTCAGGATCCAGAGCCCAGACCCAGTATCCGGTCTCATGTAAGCAACGATATTTACCACCTCCTGGCTCGCTTTGACTTTGGTCCCTTTAGCTCCCAGCCGCCGACGATCGTCGTGGACGTTGTGCAACCGCTTTATGATACTCAGGCACCCCGTGATGCTGTGAAATAGACGGCGATCGCTCTGGTTAGAGTTGACTCCAACTTTTCACCTGGCACGACATCGGCACTACGCACTGGATTGCCTACGCCATGACGAAAGGTGTGTTGACGTGTTTCCATAGACAGGGAATCGGTCAACCTTACTTGTTTCTGCGAAGGTCGTGTTCGTGTAATATCTCGTTCGAGCGGCGATCGTACCCTACTTCAATTTCCGGCTGTGTTTGCTCCCACTACGTCGGTATTATAACCGAGATGGCCGTCTAGCGCCTCTGATAAGTTCGTCTATGAAAACTGTGGACGAAGCCAGGCTAACGGATGATGCCTTGAAGCGACATCGTGTCGGTGACTCCAACGATGGTGTCGGCGAAGCTCGCACTCGACGTCTCGGACAACTTTGTGATTCCCAAAGAGTGTGGAGACTGTGGACGTTGGCCCGTCGGGCTCGAGCTTAGGCAGAGATTCTTCGGTATTTCGTTCATACATTTGACTCTGCTCAAACACGTCTCGAAAGGAGTCATACGTGGGTACGAGCATAATACAGAAGCCCAAGCCACCGATATGCGCTCCTTTGGTATACACTGCGCTTTCAAGGCAGTCCCGATCCCACGGAACGTCGTCTCAAGAAAGAACTGGCTTGAAATGGCGACCTCTGCACCGACATTACACGGGAATACATCAATCCGCGTACTAGTGTCAACTCGGATGCCGTGGAGAGGAATATGGTGCAGGCACCAAGCGGCTGTGTTATGAATCGCGAGTCTTATTGAGGCACGTGATGTGCAGAGATGACAATAGATAACTCCCAACAGATCTTGTAATCTTATTTTAAGGGCATTATATGATCCCGTCATGCTCAAAAATTGACATTATAAACTGGATCGATTATGAAGCGTTCTGGAATTTTGCGACATGAGACTCCTGAGGAGAATCTTGATGAGAATGCCCTTCGAAACTGTTCTCTTCCAGCTCGATTTCACGGCGCTCCTGCGTAAGCGAACAAGAATGGCAACACCAAGACGTCAGGCAATCGCCCACGGTGTCTCCACGAATGCTGTAGCGCCCACGGATGTCCGCGCGGGTACCAATCTGAACACCTCGATTAAGTGACTCCACTTGCGGCCAGCCGCCAACTCAACATACCTGCAAGATCCAAGCGTAACCGGGGATGAGTAGGCATCCATAAATGCAACAATTGCTGTCATATCTTTCACCCCCACCCGGGAGAGGAGTGCCTCGGGTCTGGAGATGTTGGAGGCGCTGTTTGTTTTTGGTATAGACCACGCAGGGACACCAGGCGGCCCAGCAGCCTGTCAGAGAAACCGGGTCAGTCAACTACTAAGAACGTTTAACCCGAGCTACTAATCAACATACAGAGGCCACACGCAGAGGTGCAGTCGAACAAATCATGGCTCCAGTCACGTCGGCCGTCCACTCCTACCTCACGATTCAAGGTGTTCCTATTGCCACCCGCTGCCATTGGAGCAGTTGCCTATTTTTTTTTTTTACACGGACGCCAAAAATGGTTAGCACCCTACATTGGACGGGACGAGGAGAGCGCGTACTTGGGGCTGAACGCCGATATGTTCCTTAGTAACGGCTGGCATTTCGAGGGGTCGTGAGTGGGGGTGTTGAACAAGGCTAGGAACCCTAGCAAGCCGTCATGATGGCCTTTTATGCGAGTTGTGATGGCACGCGAGGACTGGCGCCCAAGGAGATCAGAACGCTCATTTTCACATCTCATCAAGTCAAGAATTTTGTAATTTGGCTAATGAGGGCGCTTCAAAGACGCCTTCAATTGAAGGGTCGCTGTGGTCGTTTCAAACCGTAGACCAACGTAAGAGGCATACAGTAACGACTTTTTTTGTGCGTATTGAGTGCTATGTAACACGACATCGACTGTGCAGTAGGATACTGCAGTGGGGAAATTATTATAGAAGTGAGTAAGGAAGTGTACTGTCCACGGCAACAGACCACTGCCCTTCCCAAAAACAGCTAATGCGCCGGCTATTACATAAATGAGGAAATGTAATCCAAGGTCCCTGCATGGTCCTGACGACGGCTGGAGGTCAGATTTCCCACGTCGATAGCTGCTGTCAATGGGAAATCCACCACGGTACCACCTGTAGGCAAGCCTGTGTGGGCCATTTTTTCGTCTCTTCATAAACCTTTTGTTAAATGATCAACGCTTTCTGCGAAAGGCCTTCAGGTGAACCAACAGTGGCGCAGTGCTTCAGGCACTGTCGGTCATTATTTACAGCCGTTTTCATAACGTTCTCTTGGCGAACAAAAGTTGAGAAAAAGTAGGAATTCCCATCGGGAGAGATGCCGGGACTTACCATAATCCTTTATTTGAAATAATACAAAGAGCCCTGAACAACAAAGAGTAAGTTAATTATATTTATTTGTGAGATCAGATCTCAGATAACCGATTAATCTCCTCACTCCTCACTCCGGCCACTCAAGAAACATCGTCCGTTCAAAACGAAAACGACCCTAAGCACGCTAAAACGGCGTGAGCTAGTACCAGTTTCGGGGACCCGCGATACATCGTGCCACCCACCCTTCCCACGCACGACCGGATGATCCTCGATGCGCTCGAATAAGACTGTTGGCCTTTAATGGCAGGGGACGGTGATTCGTTGAAGTCAGAAAGTACTCTTCTATAGGGTATCTGCCTCACTCAGTTCTTGATGCTCCTCGTGCCAGTGGAGAGCATTTCAAAGGCAGGGTCAACGCCCAGTCAAGTCTGGACGGCGCCCATGACCGCATGACAGGTTTGGGCGCCGATTGCATTCAATTTCATGCACGCTGGAGCCTGGAGGCAACTGGATGACGCCCATCTATCTTAGATATGCGAATACATGCGATCCATCACATGGCATGCTCCACACACACTGCCTGTGCCCTGATAATCAATCACGCTCACTCTCACTGCAGATTTGAGGGTCATTTTGCGCCTACAGTTGATTATGAAAAGGGTGTAATATTTTCATTGTATATTGGATAGATTTATTATCCTGTTCAATCTTGCTTTGGCACTTGCTTTCTCTGCCCGCAACGTTGAGTACGCTGAGTTGAGAACATACCACCGGGTGACTAACCGGCTCACGTTTTCCAATCCTGAACCACCGTGCCTCATATAGGCCTCATACTGTACCGTATAGCAGCTCGCCACGTTGACTGTATACTCCTCAGATCCCTAAACAATCTCTGTACGCAATTTTCATTACATGCGGGCTTCCCGACATTGAAGTGCGCAACAAAGAGGAGGTGGGACCATGATGAAGCCTGCGGCTGCTGCAGACCGAATGTTCGATTGTATGAGCTACTCATGAGCGTCAATTCGCGTTCTCTACTTGAAAGGTCAGGCCAAGGCTCAGGCTATCCGATATTGCATGAATGACTTCAAGTTGATGAGTAGGTTCCCTCCAATTTCCGAGATAGCCCTCTTCTTACCTGGTCGACGCACGCGGCCCTGTTCCCCAACACTGCCCTTGACACCGAGAAACAATTCCAGAAAATTGCTTTCGGCATGGTGGTCTGTCCCCATTTTTTCCCACGCCTGCCCTTCTGAAGTGCCCGTAGTTCAGGTATTCCTATAGCGGGAAAAATCTGGTGTTCGGATTGCGGGGGTCTCAACCCGCAAGCCATACCCATACAACGATGCCAGCGAAGATCAACACGGCAAATCATCTCGATTATCGTGATGTGGAGCCACCATTGAAAGACACGTAGTATGCCTTTGCAATGTGTCACCCTCCTGTTTCTCTGGTCCACGCATTTGAGTTCGGGGCACCGGCATAGTTCGAAAACCAGTGGCGCTTTTTCGACGACTACATTTATATTTGAGCCTGCTGACGGCAAGTAGGACTTGATCGAGCTTGATCGCGGACCCTTGGTCGAATCATGGGTACTTTACCACTGGGTCTTGGTACAAAGGCAGAAATGAGACCACAAAGTCACCCAAGGTGCTTTTTGGTCTGAAATCTTCTTCAGCTGCTAATTCGATCTAGAACGCTGTGGCTTGATGGGCGGCTAGAGCATCTCCGCGGATGTCGAGAAGCTCGTTGGGATGATGGTACGGTATTGTGAGGTTCACCACCGCCGCTGTCTGAAACGATATACGTCAGGAATGTTGGTCGTGGTCGTTCTTTTTCTCAAGATAGGGAATGGCCTAAGAGACGCTGGTTTCCCCGACTGATCTGTGACCTTTACTTTGGGACGCCACTCAGCGGTGAAGATATCCCATGATCCGAGTCTGTGCGACTGCACAGTAACCAAGATCGGCCGATGCTTGCTCTTGTAATTCAAAGGTTGGCTACACGGGCACACGAGTGAGTCAATGCTTGGTTCAATGGATGAAATCCCGGGTTATACTAGTCCGCTGCATTCACTTTTTAAGAGTTTCAGAGATCGTGACCCAAAACTCTCGTACCTACTCACTAAGAGGAAGGCGGTCACCCTTTTGCCAGCTACACCTGGCGTTTACAGGACCCTGCGCCAGTGCATGCCTATCCAGCGACTGCGACAAGACAGTTATTTTGAAGCGTGGTGTGCGCTCATGCGTACAACTTAAACACCTCTGCGTCGGGAGTCGGCCGCACGCTGAGTTGTATTCAGAGTGATCAGTGACAACCTACGCTGTTGAGCTATTATCTTATGTTTGTTCACGTATACTTACTTTCGTTTTCCAGTATTTAGTCTCGCGTTGTACGCACTGGCACACCAGAACTTACGTCCTATCTGGGGTACCAGACTAATTCACTCGCTGCGTTTCATCAAGTTACTGACTCTTCAGGGTGGCCAGGGCGACTTGAGGGCTAATCGCTGTGGATCGACTGGACCAACCAGTTTCCTACCACAAGTCAGAGCCTCTGATCAAGCATGGAGACCTCACAGCGGGCGATTTACGTAGGCTCTACAGTGACTGGAGCGATAAGACGGGGAATAACACAAACTTCGTGTCCCCGTGTCCTCGTCAACTCTTGGTGCCTATCTTTGGCACGACACACGAGCGATCGACTAGCGCTTTACAAGTATTTGGTGTGAGCACGGCGACTCCGTGGTAGGATGTTTACACAAAACCCCGCACAATTGGGTTCTGGCACGATTCCCTTCACTGGTTGATATGGGGTCGTGCGATGCCCGCGCTTGGTTACTATCGCGTACTAAATATAGTTCGGTATGCACGTGGTATATAACGTGATTTTATTGATTACATAACACATCATTAAACAATTACATATTTAGCGCCCAACCGCTTTCTCCGTCCACCGCGACCTCTCACTGAGTGTACGAAAGAAAGAAAGGGCCAGATGGTCATGATATAGGAGTTGAGCCGGCCAGGACTCTATCCTGTGTCTCGAAATTGTGGATTCCGGTGGAGTCACGGCGGCGTGCATCGTCACCCGAGCAGTAGAACGTCCATCATCATGGTCGTTCTTCCTGTTTTGGACCACCGATCTCCTTTCAGGCGCCTTTACACCGTAAGCAGTGCTTGTTGTCTGCGAATTGCGCTCCCCTTCGAGTTACGTTGCCATGCAACCCGCCCCATGCCCGACAGTGCCTATTGGAGCCATCCTTAGAGCCATCTGCGTATTGTTCGGTATTGTTGCATGTCTGACGTTGCGCGGGTAACTCCAGGGCCTAGGTCCAGGCAGAACTCCTCGTATCTCTGTCACAGGGGCGCTTAACTCTATGGTGGCGAGATGAATGAATTAAGTCCTCTATAAAGCCGCGAGAAAGTTCGAACGAAGGTTGCTTCTTGTCCTGAACACGCACCATGACCCGCGTCGCGCCTTGCTTGCCTCTCCTTTTGCTCTTTAGTATCTCGGCAGTTTTCGCGCGTTTCCCGGATGCTCTACTCAGGCTGCAGCATTCGTTAGCATCGAAGAAAGACGAATTCCTGGAGACACGTTTGCCAATACACCACGAGGCCGGCGTCAACCTGACGCACCGCGCCTCAAGACGGTTTGCAAATCGCAAGGTCGACCGTGAGTCACGCTGCTTAAGTGTGCTTTGTCTCCTTAGTAATCAGCGTCGCAGGATTCCACGTCAAAGGAACTTCTATACCTCACGTGAATTTTGATGTCGGAGACAGTTGGTCAGGCCTCCTGCCTATCAGCGCGGACCCATACGAAACACGGAAGGTTTGAAGAGTAAGTTCTTTTGTATGCGATAATACTCACCCAGCGCAGCTGTTTTTCTGGTATTTCCCACCGACCGCGAAGGGTAACGAAAACGATCTCATATTCTGGTAAGCGCCAGTCGCTTACAGCGGAGTCTGGGGAGACGCCAACACAATCCAGGACGAATGGCGGACCAGGTTGCTCGTCTTTAGCTGGATTTTTACAGGAGAACGGGGTAACTTGAACGCAACCTCGCCCGTTTGACACATTGACACTAAACTGCACGCCTACAGCCTATTAGCTGGCAGTATGGACAGGCTAAGCCGACTCCAAATCCTTTAAGTTGGACGAATCTAGGACACATGCTTTGGGTAGAACAACCCGTGGGGACAGGGTTTTCTCAGGGCGTACCAAACATCCACGTGAGCTGCCTATTCTTGCCGACAACCTGATTATCTGATGCTACGATTCGCAGAACGAGATAGAACTTGCAGCACAGCTCGTCGGATTCTTTCAAGCAGTTTCTAAATATCTTCTCGGAGCTGAAGGGAAAGAACTTTTACCTGACGGGAGAAAGCGTAGGCACTCAATACCTCCACTTTGAAGCGTTGTTTGACACTTTTTCAGTACGCCGGACTCTATCTACCCTGTTGGTCGTCCCGTAATCATGCGGGACCTGCCCATCTCACGAGATCACAGATCTTGCGGATTATATCTTTTCTAACCCCAGTTTGCTGGACTTGAAGGTGCAGGGCATATGGCTTGGATCCCGTATGTACACTTAGATCACGCCAGCCTCATCACTCTAACGACACTCCAGCTGTCCTCGCCGACGATGTAATCTCCTTCGAAGTACCTTCTGTGAACTTTGTTCACAGGAACGAAAATGTGTTTGCGTTCAAGTCATTTCATTTCACTCCGCTTCTGTAGACCATCATCTCATACCTCTCTATGTCAGTCAATCTTTTCTCGCACATATCGACCAGGTCGCCGACTCGTGCCACTATACGTCGTATCTCTCGGAGTACCTGACGTACCCACCCCCACCTGCTCCATTCCCTCTTCCGGGGGCATCGACTGAGGCAGACCCAGGCTGCGATGTGTGGACTGAGATCGCAATTGCTGCAATCACCCTAAATCCTGCTTTTAACATCTTTCGTATATTCGATATGGTATGTCGCCTATAGGCTAATTCGGCGACGCTTATGCATGTCGTTCTAGCCCCCTATTCTGTGGGACGTTCTCGGCCTCCCGTCAGTTCTTGCTTAACCGCAGAAGGACACTAACTTTGTGCTGATCTGTGTTCTCACTCATAGCGGCACATCCCCTCAAATTCAAGTCCAACCCGTGTATTTCAACGATCCAAAGGTAAAAGCAGCAATCCACGCACCAGCGGATGTAGAGTGGACTGAGTGTGTCGCCGTCTCATCCATCTTTCCTGGATCTGGAGACACGAGTCAGTCTCCATTGTACGAAGTTCTGCCTCGGGTTATTGCACACGGCGCCCGCACGGTCGTGGTCACTGGCTTGGCCGATTTCGTGCTAATCTCCGAAGGGTGGGGTCACTTTCTACTCCAGCATTTTACCATGACTCATGCTATCTGTCTTACTTTTGCAGAACGCGCATTGGGATCCAAAAGTGAGTGTTCTCTCGATATCCCTTTCTCCGTTGGTGACCTAAGTTCGGTGTTAGCATGACTTGTGCGTATCACCGATAAAATCTCTTCGATTCGCTTTGACATTCGATCCCGTTTTGAAGGGGGTGGAAAGCAAGGCTTCCAGAGCGCCCCCAAATCCGACTCGTTCATCGTTGATGGGGTTGGGGCCTTTGGGACAGTGCAGTCGGAGCGCGGATTGACCTTTTATGAAGTGGCGATCACAGGACATATGTACGTCACGTGTCTTGCCTTCTTGCTTGTTGGTGGGCCCTTGGGTGGGCCTTCTGAAAACGTGTCGCTTGGGCTTGGCAGGATACCCCAATTCAACCCTCCTGCTGCATTCCAGTCGATGCAGTATCTGCTGGGTGTCAGGGAGACACCCTAGTCGCTGCGTAGTAACGCTTCTTTCCCTTGTTCGGTTACTCATGTACTCATGGCCTAGGTTCTAAATTCACATTTTGTAAAATACTGCAAAGTTTCACTGGCGTTCTTGTTTGGACTATCGTGATTCATAGTTATCATTGGGTACCGTTGCACTTCATGCATTTCTTTTTTGTTCTTAGCGAAAACCACTGGCACCGATAACGTTTCTCCGGGTACAGCACGAGTGGGAAAATGGGATAACCGGGACCAGCGCCTTACACTTGTTATGGGCCCACGTTAGATATTCATTTACAACCTGAAGTTCATTTACCGACATATCTTCATAATCATGTTGGAAACAACGATCCGAACAGAAACTTATCACCTGTCTCGAACCTCTCTGTTCATCGTGGAGCGTGGCTAAAAACATGTTGAGCCTCCTTATCTTGCTTGTCTTTCTTGCTCCGAGTCCTTATCGGAACTATAGGGCCCAGAGCGCGTGCTGTAGGTATGTACACGTTGCTTGCAGTGTCCTTTCTGAACACCCTAGGAACCAAAGGAAGAGAGTGACTCAGAGATCGTCACACACAAATAGCCAGCAAGGTCTGACCCGTAGGAATCACGAGCGGCCTTAGGATCCGAGTCTTCAGTAGGACGAGCCGAGCCTGCGGCGCATGACTGACACAGGCAGTGATTCAAACCTCAAGTTGCTTGCAACACTGTAACTAGTGCGGATGCTGCCGCAGCACGAATAGTGCGACTGGGAAGTAGCCTGAGATGTGTACATATGTGAAAGAATCACTTCGTTTCTATGCCACCACCTTGCCAGTGGCCACCGCAGCACATCACCCGGTGATGATAGGCTTTCAGGTTGTCGGTCCCTTCGAGAGTCAACAGAATGCCCGCGGCGAAAGGTATGCACCACCCTAGTAGCAACCTGAAAGTGCTATAGCCTGAGAGCAGGCGAGCGCAATCATCGTATGATAACTCTCGCTTGGACTCTCGTCTGGTCGTACCTGCGCGCAGGCCGAGAAATGCGTAGCGTAGGTGACTCGGATAACTCGAAACATGAATAGTGCGGTCGTTGTACCCTGAGCGCCTGCACACCCTTACGGTAGCCGAGAACCATTCGAACCATTGTTCTGTGAACTGGCGGGACAACTAAAGAGCTGAGGCCCACTTCAGGTCGCAAGAGTCAGGGATTATGCAACTGGCCCAGAATTACTATAGCAGTAAATCGACCGACTTGCCGTGCTCGCACAAATCTGCCTCGAGTGAATCACGATTCACGAGTAGCTAAGTTAGCTGTAGCCTGAGGTGATCCCTGCGCGACTCGACCCAGCCTGAGAACTTGCGCGGCCTCTGCTTGCTAGGGCAAAGGGCAATGACTTTGTGCAGAGGGGCGCTCGGGCTGTCAGAGCCGACATGGGACATCCGTCTGCCACCCGTCTCCGAGGATAAGGGTCAGTACAGTATGCCCAGAGGTGGGCAAGGCCAGGCGGTCAGTAGCGGTTTCGAACCTGCGAAAGTTCTCGTCAGGGGGCTATCGTTACCCCGACCGCTTCGCCTTCCGAGGCCATTTAGGGAGCCTACCAGTCTTACGACCTATCAGGGGAGTTAGGCCTAGCATAGCACGGCGTGGCGCGACCCCTGGTGGACTGGTTCGCAATTGGGGCGAGTGTGAGCGGGGAGGAGGGAGGCTTCCTGCTCGGCTTATATAGCCAGCCAGCCAGCCAGCCAGCGCAGCATTGGCACTGCGTCCCACACGCACTCCGGGCAGCCAAAACGGGCAACCCCTTTCGGGGCCCCGGCTGCACTTTTTCGACCCCATGGTCCCCATCAGCGAGGTCATATCGCTGTGGGACCCCTCTGCCATCCGAAGATCCGATAGCGGCAAAGTGAATATTAGTACTGAACGTACTGAACGCCCATCCATATTCCTACCGCCTCGGCCTCAGTGGAGACTCCTATGTCGGATAAACTTTACGCGCGACCTGGAGAAGCACAAGATAGCCCGGAGACGGCTGACACTGTATTGAGACGTAGGGGTTGCGATGATACTGTGTTGTGATATTACTCCACGACCGGCGATGGTCAAGATGGGCAGAAAATATTCAAGCGGTCTTGCATGTGCGTTAATAAATTGGTGACCTGTACTCACAATCTTATGGTCATTCCCCACCACTAGTTTATCCCATGGCAAACAGAATGGCATTCATCAGAGCCGTCGCTGTCATTTTGCTTGCTGCTTGTGCCATTGCTGCTCCGAGGGTCAGATTCGGGGAAGAAAAATGCGAATAGTGAGTCATGCTTGGGCCAATACGTATTTTCCACAACCTTGACTGAATTAACGTAGTGCGTCATGTCGTGATGATGACCTCTCAACGGCTAGATGATGCCCTCGTCGCTTGTGATGGTATAGTTTACTCCTTGATTCCGTGAGGCGACGTGTCTGATCTCCTATGGCAGAGGCACCGAACCAACGAAGTCGCGAACATGTTAGCCAATCAACTGCTGTAGCTTTCTTCCGAAGAACCCACGACTTGTTGTCGGCGATAGCCCCTAAACTTTCAAATTCAGAACGAACCTCCGAACAAATGGGTTTTTTTGAATCGTAAATCGTAATTTAACTCGATAAAATGTCAATTACTTTTGTTCTGTCAAGCAAGCTAGTCGAAAAAGTCCTTCCGAGAAGAAATATCCTCCCCAGGTAAACTACCTTGAAGCCACCTCAGTCAAAGCAGAGCTGAGGCACAAATGAACTCAGCGAACAAGGCCTACAGAGACACTTTAGAAGCCGTGTTGGGCCTGCTAGCCTGGGTGCAGTTTGAATTCGTAAGAAGTCGAAACATCGATCAGCATCAGAGTCAGTTAGGTTGTTGTGCTTGGCACGAACACGAACACGACTCTCGAGGTGACACCCCGGTTAGCAATGTCCGTTCGAACATCCGTGCGTCTTCGTTCATTGCGACGTCTGATTTGCACTTTGATAGAGACTGTGCTGACCACACGTATCCCTTGTTGCTCTCCGCGTCTTCTACGTGAAGGCGGTGGATGATATAAAGCCAGCCCTCACACTGCAATAAGCATTCGTTCAGACCCCTCTCCAACTTCTTCTCCTCGATATGATCATTGCTTTCGATGTCGACCTCGAGATGGGTCATTTATCCGGGAAGAGTGTCGAGGGAACTACGATTGATGCTCTGACGATTGTTGACACGACGTCTGAGCACGCTGCCACTGTTAAACTAGACGATTACGACTTCGTTGACGATGACTACTATGGCCGGGGGACCACAGGTACGAGCACCCATGGAACGTGTTCACTCGTACAGCTCATGCCAAAATTGTTTCTCCAGATGCGTCCAGTCCAACGCAAGGTTATGCCAAACTAGCTGATCTTACTGTAAACCCTTGGCACGAGCGACCAGACAAATGAGTCAATAATCATCCCTTCTTTCCTTCGTACCACCACCATCTCCTTTGGCGCTGGTTATAGTTTACCTTGCATCGCAGACAATCCACTACCCCTCACCGTTGGGAATAACGCCTGGTATCCTCGCGACTCCCCAGCACTATAGCCAACATGGCAGCCCCCCCGGAGACGACCCCCGTCTCTACTCTCCTTCCAAACTCACAGCCCTACCCGACGTGTACCTTACCCCTTCCAATGACTCCCTGAATAAGTCGGGAGCATATGCACAGGCCACCCACGGCCCAATATCGCCTCAGGTCACGGCCAGCCCGCTAGAAGGGACGGTCAAGCCTTCTGGGACGACACAGCCCCCACTCCCCAACCCATCCTCATCTCATCCGATACTAACCCCCCTGCGGCTGGGCGATCCCCGCAGGACAGCCGAATGGGCTCTCCAGAGAGCGAGGAGGCCACCCTCCCCGCCATTCTGACCACCCAGATCGGCACCCACACCCAAGAGGCCCTCCAAATGGCCCTCCCGTCGGCAAGTACAACTGACTCTAACCTCATGTGGGCGAACGTGCCCTCCTTTCCAGTCGACCTTCCCCCGCAACCGGAGGAGATCGAAGTGATTGGCCGCACTTCCCCCACCTCAAACAAAACGCCTCGCGCTCGATCGCGAGCCAGGTCGGATGCCTCGGTCTGGAGCCACGCCACCGTGGAATCGAGTGTTTCAGATATCGCTCAACCGTCCTTCCCTAACCCCCCATCTAGTAACAATCTCACTTTCAAGTGGCACAACCTTGCGGCTGCCATACGGGCAGGCCTCCTAACGGACCCGATGGACCCGAAGGCAATTTCCATAGGCGAATACGACCCCGACGGGGACGAAGACGAATTTCTCGCCGACCTCAACAAGACTTTGGAGATCGAGATCAAACAGGATGTCTCCTCGGTCCTCCAAGGTTGGAGTACGTATGTCTTGCGCGGCCCGATCGAGCTCCGCAAAGGACACGAACTCCCCACCACCAAGAACGAGTTCAACTGTATGGTAAATTGCGTACTCACTGCACTGGATGCCGGAGCGTCCTCACATGACGGGGAGACAATGGTCAAAGCCATCACTCCCCAGTCCTGGATGAGACTTACTTTGGCAATCCTGGCGGCCATCCTGAGGGGTGCCCTACGCTCACCCTCGACCCTGCGATCTGGCTCCCGCCTATTGAGCGGTATTGACTCTTTCCCGCTTCACCAGGATTTGGACCACCCTCTGACGGAGGGCGGCGCCATCCTGCTGATGAGCCAACAATTGGGCGGTCTATACCGCTCCAACCGTAACCACCCGGATAAGTCGTACCCGGACTCTTACTTTGACCGCCTGACTACCTTACTGGACTCCCGCATGCACCAGGTCCCAACGACCACTGCACCAACTGGGCCCGCCCCTCTGACGGAGGCAGACAGGGCTCAGATCTCCGCGGCAACCAGGGAACGTTTAATTCTGGAAAACATTGAGCATGCTAGACTTGACCCGACCTACATGGCCGAGATCAAGGAAGCTGCTAAAGCCGAAATCTTTGCTAACCTAAACGCCGAAGCCTTAGAGAACGCCGACGAATGGCGTGCTATATACAAGCACGAATTCGTCGAAGCTATGCACGCGGCATTCGAAGCCCAATACCCGGGCATCCACCCGAACAAGGGGAAGGCCCGGGCCACCGCCCCGATCACTCACTCCCAGATAGTACGCGAGGCCCAACCCCGCATCCAAAGGGAAGTTCAACTCCAGGTAGAGGCCCGCATCGGCGGCATACACCAGGAGATTAAGGACTCTATCGCAAACAACGACCCCTTCTGGAGTGAAGGCCCCCTCCGGGAAGCCATTGCCCAGGAAATTCGGTCATCCACTGAAATACAGGTCAGAAAAGAGCTGGAAGAGGAGATTTCTGCCCTCAAAGTCACCGCCTCGGACGAACTCGAAGCCCTCAAACTCCAGGTCCAATTTGAGTACGATAAGCACATGACGAACTCCATGCCCAAGCGAAGCAAGAATATGAGGCAGCTAAGTCCCTCTACGCTACTAACTTGGAAGCAGACATCCAGGACTTCAAAATACAATCGCCGCCAACGTCAAGGACTGGAAGTCTGCGTACCGTAAGGCGCGCGATTTAACAGCTCTAAGACGCAAGGCACGCCGCTTTGGATGCAACGTGGTCCCAGCGGACGAGGACTCAAGCACAGCGGAGAAGGCCTTGTTCACTTCATATGCGCTGACTCCCCTCGAGGTGCACGGTCGCGATATCTCCGCGGACCCACCCACACCAAAGGAAACCCCCTTCTCAACCCCCCCCAACCTCCCAACCGCCCTCCCCGACGCAAACGTCACCCCCACCCCGGTCAGGATTAAGAGACACAGAGTTGAGGAGCCGGCGCAGTACCCCCGCCTCACCGATGCACTCTTCCTCCCTGTCACCACACCAGCGGAAACCCCCCTAGCCACGACGATCCCCCTCCCAGAACCAATGGAGGAGGACCTCGACTACGCTCTGGAGGTGGCGATAGACCGTATCCATGCAACAGGCCCCGGTATCCACGCGTCCATCTATGCACGCGCGGACTCTCCCGACGCCCACAATCCCCACTCCCGGGTGCACAGTCCCAGTGCCCCACCGCAGGGGGCTGCTCGCGACGCGAAGTCAGAGCAGCAACCCACGGCTCCTCTCCCGGACACGTTGAAGGCCAAGGGATCAACGCTCGAGGAACCAGCACGCGCGCCCCAGCCGCAGCAGCCTGACCACCTCGCCGCGATTCTCTCCGCCATCAACGCGACCATTTCGGGGCTGGAGGCGAGACTCACGGATCGACTCGAAGCGCAAGACAGACGCATCGAGGCACTTTCCCTGTTGACCGCCCCCCCCCGTCCCAACACCACTCGGCTGGAGAAGGGTAACCAGGCTAAAGGAAAGGGGGCGGTGGCAGCCCCCCCTCTCCCCAACACCTCGGTACCTGCGTCGAGTGCGCGCGAGACTACCGGACCCGTGTCCAGAGTCGACGACCCCGCACCCCACGACCACCCGGAGGAAATATTCACCCCAGGCGTCTCCCAACCGTCCACGGCACAGCCCACGGTCACCCGGGAGTCCTACCAACCCCCACCAGATAAAGTTGTCCACCTCAACACTGACGCCAGAGGCAAACCCACCCCCGCCACATCTATGCCCCCTTCCTGGGCCAACATCACAAAGCAGGGTGTGAAGCAACAACTACGCAGCGCTGACCAAGCCAAGGCAGTCACGGGAGGTACATTCCGATCCGCCACGGGTAAAGCTCGCCCTGAGACCGTCCAACGCCGTGCGGCCTCCGGGAATACCGAGGTGACGGTCATCAGACACAAGGGCCTCGACGACCCGGTCATAGAGGCCACGATCCGCCGTATGGCCCCCTCCTCCATCATCGCAGATACCCGCACAGAAATCGATCGCCTCACGGGAGGTCGTATCGTCCTCCTCAGTGGGAGATGGTCATCAAACAAGAATAAATCCATTCATAACTTCGTTTATACGTTCAAAGACCAAGTCCCATTCAAAACGCTCTACCCACTCAGGGACACGCTAGTCAAACCCCTTATGACGGGCCAGCTAGTCCCGAACGATGGATGGACGTTTGCCCAGATACGGGACACCTCCACGACCGACCCTGCGGGCACCGTCTATTCGGGCTCCCAGCTCGAACAGGAACTGCGGCGCAACCCCGCCTTCGAAGAAGCGATATTCTGCGTCGCTCCTCACTGGCAGGGATCTATCCAGAACGTGGCCCACCAACCTAAGGGCACAGTCAAATTCGCGTACGTCGACGAAAACGGGTTAATCACGGCCCAAGCCAAGAGAGATGGAGTCTTCCTCTTCAACGAGAAGACACGCTTTGTCCCAACCGGCGATGTCGCTACGATCCAGCTCTGTGGCCGCTGCCACCGCATTGGCCACTCTACCAACTCCACCGCATGCCCCCTCCCCGAAAACGCGGTCCGATGCTTCATATGCGGCGGATCACACCACTCTAACGATCACGTAAATCACTGCCCCCGCCCCCACGACAAGGCAGGAGAGTGCCGCTGTCTCTTCCCATGCATCAACTGCGGGGGAGGGCACAACGCACGCTCCCCACACTGCAAGCTGAAGATGGGCTTCTCCCCTCCCCCGCTTGCACCCCCTCCGCAGAAGGCGATGGCCCCCTCCCAACCCTCTGCCAAGGGAAAGGAGCCGGCCAAACGCCCGGATACAGTCCCCAGTCGCGAAGACCTCGTACCCTCTCAACGGGACCCGATCCCACCTCCCAACGACCAATTCACCACGGTCTCAAGGAAGTCGTCCCGCAAAGCCAAGGGCAAAGCTAGGGCAACCGCGGCCAACGCTTCGGTCCCCGGGTCTTCAACATACGCTGCCTCCACCCCGCCCCCCCCCCATACCGACACCCGCTCCCGCGAAGTCAGGCAAACTCACCTCCAAGGTACCAGCCCGCCCCATCAACAAATCGAAGGTCTACCCGACGCCCCCTACTTGGCAGGAGGCGCCGGTCATCTACCAAAGACACGTCGCCACCGACCTAGAATGTGCAGCGGCACTGAAACAACTCTTCGGCCATGAACCCACCCCGGAGGAACTGCGCTCCATCCATGTCGCGTGGGGAGGCCACGAATCCGACGAAGAAGTCACAGCGCTCTGGACGCTCCATTTCAGGTGGGCGGTCAAGTACGGGCTCCCCCTTACAGTCACCCACACCATTAACAAAATCGTGGGCAATGACGCCGAGAAAGCAACCAGCAACCTCCTGCGCTTCGAAGAAGATTGGGGACCTGCTAACCCTCGCAACTACCTCCTATCGACCATTCCCCGGGACCAGTATTTTGCCCACCCGGGAGACCTCGAAGAGACCATCATCTCCCCTGAGGACGCCGCCCACAATCGCAACATGGCCCGGCTCCTGATCGGTTCCTGCATCAAGTTCAAAGTGCTGGAAGCCAAAGCCAACAACACGACGCCGCCACCCCAGATCACAGAGCCAGTGATCGAGGCCGTCCTTGACCTATACTCTCACAACGGCACATATTCCTTCTTTAGCCTCGCCAAAGCTACTACGGAGGATAACGACATGTGGACGGCAATCCTCGACGTGCACGCCAGTTCGACCGCAGCTCTTGTTTCCTATGCATGAGACAAACATTCTCTCGGTAAACATGCGACGTCGCAATGACGCCATGCACTCCCTCCTTGAACTCAACACAACAGACGACATCATCTGCGTGCAGGAACCATGGTTTGGCGCCATCGGCACCGCACGCAAGGACTCAGCCAAGAACGGAGAGGAAACACTTGGCGGTGCCAAGCACCCCAAATGGAACCTTACTTACCCCTTCTTTACTTCGGACAAACGAGCCAAGGTTATGATTTACTCTAGAAAATATAGCAGACTGGACTCGGCTAGACGTGTCCACCCAGTACGCATCATACCACGCCTCGACTTAGCTCACCACCCCTCCCTTATGATAGTAGACGCCCAACTCCACACCTCTCTTTTACGCATCATTAATTTCTATAATGACGTGGACGACCCTACTGCATTACGCTCCTTACTAACCCTAGACCTAGACCCCACGATCCCCACCGTCCTGGTGGGCGATTTCAACCTCCACAACCCCCCGATGGTCACCGAGGGGCTGGTCCCCCTCTCCGCGATCGCGAGACCTCGAGGCCTGGGCCATGCTCCAGACCTTCGAACTCGCATCGACACCCGGTGTCACCACTCGGAGGGGCTCGGCCAACGACCGCGAGAGCGTGCTGGACCTAGTCTGGCATAACCTTGCACTCGTTGCCCTTGACGCCCTTACCCCGCCTACCGTCGATTGGTCAGCTTCGCTAGGGTCGGATCATGCCGCGATCCGATCCTCCTGGACCATCGAAGGCACACACAGGGGAACCAAGCAAACATGCGGAAACAGCTTCCGAGTCGAGTTTGACGATGACGAAGCTGAGAAAGCATGGCGCGATTCCATCGCAGCCGCTCTCCCCCCCATCTCCCCCCTCCTCACCAACTCCGACATTGACACATTCCTGTCCGACGTTCAGGGGGCCATCTCCACTGCCTGCCACCAACACCTGGAGCTTCGACTGCCCAGCAAGGCCAAAGGCCATCCATGGTGGAACGAGGAGTGCACTGCAGCCGCTGACCTCCTCCGCGCTTCGGAATTTGACTCGCCGGAACGCAAATCAGCCAAACGCAACCTCAAGAAAACCACCAAGGCGGCCAAACGCGCTTACTATAACCGCCTGATCGAGATCGGCAATATCTGGGAACTTGCCTCTTGGAGACACGGACGCCAACTCACAGGTATCCCAGCGCTCCGCAAACCGGACGGCACGGTCTTGACGGAACACCAACCCATCTCCGACACCCTGGGTAAACGCTTCTTCGTTACCCCTGACTCTCTCGGCGTTATCCAACCGGCCCAACACGACGACCCGCCCCACTTACCGACCAGGCGCTTTGCACCTATTGTCCGAAAGGAGGTTGACCCCCTCCTCTTTGATGCTAGCTCAAAGTCCGCCCCCGGGGGAGTCGGGAACGTCGTGGCTCATCCTGAAGAAGGCGTGGCCGGCCCTCTCGACCCACTTACTGCACCTCTACAACGCATGCCTCGAAAAGGCCTACCACCCGATAGTTTGGCGCCACGCCATAGTAGTCGTCATCCCCAAACCCGGGAAGGCTGACTACCTCGCACCCAAGTCCTACCGGCCCATATCCCTCATCGAGTGCACCAGCAAGCTGCTAGAAAAGGTCATCGCACGCCGCCTTCTATTCGACGCAGACAAACACAACCTCCTCCCCACCAACCAGTTCGGCACAAGGGCGTTCTCATCAACCTTGGATGCGGGCTTGGCCCTGACCCACGATGTCCAGTGCGCATTCCGTACGAGACGGAAATGCGGTGCCCTACTATTTGACATCAAAGGATTCTTCGATCACGTCAACCGCGTGCGGCTGGTACACACCCTCCGGCTACTCGGCTTCGCAAACGAGATCGTCGAGTGGACTGATTCCTTCCTATCAGACCGGACCGCGTCCCTCTCCTTCAACGGGGCCATTGACCTCCCACAATCCCAACCGATCGGTACCCCTCAAGGCTCCCCGATTTCCCCCATCTTGTCGGCACTGTACACCTCCACACTTCTCAAGTTGATTCCGGAACACACGAACTCCACGCTAGGCATGTACGTAGATGACGGGATCATCTTTGCCCACGGTAACACGTGGGATGAAGTGGACCTCACCCTCAGAGAACGCTTCAGACAGTGTGAAGACTGGCTGCGGCGGTCGAACCTAGCTTGCGAATCCGAAAAAACCGAACTCATTTACTTTACTCCCCCCGGCACCAGACGATCTTCCCCCAAACCACCGCCCTTACTTTACCTCCCCGACCCCACTCTACATACGTACTACGCCGTCACTCCCTCACCTACCATACGATACCTCGGTTTCTTTATTAACCACCGCCTCGATTGGGAACCACACGTGACCACGATGTGCAATCGGGCACGTGCCTCCCTTAAGGCTTTACAGGTACTCGGCAATTCCCAAAGGGGTATTTCCACGGCGAACTGGCGTCTGCTCTTTAACGGAGTATGCATGCCGGTTCTGTCTTACGGATGCCAACTTTGGATGTCCTCAAGGAAGAAGATCGGCCTCCTCAAGAAGGTACAGGTAGTTATGAACGAGGGGGTCAGGGTGATCTCCGGATCCTTCCGATCCGCACCGAGAGGCCCCCTCCATGAGCTGCTTCGAATCCTTCCGGCTCGATTCTACTTCGAAAAACTGACATCCACTTCCGCCACCAGACTGTTCCGTGTTCCCCGGACGTCCCAGCTGATCGCCCGCTTAGGCGGTGATTGGCGACCCCCGGTCCAGAGCGGCCCGCACTCCGTTTACGGAGGGGCGGTGTACAACAGAGCACTGCGCGTCCGGTCTGGAGGACGATCGCAACAGCGCCCCACTGCCTTGGAGGCTCTCGGCGCAAGAGTAGACCCCATGCTCACTGAGTGCGTCGACGTCACGACCATCGCCCCCTGGGAGGTTCACAACTGGGAGGCGCGTGTCACCGTTGAAGGGCCATCGGACCCCAAAGAGCGGAACGCCTTCACCAACGGGCTCTACCACCCCGAGGAGGAGGCAAGTACACTAGTCATCCGAGTCGCCGGGGCAATCACCAATCGCAACCGCGCGGACAACCAAGTGGTAGGAGCTGCGGCCATCTCTGTATGGCAGGGAGGGGAAGAGCCACGTGTTCGGACGTGGACGCTCGGCACAGGGGTGGAACAACACGACGTCCACCTCTTCGGCATCTCCAAAGCCGCCGAGTTCATCACAGCTGAGTTCTCACGTGCACCACCTACACATATTTACGTACTCTCTCGCGACCCCACTGCGATCACCTCGATCACTAACACCCGTTCTTTATCCCACCAATCGGACGTCCTTCGTTTTCATAACGCGCTGACGGCCTTTTACTCTACCAACAGGGACACGAGCATTTCGCTTGTGTGGTCCAAGGAGGACCGGAAGAGACCTGCTGACTCCCAAGCCCGGCTAGCCGCCCGCGACGCATGCACCCACACCCCCACCTCATCCCTCAGACGAGTGCAGTCCCCCGCATTCGTCAAGAAAGCCGCCAGAGCGCACGCCTTCCGCGCCTGGTGCAAAGAATGGGTCGAGGCCCAAAACCACCCCACCCGCCTCGGCCCCAGAGCCTACGGCCACTCCATCGACTTCACTCACCCACCCGACGGCCGCAATCACCCCATATGGTTGGCTGCCATACCCCCCAAAAAGCCCAGTGAGGACTACGTCCAGATCTCACGACGAACCCACTGCACTGCCTTCCAACTAGCGACACTCCACTCATTTACATCCGATTACACACTCCTTCACCGCCCCGACCTACCCCCATCAGCGTCCCACTGCCCATGCGGCTTTAGGGACAGATCCTTCTATCACCTCGTGTACGACTGCCCAAGATACGCAACCCAGCGTCGAGAGCTTTTTTTCGTCACGATCACTACACTTCCCGCATCCCGGAGGACTCCACCCCTCCCATCGACCTATTTACTGGTGACGGTGACATGCCCTATGCGTTTTGCCGTTTCTCCAACAGACCGGCGCGGCTTCAAGACCGGAGGCTGGGGCCCAACCCCCAGCTGATCATGGTTGATCGCGGCGATCGACCGCACTCTGGAAAACCCTGCGACACGCAGCCCGCCTAATTCGGCCGTCGTAAGTCGCCGCTCGTTTCACTTCCTTATCTACTCTGTCTCGGACGGACCGCATACTTTACCTTGCCCGCAAGGGCCCTCGTTGACCGGCTTCCCTGGAGGGTGCCCTTTTGTAATTACCTACTACGTACGCACGTGAGGACTCAGCTCTTACGATACCTGGCTCGTTTAAATTCCGCTCTCTTGATAGAGGCGGAGACCGTTCTTGTACTAAGTACTGCCGCGGAATAAAAATGGTTTTAAAAAAAAAAAAAAAAAAAAAAAAAAAAATGAGTCAATAAGTCATGTGTTCTACGCAATACACCTACCTGCGTGCGCCTTTATGCTTCCTTCACTAGCTTTACTGGCGGTGCCAGCGTATATTTCCCCCGTGGACTGGAGGAATAGCTGTCTCTCGTTACTGAATGTCCGAGCCTTATACTGTATATGCTCTCTCATGTGTATTGACTCTTTGCCTGATCGCGGCTTCCTCGGTCTCCGTGGGGTGGGGAAGAGGGCAGAAGATACATTTTTGGTACGTCCAATAGTACTGTATACCGAGACTCGGCCGCGGATATTATCGTGATAACTTTACAGTGATCTTTGAGCTTGTCTTCGAGTGAGGACAATCAGAACTCTCGAAATGTCATGCCTGTGTTATTACTTCGCGTTCTTTCTACGAGAGGTTCTTGCGTGAATGTGGGTATAAATCAATAACTTGGGTTCACAACCTTACCATCACCCCCCACTTTTCATCACCAGTTTACCCCATGGCGAACAGAATTACGTTCATCAGAGTCGTCGTTGTCATTTTGCTTGCTGTTTGTGCCGTTGCTGCTCCGGGATCTGAGAGGCGTGAGATCAAGCGTCCTATATTCTGCGAGCAGTGAAGTCATGCTTGGGCTAATACGTACTTTTCACAACTTTGACTGAACCAACGTAGTCATGAATGTGATTGACGATGACCTCTCAATGGCGTTGATGAGGCCCTTGTCGCTTGTGATGGTATATTTTGTTCCTTGACACCACGGGGCAACGCGTCTGATCTCCTATGGCAGAAGGCGCCGAACCAACGAGGTCGCGAACATGTGAGTCACCCCCGAGCCATGTTCACGTGCGACAAGCCTGATAACAACGCCAGATGGTGTCTCCTGGATTGTTTTCTCGCGTACTAGTAGTTCGTACCGTTGATGGGCGAACTAAGGAATCGTACGATAGATCGATAAGCATGTCAATTGCGTTTGTTCCGTGTCAGAAAGATGTTGTCTTGCGGATGTTTCAAAAAAAGGTGCGGGGGTAAATTATTTGGATAATATCTTCCTCATGATAAGCTGTCTTGAACAAAGCAGAGCTGAGGCGTAAGTGTGCCAAGCGAACAGGTCCTACAGAGATACTTTAGAATAGCTGGCATATGCCGTACCAGTGTTGGGCCCACTAGCCTGAGATTGGGCCTGAGTGTGAGTTCGTACAAGGTCACGCGCGGCCGAAACATCGATCCGTCAGCAAGTCACTCAGTAAGGGGCCTTGGTAGAGCCGTACACTAGAAGATCGTTGTACTTGATTTGTTTCCGCGTACTCTCTAACCCTTGATACAAACAATCAAGCAAATCAGGCAAATTACAGTACTTAGTCATGTGTTTTCCGGCGCTTCCTTCACGAGCCTGAGATCCTATCCCAGAGCGCAAGGCACAGCAACCAGCGTCGTACGATTGCGCAGCGGCGGCAGGGGGAAGGTTCTGCGAAGCGCTTCCTGGCGGAAAAAGGTTTAAGTGAGAGTGACCTGAAGGCTGTCCTCGACTCCAAGTCGACTCGGTGACTTGCACGAGGGGACAGTGATCGAACCAAAAAGGGGCTTTAGGCTGGGACCCAACTACCACAATTGTATTGTTTTCCTTGGTTTGATCTTTGAGGCAAACCCTGGGTGACATTTGAGATAGTACGGCGCCCTTCATCGACAATTGGATCGAATTGGAATGGATGCACGAGCATCTTGCAAGCGCGCCCGAGTCTCCGTGCCCTTTTTTTTTTTTTGAACCTTTTCAATCACTTTCTTTCTGTCCCTGCGCATCAGGGTCAAGATCTATCAGTGAGGCGCAGCCGCGGGATTGATCCCCATGGGGCTCAGTGCCCGACCGAAGACGGCGCGGAGGGGCGATGTGGCGCTTGGATGGGTTCGAGAATTCTTTCAGCCCTCTATTGAATATGGCCACGTCCTGTGGGCCTTCCATCAAGGTGCCACTATTCCAGAAGCTCCCATAACAACAACGCGGTTCGTACATACACACAATGGAAGCTGTATGAACGTGAAAAAAGAGGCAGCCTCCAAGGATCAGTCCGTTTCACGACATCAGCATCGCGACGTCAAATTCTTTCTCGAATGGGTCATGTGGGAGCATGTGAATATGTGCCCTCGGATCTTGCAAGGGATGAATGATAGGGGCGCGCGGGTTGTGCGGGTGGAGCGTCAAGACGTCGAAACCCAAAAGAGTGGAAGTAAAGTTGCATGCATCACATTACTATAGAAGTGATCATGCTTCGTTCCGCGCTGACCGGACAATGTGCCGTGTGCTAGGGCAGGGTATGGGATAAACAGGAAGGGTGGGCACCGTCGCACAGTTACAAGAAAGGTTAGTGAGCCAAAAGTCCGCTGAATCACGCGTCGTTCAATTAACCCCGTCCTGTATGCTCATAACGCTCCAATAGTTTGCATGTCAGAGGCACCAAAGAAATTCTTATTGCAATTTTTTTTACAAGGGGACATTCCATACCTCCTGCCTATGGAGTGCGACAAACCTAGAAATGAGCGGAATGAGCATGATGAAGGCGATCCAGATGTGAAAAGGAGGAGGGTCAGTATTAGCATGGTTAATCTTCAGCGCTCGCCCATAAAGCGAACTTAGGGCTTGACTTCTATTGTTCGATCCTGCTCGAGATGATGGGTAGATGAGACTCACTTCCTGCCTGTAACTTTCCCCCCTCACTATACCCTGCCCCCGTAAGCTTTGATGTGCTTCGGTGTCTATCGCAGAATGGATATTAGCGTCGTCAGAAATGAGTCAATAGTCAAAAGAGGGCTCAGAAAGAATGTATAAGACAGTTCACGAGCACAAAGGCTTCGTAGCGATTCTAAGTCTCGTCGTTGCGAGAGAAAGCGATGCAGAGGCAACTCACCGCGGCTGGTCCATTTTTCGTCTGTTGATGAGGGTCACGAGGAAGCCACGTGTGCGATGTGTTCATTGAATGCCCACACAAGCGCTAAAAACTCCATTCCCAGCTCCGTTGTGAAAGACACGGGTAATTGTATATTGGAAGTATAAACCCGCTCGCGCCCAGGTGATTGCACTTGGACTTGGGCAGAGAAGTTGGGAGGAAGGGCGTCGTCACTGTGCTAGTAAGGTGTAATTTCCGCCACGTGGCGTCTCGCCTACGTGTACCAAACGCCGAGCAGGAAAATGAGGCATGCGGAAGCGGTGGCCGTGGACTTATGTGCGTTGAAAAAAAATAACTCGCCTCTCGCCTACAGTACCGTCGTGAGGGGCGTAACCTCCTCTCATTTGAAGCAGTCACCACGACTAGGGGGCCGGTCCTCGTCTCATTCAACTGACGTCGCACCATGGGCAACACCATCAGCTTCAACAATGTCACACAGGTCGTCGAGACTCGTGGTGGGCTCCTCCTCGACGCAAGCACCTTCGCTAACATGACCACTCACGGACCGCTCGGCCTCGCCTTTAATACTGTCTGGGTCGTGGAGGCAGGAGAAGACACCCCCATTGGGCCATACGAAACAACGTCCCCGCTGACATACGAGAATCTGTCGGGGCGATGGAGTGGTGGGTGGGCTTGTGACTCTTGCGGTGGCCTTTTTACTTACGGGTGGAGCAGGACCGGAAAAGGGTAGGTGTCAAAAATAGTTGTGATCGAGACGGCTAACGCGAAGACGGAGTAGAATCAGGGGACAACACATGGACCGTTATGTGGAGTCCGGAAGGAAGCGAAGGGGTCAAGTTCACGCTTGTGCGATGGCTGGATATGAGCCACGGGCAGCTGGATACATTCCAACATGGGTTTAATGCATGCCTGAAGAAGAGGCTTGACAGCCCGGGTGCGATGCCGGTGAGTTGCCCAGATTGGTGCTAACTGCATGGTACTGATGCCACAGCGGGCAGTTGGGTGAGGATCCGATCTTGAGCGAGGCGTTGGAGAGGATTGAAAGTGCGCTAGGATGAGTGTGATCGTGGGAGAGTGTTACATGTGATATGTCACACTGGTTTTGGAGACTTACCTTACAAAATTGGAAATTAAGACTTAATCCCCTTTCGACTACGACCCTCCCTCTAAATGTCGCACCCCCTCTCACTCCTTCTCTATCATCATGCTCCATCCCGTGAAAAATAAGTTCGTATCTACCCTTTCCTTCGCCAGCTCTCTTCTCACTCTCCGTACAGCTTCGATGCTCTCGAGGTCTATATCCAATCGCAGAAGGCCCTCCTGGCCCGCACTCACTCAGACATAGACCGCCTTCGTCTTCTACGCGAGCAGGCTACTGCGAACCCTGAACACTTTTTCGACACTTTCGATGAAAAGGTTTTTGATTATCTGCTCTCAATACAACATATATTTACACATTCGTAGCTCAATAACAATGTTTTTCACTTTGATCATCAGCCAGATATCGCCACAGAGGTCCAAGACAAGATCGATTGGGACATATTCAAAGGCCAAGGTGCACTCCCTTCCTTCTCTGTTATTATTTTACTCACTCTTCGACACGAAAAGATCCTACCCCCCTCCGCGCCTTTGCCGCTGATCTCCGTGCAGCGCATTATGCCCGATCGCAACCATCAACGACGCAGCAGACAGCGCTGTCGTCAGCCCAGCAGCTTGTACGAAAGGCGAGGCGGTCTATCATCGAGCCAGTCCTCGCCTCGTTCGAGCTCTCATCTGACTCATCCGATGGGGAGCAATTGGCGCCCGAGAATCTTCGCCCCGCACGTGAAAGGGAGCAACTGCGCCGCATACACCTCCGCAACAAGGGTGGGCTGACCCTCCGCACTTCGGGTGTGCACGTCCGCCGCGACATTGGAGACGAGAGCGCGGACGTCGACATCGCAACTACCGACGGGGGGCCGGTAGCAGCGACGCTCACCCCTGGTGCCTTGATGACGTCTGCGTCTGACCCAGTGAACCTGCCTTCCCCGCGTCCCACACGCTCCCGTCGACCTCCAAACCGTCCACCAGCGACCACTGCAAAGGCCAAGGTCCTCGCTCTTCAAACGAACCAGCGTCCCGAGCCCAACATATGCCCTCCCGCAGCCGCCAACTTGAAGAAGGAGAAGCCGAAGTCAGAGACGTACAAGCAGGCGTGGTCCATCTCAGAGCAGCACCTCCTCGAGCGACTACTCACTGAGATTCCCGACGGTGAGAAAAATCGGTACGAAACACCGTTTTTGTTCGTGCACGAAGAAAACGTAAATGTTCATATCTTTTCATAGGTGGTCCAAGATATCGAAGGCTATGGGTGGTCGCCGCACTCCGCGTCAGGTCGCGAGCCGTGTACAAAAGTATTTTGAAAAGTTAAAACTTTTTGGTGTGAACGTAGAGCGAGCATAACTTAGCGTATACACGATGTAATTAGGCCGTAGACAACAGGTTTTGACAAATTTCCCAACAAGACGCACTTATCTCCGTACCATGCAAACTCCTCTTCTAATCCACTTTACGGATTCTTGATGCCGCGTCGGGTGCTTGCGGGTACAACAATCTAGGCACCAAGATCCTTCTGACATGCGGTGTGGAATTGTGCCCCCTCGTGCGTTTCGATCACTCCACGTGTATCTCTGACGTGTTGATAGTCTGTAGACGACAAAGATACCTCGTTCCTCTCATCTAATTTTTCACTCCCTCATTAGGCCTCATTCTTCGATGCTAACGATCTGCTTATTTTCCATGGGTCGTCACTCCCGTCGCTCCTTCCCTTCGTTTCACTGACTCGCCTATCTGCCACTTGCGAATTCCGCTTAATGATCATCGATTCCGCAACTGGCGACTACTCTTCTCGCGAATCTGGCGGTATTCATACCTCCGAGATATCCACAGCCCTGTTGCACCTCATGGCCAGTTAGTTATGAGCTCACTTCCTACCAGTGCGCTAGAACCTCCTTCAAGTTCGTCTACCTCTATCAGAAGACAAGTCGCAATTTCTGAGACCGACTCGGACTCAGAACACTTGACGCCTCTGCTTCCGAGTCATTCTCCACCTTGTACCATTACCTCGAACTTGAATGGATGAACGCACTGTACAGCGACAGCAACCGCTCACATCAGCCTTATCCGTGATACGCAGAGCTACCTGCACAATCTTGCGACTCGGGAAGTCCTACTACGCTGGCCAGCCTCCGTGTCCGTCTTTGGCACACTTCGAGCAGACAGCACAATCAAGGCATGTTTTTGTTCTCGGCATAGCTCAGCTCCTGGTGCCTCCGTGCCTCGCACTCTGATGTGTGTCAGAGGCTAGGGTCCCAGGCTGTAGTGAAGGACGCGGAATCCAAGGAGAGCGTAAAACACTAATGCAGCCGTTGTTAGAGCCCATTGAGGCACGCGTGCACAGAGCCTTCGTCATAACAAACGCATTATTTCCCCAGCCAATAATATTCCATCGAATACTGTAATTGTCCTGATTGCCTGTACCAAGGATTACAGAGTATACGACGAATTTGTCCGACAAATAGAGTACAAGAATCGTCTAACGTAGGGCCTCTTGTACCAATGCCTCTACTGTATGCCTTGTCTGACGGACTGATGTCTCGCGACCGAATTCGCGCTCAGGGCTAGTGGGCCGACACTGGCACTGCATATGCCAACCATTCTCTCTAGGCCCTATTCTGAGTCGCTTAGCTTATTAGCACCTCGGTTCTGCTTCGACTGCGGTGGCTTCAAGATGGCTTATCACAAGGAGAATACAAATCCACAGGACAACAACTTTCTGACATAAAACATTCCTATCGAGCTAGATTACGATTTTGTTGTTTCCCCCATCAACTGCACGAACAACGCAAGGAAAAAATGATTCGGGAGACTCTGTACTAATATTTTTATCAGGCTTGTCGGACGTGAACATAGCTCGGGTCCTCGGGATTGGGGCTTACATGTTCGCGACCCTGTTAGCACTGTCATAGGATATCAGACACGTCGCCCCATGGTGTTAAGGACTAAACTATACCATCACAAGTAACCAGGCCTGGGGCCTCATCCACAATGCGTGACTCCATCGCTACTATAAGAAGGTTGTGAGAAGAACGCATTGGGCCTATTCAGGTTGGCTCGAGCATTACTTTCCAATGCACCTCATGTCCTCCTCCTGGGTGTTTGGCAACGGAGTGGCAAGGGTGCAAACGACAAGCAAAAGGACAGTGACGGCTCTGATGAACATCATTCTGTTCGCCATGGGATAAAATGGTGATGAAGAAGAGTGGGGAATGACAAGATTGTGAGCATAGGTGGCCAATTTATAGCCACATTCATGCGAGATCGCTTGAATCTTGACCATTGTTGGTCGTGGAGTAATATTGCGGGGTAACACGCGTCAAAAAATTTTAAACATCAAAGTCTTCTACTAAAGCCGAGGGACCATGGAAGCCGAGGGAATATGAATGGGTAATTCGGTTCAGGTTGAGTTGCGCAGGGGGTCGAGTTGCGCAGGGGTCAGTGTTGTCATGACGTGGGCCTGACTGGATCAGACCCGCGACCCCGGGTCGGGTAGTCTGACTCCGACCCGTTACATAGATGAATCGATGAAGCTCGCTCGATGAGCTGCAAGTGGCGCTCACGTGATCATTTCCCGCTTGTGAGTTTTAACTCATATCTATGCGAGCGCTGCCTTGCATTCCGTTTAGGTTCAGTATGGCACCAGGAGGGAAGGAGGCCGGCGCATGTGAGGCAGTGGCAAGGAAGAAACTAAGCTGGCGGACTGCAGAGACTGGGCTGAAGCATGAAGTGATCGGGGATGAGGGGTTCTCGTTTCTGAGGCGAGGTCACGACGGGTGGGTGGGCCCAGCTCGGAGCTGATGAGGGTCGGAAAACGGGGAACCTCATCACTGATCCCTTGGCAATTACTGGGCGTGGCGGGCGGGTGAAATAAAAGTGTTCTGGTCCTTTGAACCAGTCGAGAGCTTGAGAGGACGGAAGGTAGCACGCAGATACGAGCACGTGCGTTCACTCGCTCTTTGCCGGTGCTCCAGAGACTGGCCACCAACATCATTCGACCCAAATCTCAAGTGCACAATCTCGTCGAGGTACAGTACTCGTTCCGTTGTTAAACTCCTTGCCGGCTAAGAGCCTCTCCTCACCGCTAGTCCGCCTATCTGCCCCTTTACTTTCCTACGCTGCAGATATTACGTATCTTATCGCCTTTGTGTGGGGCCGCGTAGAGCGTTGACGATTGGTAGGTGAACATGTTCTTTTTTTTTTTTTTTTGGATCCTAGGTGAACATGTTCACGGTAAAAGCCGAGCACGCACAAGTATGCCCGTCGGCGGTTGTCGTAAAATTGCCTTTTTCGTTACCTTCTGACGATACCCCACAGATGTACTGCTCGTCAAGATCCCTCTGCACGAGTTGAAGCTCACAAGGTGACAAAAAAAAAAACTTTGAGAAGTGTGGGTGGAACTGAGCGCTGGGAGGTACGACGGTGAGATTTACTGGCACACGTTGCGCGAGTTTCCGGAGTTTGCAACGGAGCCGCACACGAGCCCATTGCGCTCGACGAGGACTGGGTGAAGAGTCATGGGGTGCGTTTATCAATTCGTGTCTTAAAAAGATCCTACCCCCTCCGCGCCTTTGCCGCTGATCTCCGTGCAGCGCATTATACGCGATCGCAACCATCAACGACACATAAAACTGCACTGTTTTCAGCCCAGCAGCTCGTACGAAGGGCAAGGCGGTCTCATTCGAGCTCTCATCTGACTCATCTGATGGGGAGCAATTGGCGCTCGAAAGTCTCCGCCCCGCACGTGAAAGGGAGCAGCTGCGCCGCATACACCTCCGCAATAAGGGTGGGCTGACCCTCCGCACGAGGGTGTGCACATCCACCGTGACATCGGAGACGAGAGCGGGGACGTCGACATCGCCGCGACTACCAGCGGGGGGCTGGTAGCAGCGACGCTCACCCCTGGTACATTGACGACGTCGGCATCTGACCCAGTGAACTTGCCTTCCCCGCGTCCCACACGTTCCCGTCGACCTCCAAACCGTGCACCAGCGACCACGGCAAAGGCCAAGGTCCTCGCTCTTCAAACGAACCAGCATCCCGAGCCCAACAAATGCCCTCCCGCTGCCAACTTGAAGAAGGAGAAGCCAAAGTCAGAGACGTACAAGCAGGCGTGGTCCATCTCAGAGCAGCACCTCCTCGAGCGACTGCTCACCGAGATTCCCGACGGTGAGAAAAATCGGTACGAAACACCGTTTTTGTCCGTGCACGAGAAAACGTAAATGTTCATGTCTTTCTATAGGTGGTCGAAGATATCGAAGACTGTGGGTAGCTGCTGTACTCCGCGTCAGGTCCCGAGCCGTGTACAAAAGTATTTTGAGAAGTTAAAACTTTTTGATGTGAACGTAGAGCGAGCATAGCTTAGCGTATATACAATGTGGGCCGTAGGCAACTCCGGTCACGGTAGTACGTTGGCAGACAATATATATGGGGTAGGGGTTTACGCGTTGTTTCAAGTTTGCGATTGTTTGAGTTCTGGAACAGAGTCAAGTACTAACCCCGAGGTACTGTATGCTGTGGACTTCTCATGTTGCTGATGCGCTGATGGCTGATTTTACGCTCATCTGAGTCTCGGATACTGCATGTCCCGCGGTCATTTCGAAGGAAGTGCCGACTGGGGGACGGCAGTTTCCGTTCTGAGTCCTTGTGTTCCGCCATGATGATAGTTCGTTACTTGGAGGATCCCCGCGAATCGAGTTGGGGTCCTCCACATTTCTGGCGACTGCGACCCAAATGACATCCCAGTTTGTTTGCGCGTCTATCCTCGCACTTAGAATATCATCACGTACATCGGCGGTCGTCGACGTCTTGCTAGGACACCTGACTATGAGGCGGTGTACACGTCTGCCTGGTGTTCACACATAACCTGGTCGCTTCCTCCATAATCGCCACGCCTGTCATGTCCCAGACATCAAGCACAACCACGGCTTCCTCACGCTTCCAAGACATTTTCAATGCTGCCTTAAAATTGTATCAAAAGCAGACAAAGAAGGACCTTATCGCACATCCGCTCGCCGCCCAGTTGCAATCCTGCGACTCAACCAGCGCCATCCTTGCTGTGCTTCAAGATCAAGTTCGGGAATTCGATCAAGTTCGTGGCGGCGATGAGAGATTGACTAAGTGGTTGATCCCAACCGTGAACGTCTTGTACGCGTTTTCTGCCGCCGTCTCGGAGGGCGTCGGTCTGGTAAGTCTCCACGTTTGAGATAATGTAAGCGTCTCTGATATATATTTTGTAGGTGTTTTCGCCTGCGAAAGTGATATTTGCGGGCATCGGCGTCTTTCTTTTAGCAAGTACCCTATTTATTATTTAGGCAGATTGTTCTGATGTCGGAGGTCTTATAGGCAGCCAAGGATGTTGTGGGGAGCCAAGATGCTCTCGCAGAGCTCTTCGAACGCATAGGGTTCTTTTTCAACCGGCTTGAAAGCTACACTGAGGTGACACCGACTACGGCGATGACGAACATAATCACGAAGATAATGGTGGAGGTGCTGACGATCTTTGGGATTGCAACGAAAGAGCTTAGGCGGGGATCAGCAAGTGAGTTACCGGTTATCTGTCTCTCGATTCCCACTGAAGTCCATGTAGAAAAGTTCTTGAAGAAATTGGCCGGAAGGGCTGATCTGGAGGACGCGATCAAGAAGCTAGACAGATTGACGCAAGAGGAGGCTCGAATGGCTCTTGCAGAGGTCCTGAAGATCACACACATTGTCCGAGATGACGTGAAAGTAGTCGGCGGTAAAGTGGAGGGCATAGACGGCAAGGTAGACGACGTGGGCGACAAAGTCGATAATGTAGGCGACAAGGTTGACGACGTGGGTGACAAAGTCGACGACGTGGGTGGCAAAGTCGACGACGTGGGCGACAAAGTAGACGACATCGGTGACAAGGTAGATGACGTGAATGACAAGATGGACAATATCGGTGACAAAGTAGACGATGTGGATGGAAAAGTGGAAGATATAGGCGACAGAGTGCAGTGCGTCGATGAAAAGGTCCAGCTAATCATTGACGGTGCGCGACCCATAATGTCCAGCCAGACACCAGTCACCGACAACTTCTAATATTTTTACTTTCAGATGGCAAAGAAGCAAAATTAATTATTCAACAGACGGCGAACGACGTAGACGAACTCAAGTGTTAGTGATCTACTGTCGCCGTTGCTCGCTGCTCGCGCTTAAACCTGCTCACAGGGAATCAGCTAACACAACTCCTACGAGAGTGGCTCTCTCCCGCGGATCCCTCCACAAACCACAACGGTGCACGAAAGGCTCAACACAAGGGAACCGCCGTGTGGTTCTTCCGAGACGGTATCTTCTCCGAATGGAAGTCTACTGGCTCCCTCTTGTGGATTCACGGAAAGCGTGCGTCTGTCAGCATTTTTCGTGTTCACGCCTCCTGACAGATTCCGGTTTTCGTAGCTGGCTCTGGGAAGAGCGTCATCTGGTATGTTGTTGTTCCTTGCTTGCCTTTCTGTCGCAACTTATTTTTTTCCAGTCCCTCCGTTATTCAAGACATTATGGCTGTATGCGAAGCTGGCTTGGCCATCATGGCCTACTTTTACTTCGATTTCAGGGATCTCAACAAGCAAACCTGTCGCGACCTTCTGCTTTCACTTGTATCCCAGCTTTCTACTTCCTCTAGTCTTTGCTGTGACGTTCTCCACCGCGTTTACACTTCACACAAAAGTGGCGCTCATCAGCCGAGTGACGGTACTTTGAAGGAATGCCTCAAAGAGATGCTAAGACTGCTGGGACAGGGACCAATTTTCATTGTTCTGGACGCACTTGACGAATGTCCAGACTCGTCCGGGATTCCATCTCCTCGTGATGAGGTCCTCCAACTCGTGAAGGAACTTGTCGACCTTGACCTGCAAGGACTCCACATTTGTGCGACCAGTCGCCCGGAGGTCGACATTCGAGCTGTCCTCGAGCCACTGGCATTTCATTCGGTCTCCCTACACAACGAAAGTGGACAACAAACGGACATCGCCGACTACGTTCAAAGTGTCGTCAACTCTTCCCCGAGTACGGCGATGAGGAGATGGAGAGCGGACGATAGAAAGCTTGTCACCGAGACACTGATGGAAAGAGCCGATGGAATGTGAGAGCATCGAGTTATTCTATGCTAACGCTAGTTTCTTATGTTGTTGGACAGGTTCAGGTGGGTATTTTGCCAGTTAGAGGCGCTTCGACATTGCTTCCCACCGAACCTCCGCCGATTTCTTGATGAATTGCCTGAGAGTCTGGATGAAACATACGAGCGGATACTAAAGGGCATCAATAAGACTCAAAAGGATGACGCACGTCGTCTGTTACAGTGCCTTGCTGTTGCTGTCCGGCCGCTTCGAGTCGAGGAGCTCGCGGAACTATTGGCATTCGATTTTCAAACGTCAAGCTCGGGAGGGATTCCGAAGTTGAAGGATGACTGGCGATGGGATGACCAAGAGGAAGCCGTACTTTCGACGTGTTCAAGTTTGATCACCGTTGTCCCAGACGGTGATTCGCGGGTGGTGCAATTCTCGCACTTTTCGGTGAAGGAGTACCTCACGTCGCCCCGTCTCGCGCGGTCACAAGGAGATGTTTTCCGGTTCCATGTTGACCTCGAGCCAGCGCATACGATCCTGGCGCAGGCGTGCCTGGGAACACTTCTCCAGCTGAACAAACACGCTGATGCCTATAGATTTCCTTTGGTTGAATACGCCGCTGAACACTGGGTGGACCATGCGCAATTCGAGAAGGTTCCAACACGCGTACGAGATGGGATGGATGATCTGTTTGACAGCTCCAAGCCATATTTCGCAGCGTGGCGACGGATGTACGACATGGACCGTGACGACTCGGTGGAATTGACCTATTTCTCGCAGGTACACCCCGATCGACCCGGTTCCACGCTTTACTATGCCGCGTTCTGTGGGTTCTATGACCTGACAGAACGCCTGATTGTGAAGCACCCCGAACAGGTAAATGCAGGTGGTGGTCGCAGGTTCGCTCCGCTTCAGGCAGCTTTGTGCAAGAGATACTTCGGTATCGCGGATTTACTCCGTGAGCACGGTGCGGTTGTGGATGTTCGAGGCCATTATGAGAGGACTCCACTACACGCAGCTTCGATCGATGGAAGCGTCGATATCATGCGGTGGCTGCTCAATCACGGCGCAGATGCAAATGCTCGGCAGTATGGCCACCGGACACCGCTGCACGCTGCAGCGTTCAGTACGCATCTCGAGGCTGTCCAAGTGCTCCTCAAATACAACGCAGACGTCAACCCGCGGGATTACTTTGACAATACACCATTACACGAAACCATATCATTCACTAATGTGCTTCCGGAGGGCGAGAGGGTCGGCGTCGTGCGACTCCTACTGGAACATGGGGCGGACCCAAATGCATGTAACGACAACCACTCGACTCTGTTACATCAAGCTTCGTTCATGGGGTTCCTCGAGGTCGCTCGCGTTCTACTCAGTTATGGAGCGAACGTAGACGAAAAGGATGGGGAGGGCAAGACCTCATTCGAAGTGGCGTTGTTAAAAGGTTATGATGAAATGGGGAAACTGCTGTTAGAACACGGTGCTGTGGCTCGGTCGTAGCTTATATGGATTCGGGTTTCAGTTACCGACACGTAGAAATATACTAATACCACAACTCTTTGTATGACTGCTTGATGAAGCTCGATGAAGCCGCAACGGGCGCTGCTGCTACATTTTGTTGTTTAGATATATTGATCACGTGATCGTTTCCCGCCCGCAGTGTGAGTTGGCACCCAAGTCGACTATTTACCCAACTCATACCCCACTCCGACCCCGCCTCCACCATTCACGCCAACTAGTCCACCCATCGACGCACGCACCACCCATGGCGGGAACATTCGGCCCAAATCAAGCACAGAATCTCGTCGAGGTACTGTGAAACTCACCCTTCTCTTTTCCGGCTAAGAGCCTCTCCTCGCCGCTCGTCCGCCCGCCCGCTTCTCGCCTTCCAACGCTGCAAATTGAGAAACAGTACTTAGTGCGGGAGCTTTGAAGAGTGTTGACGATCGGCTGGTGTTTCCAGGTTCGTGGTAAAAGCCGTCGAGCACGCGCAGGTACGCACAGGCTCCAACGGACATCACAAGATCGTTTTTTATGTTTGCCTCCTGACGCCCCCTCCACAGACGTACTGGAACCTGCTTGAGAAGATGCTTCCGCGCGATTTGAAGCTCACAAGGTGACAAAAAAATGCCACTTTTGGGAACGTGGGCTAGAACTGAGCGCTGGCAGGTTCGAACATGACATTTTTGAGCACACGCTGCGCGAGTTCCCGGAGTTTGCGACGGCGCCACATACGAGCCTCGTTGCGCTCGATGAGGACTGGGTGAAGAGCCATGGCGTACGTTTATCAATTCGTGTCTTCGACACAAAAAGATCCTACCCCCTTCCGTGCCCTTGCCGCTGATATTATGCGCGACCGTAACCATCAACGACACAGCAAAATGCGTTATCGTCAGTCCAGTCTCGTACGAAAGGCGAGGCGGTCTATCATCGAACCAGTTCTCGCCTTGTCCGAGCTCTCATCTGACTCATCCGATGGGGAGTAAATGGTGCCGAGTACCTCGTGAGAGGGGGCAGCTGCGCCGCATACACCTCCGCAACAAGGGTGTGGCTCGCCCTCCGCGCCTCGGGGGTACACATCCACCGCGACATTGGAGACGAGAACGCGGATGTCGACATCGCAACTACCGACGGGGGGTCGGTAGCAGCGACGCTCACCCCCAGTGGCCTTGATGATGTCTGCATCTAACCCGGTGAACTTACCTTCCCCTCGTCCCACTCATTCCCGTCGACCTCCAAACTGTCAACCAGCGACCACGGCAAAGGCCAAGGTCCTCGCTCTTCAAATGAACTAGCTCCCCGAGCTCGACAAATGCCCTACCGCCGCCGCCAAGGAGAAGCCGAAGTCAGAGACGTACAAGCAGGCGTGGTCCATCTCAGAGCAACACCTCCTCGAGCGACTGCTCACTGAGATTTCCGACGGTGAGAAAAATCGGCACGAAACACCGTTTTTGTCCGTGCATGAAGAAAACGTAAATGTTCACGTCTTCTTGATACTTAAGGCTATGGGTGATCGCCGTACTCCGCGTCAGGTCGCGAGTCGTATACAAAAGTATTTTGAAAAGTTAAAGCTTTTTGGGGTTAACGTAGAGCGGGCATAACATAGCTATAGCGTATACGATGCAATAGGCCGTAGGCAACTCTGGTTTTGATTTTACTAATTTCTCCTTGAATTTCTCGACACAACGCACTTATCAAGTCCGTGCCATGCAAATCCGTGCCATGCAGACTAGGCCCACTCTTTTAGGCCCACTCTTTCTGTTCTGATCTGACCACTTACGGGTTCTTGATGTCGCGTCGGAGTAGTAGAACAATCTAGTACCCGAGATTACTCGTGGTGTGGATTGTGCGTTTCGATCACTCCACGCGTATCTCTGATGCGACCGATGTCTCGCGATCAAACTCGCCGTCAGGCTAGTGGGCCTAACACTGGCACGGCATATGCCAACTATTCTCAAGTGACTCTCTATGTTCTGTTCTGAATCGCTTAGCTCATTTGCGCCTCGACTCTGCTTTGACTGTGGGGACTTCAAGATGGCTTATCACTGGCACAAGGAGGATAGACCATTTTCTTTTTGACAAACCGCAAGACAACAACTTTCTGACACAAAACATTCTTATCAAGCTAGATTACGATTCTGTTGTTTCGCCCATCATCTGTACAAACAACACAAGAAAACAATCCAGGGAGACTATCTGTAAGGTTTTTATCAAGCTTGTTGCACGTGAACATAACTCGGGAACGGCTTACATGTTTGCGACCCTGTTGGTTCGTGCCACTGTCATAGGATATCAGAGATGTCGCTCTATGGTGTTAAGGACTAAACCATACCGTCACAAGCGATCAGGGCCTCATCCACGCATTGGGAGACCCATCATCAGTGACAAATATCGTGTGCACCCCTATGTTAAATCAATGAAGGTTGTGAGAAGAACGCCTATTGGCCTATTCTAGTTGAACCATTACCATCTTGCTTCGCAAGACTCGGAATCGTACCCAGGCTTGTTCTGGGGCAACGAAGTGGCAAGGGCGCAAACGACAAGCAAAAGCACGATGACGGCTCTGATGAACACCATTCTGTTCGCCATGGGATGAAATAGTGATGAAGGAGAGTGGGGAATGACAAGATTGTGAGTGTAGGTTGCTTTATAGCTACATTGGTCGCGGAGATAACAATGATAGCCGTCATGGTATTGTCACAACTCGAAACACCTAGTACATCTCAATACAGCGTCAGCTGTTTCCAACCTATGATATTACGCTCCTCCAGGTCGTGTGTGAGGTTTATCCGACATAAATGTCTTCCACTAAGGCCGAGGGTATCAAGGAAGCGAACCAAGCGGTGGGAAGCCTGAGGTAAACGGGCATTCAGCTCTGGGTTGAATCGCGCACGATTACCTACAGCTAACTTCAAGTTTGCTATTCGTGAGTCATGCAGTCATGACTCACCCGAGACAGGTTCCTGTGATGCGAGCGGGCACGGCATGCCGGTTGACTTACCACCGTCGGCGGAACCAAAATCTCCACTGGCAGGCTCCAGCCTTTTTCTCTGGTCGTTGGCAACTCAGACTCCTGGGCTCTCTGCTACCGTAAGGGTGTGCAGACGCTTGGGGTGCGACGACCGTACCATTCATGCCAGGTGATTTCAAGTTATCCGAGTCACCCACACACTTCTCGGCAGGTACGAGAGTTCAAGCGAGAGTAACCACTGGCATACGGTGATAGCGCTCGTACACTCCCTAGCTCTTTCAGGTTGGTCTCTGATTTTCATTCCCGGAGGACCAACGACTGTTACCAATCCATTATACTACCATGGCGAACTAGGCGCCGGAATACTACCTTCAAGTATTGAGTTTACCTTTCCGAGTCACGGCTGCTGAGCGGCACGCCTCTGCGGTCAATTGCTGAGGCCGTGGTCTGTCAGAGGCTGGAGCGAGCGCGACCCTCGAGACGACAAATATCATGGGCCGGTCCCTACTGTATTGGCACTGCTACTAGGGTAACGGATACTTTTCACCGCGGGGATTTTGTCGACTCTCGAGGGTGCCGACATGGCGTATCATTATCGCGTGATGTGTGGCGGTGGGATCGAAACATAGTGGTTCTCCTACTTGCACGTACTTCCCAGGCTCAGGCTGCTGCCCAGTCGCACCATTCGTACTACGGCAATATCCACACTGATGGCACCCTGAGTGTTTCAAGTTGCAAGCGAGGTTCTTGCGCCTGTGTCTGCCGCGCCTTGCGAGCTCAGCCCTTTCCTACTGAAGATTCGGATCTCAGGCTGCCAATGGTTCCTACGGGCCAGACCCTGCTGACTATTTATGCCGTGGAAGCCGCCCGAATGTATGCCCAGGTCGGTAGGAATCCCAGTACTGTATATACTGCGCACGTGAAGGACTCCGAGTCGGAGTGCTTTGTTCCTGTGATGACGATGACAGAGAGTAAGAATGGGGGTATACATTGTGTTGGCAGACAATGAAGGTATATATGAGATGAGGAGGTATTTATGCGTTTACATTTTGCAATCGTTGAGTACGTTGAGTTCGGGAACAGAGTCGAATACCTCCGCAATCTTGGCCGTTCTCTGGGCTTCTCATGATATTGCTGATGGCTGGTTTTGGAGTAGCAGTCAGTAACTTACTGCACGTTCCGCCGGTCAACTTGAATTCGGGGGAAACGCCTCAGACCGCCCGAGCGTGGGGCAGCAGTTTCCGTTCGTGTTCCGCCATGATGACAGTTCGTCACTTTGAGAATCCCAGTGAATCAAATCGACATCCCTGGCGACTGCTACTGACCGTCATAGGCATCGGAGTCCCAGTCTGTTTGCGCGTCTATCTTTGCGCTTACAGTATCATCACGTCCACGTTACATCGGCGGTCGCCGACGTCTTGCTGGGACCTGACTATGAGGCAGTATACACCTTTGCCTGGTGTTCACACTCTCGTTCCTACCCTTACTTGTGCCACCTCTCCATAACTTGGTCGCTTCTTCCACAGTCGCCACCCCTGTCATGTCCCAGACATCAAGTACAACCGCAGCTTCCTCACGCTTCCAAGACATTTTCAATGCTGCCTTAAAATCGTATCAAAAGCAGACAAAGAAAGACCTTATCGCACATCCACTTGCCTCCCAGTTGCAATCGTGTGACTCGATCAGCGCCATCCTTGACGTGCTTCAAGATCAAGTTCGGGAATTTGACCAAGCCCACAATGGCGATGAGAGATTGACAAAGTGGTTGATCCCAACCGTGAACGTCCTGTACGCGTTTTCTGCCGCCGTCTCAGAGGGGGTCAGTCTGGTAAGTCTCGACAGTTGATATAATGTAACGTCTTTGATGTATATTTGTAGGTGTTTTCGCCTGCAAAAGTGATCTTTGCAGGTATCGGCGTCTTTCTTTTGGCAAGTATCCTTTCTGTTCTTTAGGCAGATCGTTCTGATATTGGTCTTATAGGCTGCCAAGGATGTTGCGGCGAGTAAAGATGCTCTCGCAGAGCTCTTCGAACGCATAGGGTTCTTTTTCAAACGACTCGAGATTTATACAGAGGTGACGCCGACTACGGCGATGACAGACATTATCACGGAGATAATGGTGGAAGTACTTACGATCTTTGGGATTGCGACGAAAGAGCTCAGAAGAGGATCAGCAAGTGAGTTACCAATTGACCGCCTATTAGTCTCTATTGAGGTACGCATAGAAAAGTTCCTGAAGAAATTGGCCGGAAGGGCTGATCTAGAGGACGCGATCAAGAAGCTGGACAAATTGACGCAAGAGGAAGCTCGAATGGCGCTTGCAGAGGTCCTGAAGGTCACACACATTGTCCGGGATGACGTGAGAGTAGTCAACGGTAAAGTGGAGGGCATAGACGGCAAGGTAGAAGACATAGGCGACAAAGTCAACGATGTGGGCGACAAGGTAAACGACGTGGGCAACAAAGTAGACGACATCGGTGACAAGGTAGACGATGTGGATGGAAAAGTGGAAGATATAGGCGACAGAGTGCAATGTGTTGATGAAAAGGTTCAAGTAGTCATTGACGGTGCGCGCGCGACCCATGTCCAGCCAGTCACCGGTGCCTTCTAACATTTTCACCTTCAGATGGCAAAGAAGCGAAGTTGATTATTCAACAGACGGCAAACGGCATAGATGAAGTCAAGTGTTCGTCATCTCTCAACGTCGCCGTTCTCGCTGCTCGAGCTTAAACCTCAGGGAATCAGTTAATGCAGCTCTTACGAACATGGCTCTCTCCCGTGGATCCGTCCACAAATCACAACATTGCACGGAAAGCTCAACACAAAGGAACCGCCGCGTGGTTCTTCCAAAACAGCATCTTCTTCGAATGGAAGTCTACTGGCTCCCTCTTGTGGATCCACGGAAAGCGTGCGTCCCCGTCACCATTTTTTGTCTTCGCGCCTTCTGACAGATTCCGGTTTCCGTAGCTGGCTCTGGGAAGAGCGTCATCTGGTATGTTGTTCCTATCCTGCTTTCCATTTGAATCTTATTTTTCGCCAGTTCCTCCGTCATTCAAGACATTACGGCTGTATGCGAAACTGGATCGGCCATCATGGCCTATTTTTACTTCGATTTCAGGGATCTCAACAAGCAAACTTGTCATGATCTGTTACTCTCTCTCGTATCCCAACTTTCCACTTCCTCTAGTCCTTGCTGTGACATTCTCCACCGCGTTTACAAGGCACATGAATGTGGCACTCGACAGCCAAGTGACGACACTTTGAAGGACTGTCTCAAAGAGATGCTAAGACTGCCAGGACAGGGACCAATTTTCATTATCCTGGATGCGCTCGATGAATGTCCAGACTCGTCCGGGATTCCATCTCCTCGTGATGAGGTCCTCCAACTCGTGAAGGAACTCGTCGACCTTCGTCTGCAAGGACTTCACATTTGCGCGACCAGTCGCCCGGAGGTCGACATCCGAGCTGTCCTCGACCCGCTAGCATTTTGTTCGCTTTCCCTACATAACGAAAGTGGACAACAAACTGACATCGCCGACTACGTTCGAAGCGTCGTCAACTCATCCTCAAGTGCGGCGATGAGGAGATGGAGAGTGGACGATAAAAGGCTTGTCATCGAGACAGCTGACAGAGAGAGCCGACGGAATGTGAGAGCATCGAAGCTATTCTATGCTAACAGCAGATCCTCATGCCAGTATCGTTGCAGCAGGTTCAGATGGGTATTTTGCCAGTTAGAGGCGCTTCGACATTGCTTCCCACCGAACCTCCGCCGATTTCTTAATGAATTGCCTGAGACCCTAGGACTGAAACATACGAGCGGATATTGAAGGGCATCAATAAGACTCAAAAGGATGACGCGCGACGTCTGTTGCAGTGCCTTGCCTGTAGCTGTCCGGCCGCTTCGAGTCGAGGAGCTCGCGGAACTACTGGCGTTCGATTTTGAAGCGTCAAGCTCGGGAGGGATTCCGAAGTTGAAGGATGACTGGCGGTGGGATGATCAAGAAGAAGCTGTGCTTTCGACGTGTTCAGTTTGGTCGCCGTTGTCCGACACGGTCGTTTCCATGGTGGTGCAATTCTCGCACTTTTCGGTGAAGGAATACCTCACGTCGCCTCGTCTCGCACAGTCACAAGGTGACGTTTCTCCGGTTCCATGTTGATCTCGAGCCAGCGCATACGATCCTAGCGCAGGCGTGCCTGGGAACAGCTTCTCCGGCTGGACGAACACGCTGATGTCCGAAAGGCTTTCCTTTGGTCGAGTACGCTGCTCGACACTGGGTGGACCATGCACAATTCGAGAAGGTGTCAACTCGCGTACAGGATGGGATGGATGATCTGTTTGACAGCTCCAAGCCATATTTCGCAGCGTGGCTCCAGCTGCACGACAAGGACAATGCTGATCCGGTAGAATTGACCCATTTCTCAGTGTACCCCCATCCACCCGGTTCCACGCTTTACTATGCCGCATTCTGTGGGTTCTATGACCTGACAGAACGACTGGTTGCGAAGCACCCCGAACGGGTAAATGCAGGTGGTGGTTGGATGCGAGCTCCGCTTCCGGCCGCTTTGTGCAAGAGATACTTCGGTGTCGCGGATTTACTCCGCGAGCACGGTGCGGTCGTGGATGTCCGAGGCCCTTATGAGATGACTCTACTACACGCAGCATCAATCGATGGAAGCGTCGATATGATACGGTGGCTACTCAATCACGGCGCAGATGTAAATGCTCGGACCAACAGCCGCCGGACACCACTGCACTTGGCAGCGTTCAATATGCAGCTTGAGGCTGCCCAAGTACTGCTCGAATACAACGCAGACGTCAACTGGCGGTCTCACCACGGCAATACACCATTACACGATGCCATATCCTACGATGACGCGGATCCGGAGACAGAGAAGGCCGGCGTTGTGCGGCTCCTACTGGAACATGGGGCGGACCCGAATGCATGTAACGACAACCACTCGACTCCGTTACATGAAGCCTCCTCCAAGGGGTTCCTCGAGATCGCTCGCGTGCTACTCAGTTACGGAGCGAATGTAGATGAGAAGGATGGGGAGGGCAAGACTCCTTTCGAAGTGGCCTCGCTAAAAGGTCATGATGAAATGGGGAAACTACTGTTAGAACATGGTGCTGTAACTTATATAGGTTCAGGTTTCGGTTACCGCAAGGAGCGCCGCCGTAGCGTATAAATTTGTCGAGCATTTTTGTTGAGACAATATTAATCACGTGATCGTTTCCGGGCTGGCTGGTGGGTGTGCGAGTTGGCACCCAAGTCGACTTTACCCAACTTTGACCTAACTCTTACCCCACCCCGACCCCGCCTCCACCATATACGCCAACTAGTCCATCTATCGACCCACGCACCACCCATGGCGGGAACATTCGACCCAAATCAAGCGCAGAATCTCGTCGAGGTACCGTGAAACTCACCCTTCTCTTTGCCTGCTAAGAGCCTCTCCCCACCGCTCGTCCGCGCGCCTGCCTCTTGTCTCCCTACGCTGCAGATTGAGAAACAGTACGTGTTGCCTTTAGTGCGGGGGCCTTGCAGAGCGTTGACGATGGAACAGGTTCGCGGTAAAAGCCGTCGAGCATGCGCAGGTACGCTAACGGTCGTCGCAAGCTCGCTTTTCTGTCTGCCTTCTGACGCCCCCTCCACAGACGTACTGGAACCTGCTCGAGAAGATATCTCCGCGCGATTTGAAGCTGACAAGGTGACAGAAAAAACGCCACTTTGGGGAGCGTGGGCTAGAACTGAGCGCTGGCAGGTTCGACGATGAGATTTTCGAGCACACGCTACGCGAGTTCCCGGAGTTTGCGACGGCACCGCATACGAGCCTCGTTGCGCTCGACGAGGACTGGATGAAGAGCAAAGAGGGCAAGGAGCAATGGCGGGCCTTTATCAATTCGTGCGTCCCGCTTCATCCCGCTTGTCTGTTTGGTTTTCTGAACACGCACAGGTATGAGAAGAAGATCACAGACTATAATTTCGGATCGCTGATCCGCACGGATGCGACGAAGGAGTACAGCGAGACGAATACGATCTTTGGTCTGTGCTGATGTCGCCTGCCTCGATATCTGATATCGTGCTGATGACATATATGCAGTGACGCGAATACAGGTGAGACACCGTTTGTTGCGTTCCTACCTGGGAATAATGGTCTCGCACACTAAAAACCCCGACGTTACTCGCACGCTTCGCAGTTCTACGCCATTGAGGTGGGCTGTATCCGCGTTTCTCACGTTCATACTTGCCATTGAGCATATTCCATGAGAACAGATTTCACGTAACAGACTCGGCCTCAATGACAAGGCGCACGAGCTGGCCAAGGAGGAGGCGCGCAAGGAGCGCGAAAAGGCCGAAAAGAAAAAGGCAGGCAAGAAGAAGAGCAACAGCGGCGGGCCCTAAAGCCGGGATTCGACTGGTTCGTTGGGGTGTGGAAAGTGGGGAACGCAACAAAACAACAAAGTGGCCACCAACGGCAGCATACATACGTACAACAGACGACAACCTAGCGAACTTAATCATGTCACTTTTCCTTGCCCCTCCGTCATTGGCATTGGTATTACCCAACGTTGTATGCGTGTCCGGCGGCCGCGGTAGCGATACCGTGATGCGTGTGCCTCACGACGTCGGTACTGTAAGCCAGAGTGAGCGAACATATGTAGGCGAGTGAGTGGCCCGCCGATTAGGATTTGACTGTGAGAGCTGCGTATATGCGTACCCAACGGTCGGGTCTCAGCGGAGCCGTGATTTAGCGGTCGTATTGGGGTACACAACACAAGCAGGGAAGTGGGCCAAAGTGGGACGGCTGGGTTCCCCACGTCGATGTACTGAACAAAAAGGATAACAAGTAACGCCAACGGGGATTAGAGTAGAGTGGTTTGGACTCGATTCGATTCAACAGACAGGCGCGCTGTGCCCACGACCAGAACCGGTATAATTGCAGGGAGGGCCAGATAGCAGGAACGCCCGGCGGTGGAAACAGAAAACAGCAGCAAGTGTTGGCCCCAAAAAGGAGTGGCAGTGCCAGGGTTCACATACTTCTCGGACTGATTTGCAAGGCTCGGCGGAGCAGTGAGAGAAGCTGGCTCATTGCTTTATTCCCGTTCCGAACGCCGATTGGCCCCACTCGAATTTCGAACAGATGTGTGCGTGTGTATTTTTGTTGCTCTTTAAGTCAGGCAGGGTCTCATTGCATATGGAAGTGATGGGTAACTTGAGCCTGGTCTTGGCCTGGAAGCGTGGTCAATTGATAGGTTACCGGATACCCCGATAATTGTAAATGCGTATGCAGGGTCGACGCTTCTTTGGCAGTAGGGCGTAGGACGAGGGACCGTGCATCCCATTTAAGTTGGGTCGGAAACGTGCTTCTTCTTCGCTTCTGTAGCAACTGACTGACTCTGGCTGGGACTGTGCGAGCACAAGTGGCATGTTCATGTACGTACAGCAGTCATCACCATGGACGGGGTGCCTGAAAGAACAGTCATTGCCTGCCGTAAAGAAAAGCACAGATGGATACACGAGATTCAAGTACCCCAGCCTGCCCAATGGACAACGAGGCGGGGCGGGGCGCTCGGCACATATCTCGCGAATGGGAACCGCGGAATTGACTGGCGTCAGTCAATTGGTCAACGACGAGACCAGGCCCTGGATCGCCGACGTTAGGACGTAAGAAAGATCAGGGTGTGTGCAGTTCTCCCAGACTTGTATTGTACAGAGTTGGTCCTGCTCGGGACGATCAAGCCGCCGGATTTTCTAGGGTGCTGCGAATTGCGACTCCGACAATCCGACAATCCCTCGGACCGTTGTTCCTGGCCACCTATTAGTATAGTTGGGCGGAGGGCAGGGAAAGGCAGAGTAGCTGCTCCCAGAGCACGAGCGCAGTATACGAGTATCACAAGCTCGCCTTTCTCCTTTAGGTTACAGCTCTGGCGCCCGGTAATCTTCAACTTGCAGTGGGTGGACGAACGCAAACATATCGGGCTAGCACCGAAGTCGCTGATCGCCGGGACAAGATGATATCTTTTCATTCAATAGGAAGCTTCTGTCTGCCTGAGCGCGATCGGTCGCCAGCTGCAACCCTGCGGATGGGGAAAGCCAAAGAGACAGAGCGATGAGAACCGAGCATCGATCAGGTTCAGTTGGACAAGTATTACCCTGCCCGGTGCTATAATAGCGCCGCACCAAGTAGGGACGTGAATGAATGGAGAGGCACAGGACAATACACACACAAAGCGATTAAGCACAACTGGGGACTCGGACGTGTGGCGGCAAATGGGAAAACGGCATCTGATAACGTAAGTTACGTAAGCGAGTTTCGCGCCTTGTCACGGACACGTGAATCTGTGACAGATCGCAACGAGCCTTTGGCCGCGCGTCCTCGCCGATACCACTTTGACTGACAGTACCTCCGCTATTCACCCCCTCCAGATAAAGAATACAACGACAAATGACAACGAAAGCGGGTGATGATGCCAGCGAGGGAGAAACAGACGAGTATCTACACAGACGCGCGATCCTGGAGCCCGCGATCCTCAACGTCGTGAACGCGCTCGGTGGCTACGAGGGCGGCGTGTACCGCCTCGGCGACGAGGCATACGGGTGCCTGAAGGACCTGAAGCGATTCTGGCGGAAAGACGACGCGGACGACGGGCGCACCGTCGCGCGGATCCTCTGGGGAGCCCGCGTGCTTCCGAACGACCTCGTCCCGATCCTCCTCGAGACCGCGGGCAAAGGCCACGTCGAGGACAAGCGCGCGCTCGCGTGCGCCGACCTTGTCGCAGCGATGACATGGCCGATCGACATCGCGGAGGAACTCAAGGAGCTCGACGAGCTCCGTGACGACCAGGACCCCGCTGCTGGCGCGGAGTATACAGAGCTCCGCCAGAGCCATCTACACTACAAGGCCGCGCTCCTCAAACCAGGCGTGCTGCGTGCGCTGCTCGCGCTCGCCGTGCCGTGTCTTGCGCGTGCGAGTAGCACCGCCGGCGGGAGTGGGGCGCGGGAGTCCCGTACGGCGGCGCGCGATGCGCAGGTCGTGAGCGTGGTGCTGCACGTCGTGCGGAATCTTGCGTTCATCGCGGACGCGCCGGCGAATGTGCACTTGAGCGCGGACCAGGCTGAGCTGGCGTCACTGCAGAGCCGGCTTGTGCGGGCGCTGTCCGAGGCGCATTTCCTCGAGCTGCTGCTCGCGGCTGCGGCGGGCGCACAGGGTGACGCGATGTTCAACGCGTCGAACACGCTCGTGCTCGAGATCTTCTATCTCCTCTTCCGTGGGATCCGGCCCTCCAGTCTCGTCTCGGAGCAGTCCGAGGTACGGTGCTATCTCGCCCTTTCTCACACGCGCGCTCATCGTTTATTTCACGCGCTCTTTTGATATCACACTCACACGCACGCGCGCGCACCAGCAAACGAAGCAGAACCTGCGACAGCTGCTGACGCTGGAAGACAAGCGCCGGAGAGATTTCGCACGCAATGCACCCTCACGTCACTCGCGTTTTGGGACCACGATCTCGGTGCGATTGAACCCAAAGAAGACGGGCACGACGGATGGCTCGGCAACACCCCAAGGCGAGGCGGGGGACCCGGTTGCACCCGATGTCGACCCCGCGACATCTTCCCAGTCCCAGCCCCTCGTCCTGCATCGTCAGCAGGCGCTCAGCCAGCACTCCGCAGCCGGAGCCGTGATCGATCTCTCCAAGCGCCAGCTCAAGCAGAAGGGGAAGAAGGAGGACGAGGTGTCGCGCCGGGACGACCTGTCGCCAGAGGCGAGGACGGTGCTACGCGGGCTCGCGCGCACGTTCATCGAATCCTGTTTCAACCGTGCGCATTTCTTTCCCCATCTTGTCACGTCCCCCTCTTTTTTTTTTTTTTTTTCCCACCTGCCTGACAGTGGACCGGCGGTGGTGGGCGAAGCGGGGGCGAAGCGAAAAACAAAATTGAAATGGACATCGTGCTTATTTCCCACGCAGCTTTCCTCGCGTCGTTGCTCAAGGACATCAAGTCGGAGCGCCCAAAGATCACCGAGAAGGACCACCTTCGCCTGCTTTTTGTCACGAAATGGTTCCTCGAGTACTTCCTCGCCGTCCGCGCGCAGGAGAAAGAAGTGGGTGCACCCGCGTCCGAGCCGTGGGCATTTGGGCTCGTCGGCGAGGTCATCGAGCGCGGCTGGATCGTATGGGTGCTCAAACGCATGAACGGCGCGGTCGAAGACAAGGTAAGCCAACGGCCAGTGTGACGACATATCTGTGGCGATGATGGCGGGCAGTGGTGGAGGGATACGCCACCTGCGTCATAAGTCTTTCTTTTTCGCTTCGTTCCGCGGCCTCAGTTCAGTTCAGTGGCTCACCTCCCCGCGTGTGCTGCACAGCCCAAACTATGGACGGAGCTGCAGGCGGGCATCGAGTGCCTGACGCAGCTGCTCGCGCTCCTCGAGGCCATGGCCACTTCCGGCAGTGACGTTGGCGGCAGTGGCAGCGAGGAGCTCCACGAGGCCGCGGAGCTGCTCCAGCAACAGCTGGTGTATAACGGGCAGGTACTCGACGCCGCCCTCGATGCGCTACGCGCATACAAGGACGGCACGCAGTCGCTTGCGTTCCTGCGTGCGGGCGTGCACCTCGCATATGCGGTGATGCGCATGCTCGAGAAGTGGGCCCGGACGACAGGCGAGGGCTCGTACGTGCGCAAGCGAGCAAAGCCCAAGCGAAAGAAGCCAAGAGGTACGTAGACTGCCTGCTTGCTTCACGTTTCCACGACCCCTCGCTCAATGTCCGAGCATAGCCCGTAATGCGGAGGAGCCGGGTGTTCCGGACGCTGACGCCGAGGCAGAGGAAGACGAGGGTGACGAAGAAGGGCAGCAAGCACGAGCCCAACACGAGGGTGACGTGATAGAGGAGACGATATTCACCTTTGAGAGTTTTGAATTGGTGAGTGGGCGAAAGGGCCCTGACTGCAGCACCCCGCGAGCAGGTCCAGCGGCTTCCTTCCGACGCCAGCGTGTGCACGCACGCGTCTCGGGCCGTTACTTACCAAACGCCACCCCAGAAATTCGCAAACTCGGACATCACCCAGTCGCTCCTGACCTTACCTCGCCCGATACAAAGAATTTACGTCGCCCGACGAGATGAAACGTGTCGTGAGTCTGCTACATCGGCAGGCGGTCCGCGCAAAGGCTGAGGGCCTGTTTTTCCAAGTGAGGTCTTTGTGTTGTTTAACCTTTTAGTTTTCCTGACTTGAACTGTTTTTATTTTTCGGCTAGGTATCCGCACTGAACCTGTTCAAAACAGTCCTCGCGGATCACAAGTCATTCCCCAAGGACCAGCCGTACAAAGATCTCGTAGCGCTCATCAACTACATACTCCGTCAATTCTTCAAAGCCGTCGAGGCAGACTCGTTCGTGCTTATCGAGGTAACGTTTTTCTCTTTCCCGCGTTTCCGCAGCAACAAGCGGGGCCGACACCCGATCCTCTCGTGCCTGTTCTCAATACGTTCCCGCACACAGGCGCTCTTCCCGAAGAACCGAAACAGATGGAAAAAGTACTCCAGTTGGGAACCGGAGCAAAAGAGCGGCGGCAAGGATGCCGACCCGAGACTCCCACAGGACGTTAGTGTCAAGAAAGGATACTCCTGGAGCGAGCAGCTCGCCATCGCTATGGCCGCCCTCCAGGAGGCAGGGCCAAGGCGAACTGATCGAGTGGGTGAAGGAGGTCAGTCCGTCTGGTCTGCACAGAAATGCCCGAGCGAGCGGTGACTAATCAGAGGCCCGATTGGAAACCCAGACCTTGACCATCGTTATTGCGCAACGGCGGCGTGTTGTAGAACGGGCCAGTGATGCCGCCTCTGACGACGAGGAAGTGAATGTAGCTCTTGATGATGCTCGAGTTAAAACAGCCGATTATGGTACGTTCGGTTTAGAGCGACTAGTTAAGGGATCTTCGTTTTTCTGAGGCGATGTGCGCAGTGATCCCATTCACCACCGACGCTCAGGCGAATGCGGCGACGAAGAACCCACAGCTGAAACTGATGTTTCGGCTAGTGCATTGTCATGTTCGAGAGGAAGGTGAGTTCTTTTATTTGAGTGTTTAAGATGGAAGGTAATGGCGTTTTGTTTTCCTGTGCTTCCCCTCCCCGCGGCGATCGCGTCTGCTGCAATGATCTTCCCCCGTTGCATGTGTCCAGATGCAGACGAACTCGAGTGGTACATTCCTGCGGGCATCGGCCTGCCCGATCTACGGCGGGCCCTCACAGTCATCGAACAGTTCGAAAAGACTCCACTCGACCTCGGAGGGAAGCGCGCATCGCAGCTACTGCGCAAGAAGCGCCGGAACCGTCGACGGCAGCGGCAGCGTCCGCGCCACACGAGCGCGGACTCGGAGGGAAGCAACAGCAGCGGTGGCGAAGAGGAGGACGACGGACAGCCGAGCAAAGCACGCACCGCGCGCGCGCGCGAGCGCGAGGCGTACAAGTCGGCGCAGTTTATCGAGGACAGCGACGAGGAGTACGGGCACGATATCGACGCGTTCTTCAGTGCACGAGGCTGCGCTGCGCGAGCGCACCGCGCTTGCGGCCGTCGATAGCGCGCTGGGCACCGGCACGATGCGCGCATCGGGCACGAAGAAGCGCCGTCCGTCCGCGGGGGAACAATGCTGCGACGGCTACAGATGTGGCAGATGGTTCGCGGCAGGTTAAGCGTAGGGCCGTGCTGATGCCGTCCCAGGCGCGCCGGCAGCGACAGTGCCCAGTCAGAATCAGAGTCCCGAGCGTCAGATGCAGAGCAGGTATCGGCGCCACAAGAGCGTCGTCCACCTAAAGCGCGACCACGATACCGGGGTGCGACGACGATGATTGGCGAGGGACAGACAGCGTTCCCTTACCCCTGACGATAAAGACGTCTCGCCCGCACAGGACGTTGGAGACCAGGGCAGCGGTGGCGTGGTGGTGTCAGACGCTGTGAATGATCTCGAGAGCACTGTCTCTCTGGCTCAGGAGTGGCGGCGCTGGGCCCATCATCGGGGGCGGGCCTCGAAAAGGACGAGTGATCATCCTCTCGGACGAGGACGAATAAGCCGCGGAGGCGCGTGCACTCCGCGTGGGTTGGGACCTGAGCCTGTTTTGGCGGAGTATCGGGGGGTTCGGACTGAAAAGGGACAGAACGCGCGACGATACGAATGCATTTGTTTTGTAATTTCACGTGCGGTGTTATTGCCTTGTTTATTGAATGAATGGGGGTCACGGAGGGCGTGTCTGTGTGTGGGCAAGGCACGTTGGGCAATGTGCCACGTCTTAGCTGTGTATAATTGCCGCTTATTGTACCCGTGTGCCCCTACCCGTTCACCTGTTCACTCGTCCCTCCCAGAGAGAGAACCAGTGCTTTTCAAAGGGACAAAAGGAATATCTGCACAGGTCGAACCAGGCAGAACCCCTACTGGTTGTTGCAGACATCACCGATTCGGCGGTGAAAGGTCGGCTTCTAAACCTAACCGAACAGACTCCGGTTTTGGAGTAAAATGACACCACCACCTCTTGTTTTTCCCACCAATTCCCTGATTGATCGGCTCTTGCTGCCCGGCCTCCGTCCGTCCACCTACGCTCACACACGCACACACACACATGTATACACACACAGAGTCTGTTTCTCTGTGATCTCACTCTCGACACTTCTCGTCAGTCCACCACACCTTGACCTCATGGTACGCGCAGTTTCCAGGGAGACACAGAAGTAGCTTGGGGGAGAGCGAGAGGACACCATGACGGGACGCAGAAGTCTACGAAGGGGAAGAGAAGGGCCACCGTTTCGAAACCTGATTACCTAGAGGGGTAACCGATGATCAAGTGAAAAGGAGGGGAAATATATATGTGAAAATGAAATGCAGAGAAGAGACGTGTGGCATGGCGGCAAAAGGGCATCGCTATTCACTTTTTTTTTGTATTTACTCTCACTTTACTCTCTGATGGAACGCAATCATATGCTACAACCGGGGATCCCCGAGCCGCAAGGAAATCTATTTCCCACCCGCGAGCGAAGTGCAAGACGTCCGGCAAGCTTCCGGGCGCAAAACTGGGTAATTCCGAATTCCCATTCGCCCCGAATCATTGGAGCAACCTTCTTTGTTTCCCTCTCTCTGTCGTCTGTCTGTCTGTTTGTCCTGTCCTAGTTGTCTCCCCCCTCCCTTTCCCCCCTTCACCCCTCTCCCCGGTTTTCTTTTAATGTCGCGTAGATCCAACCAGTCCGATCTAGTCGCTCTTGTAGCCTCTACCTCCCCAGTTCCTGTCCTAATCTCCCTTCCAAGTCGCCGTCACTCCAAAATGGATAAGCCCTGAGCATGTTGGGCGCCATTGTCTGCCTGCAGCGAGAAAAAACCGAAAGGCGCAAATTCGATCGCATTTCATTCGACGTTCCTCCCCTCCCTTCCCATCGTCTGAACCTCATTTGTTTTTTGTTTTCTTTTCATATGTGGGCTGCCAGACCTGACAAGTATTGCGTCGACGCACGCATGGTTCTTATAATGTGATAGTGGTGATGGCTCTTTGAGACGCAGGTCATAGCCTCCCCAAGGGGAATGATATCATCGCTGATTCAATAACGCTGTTTTATTCCTCGTTCACCCTCATGTCGGTCGGATAAGATGACGCCAAAGCTAGGTCGTTGAGGCAGTGTGTGCCAAACCCTAAAGGATGAACTACTGCACGCGTCTACGGCGCGAGGCTGATAAGGGCAAGCCACGCATGTAAGTACGTATTGAACGCATAGGGATTCTGGGCGCAAAGAAGCCTTTCAGGCGAGGGCAGGCAATGAAAAAAAAAAAAAAAGGGAATGAGGCAGAGGATAGAGCCCGGGGCAAAGGCACGACAGCTCAGGCGAGGGTGGGTCGAACGACCCGCTCAGCTGACTGCGGCAATGGGCGACGAAATAAAATAAGGAAGGTGCGGCCCAAGGCATGTCATGGTCGCAAACCGCCGCCGAACAAGGCAGGCGCCCAGTCAGGGGAAGGAAGGAGGATCTCGGACTGAAAGTGGCGTATGGAACGCAGGGAGGTACCCAACCGGGTCTTGTCAAGATCTGGCGAGTTGTGACCGTTTGAATGGCGGCCTCTTCACGGTCACTCTGTTGCAAGCCTGAGGGGAGGACTGAACTGTCGATAATTAATAATGATAATTCCCACGGGCGATCACGGGGGTAGAGAATCATCTCGTCATGGACGTGAGGTCTGTAGATGAAACCAATCGTATTGGTGAACAAGTGAACTGAACGAAGGGAGGGACTCTGGCAGGAAGCCGCGGCGGAGAACACACATTGACTGGAAAGCGGAAGCATTATTCGAACAAAATAAAATAAAATAAGAAATGGAAATAGAAAAGAGGGTTGAGGTGGTAGAGAGTTGCGGGGTTGTTCGGCTGACAAAACCGAGCGAGAATGCCGGTTTGAAAATAAGAGAGTTGAAATTTAAAATTTAAAATAAAATTCCGTGCAAGATTTATCGTTCTCGTATGCACTCGTTTTTATAAAATCCCGCCTCGAACCAGTCTCTCCTCGGTCTAACCAAGTCTCCTCCTTTGGCTTCAGCTTCACCTCCTCTCATCTACGTTCCCCCCTTCGTCTCTGCGTCACCGTCCCTCACCACCTTTCCACTCAATGGCTCAGTCAACAACTACCTCCGCCGACCGCCCTGAGCGGAGTCGCAACGCAAAGGCACAAGCGAGACATCGCGCAAAACGAAAGGCCTACATCGAACAAGTAAGCCGCCTCCGACTCGGTGCTCGACCTCCGACTCACGTCTCTTTGTGTGTAGCTCGAGCAGACCGTGACCAAGCTCCAAACCGCGCTCGCGCTCTCTCCAGAACAGGTCGCCGCTCTACCACCACCGACCCTGCGCATCCGCCAACTCGAACAAGAAAACTCCAAGTTGCTCCGCGAGAACGATGAACTGCGGCGCCAACTACACATGCAGACCAGACGGCCGTCTCTCATGACGGACCCACACTTTGACATGGCCCGTCGTGGCTCCTTCCACTCGTCCGTCTCCGCGGACTACCCCGATCGCGACCTCAAAAGGCGGCGCATGTCGCAGAAACGTCGACGAAGTATACCTGGTAATTGTTATTGCATCACACGTGCATGCGCGTCTCTGTTCCATCATTTTGCTAAAATGAGTGTTTACAGAGCCCCAGTCAGACTCCGAGCCCGCCCACGTCAGAGGCGCTCGCGCGTCCCTCGAATTTTTCGCCACCGCCACTGTCACACGGCGGTTATCTGCCCTCGTCGAGCACCAACACGTCGGCGTATTCAAGCCCGGGCCTCAATTCGTCCAACTCGATGCTCTCCTCGGGTCTGCAGAATGGCCCTGTGAGCTATCAGCTGCCCGCAATGAGCACGCCGAGCTCCACCTCAACGCCCACGTCGTATTCGGCAAGTACTTCCTTTCCATGACGGGCCGGTTGAGCTCCTAGCGAGACTGTGCGCCTTATCGGGCTTTGGATCCTAGTGACGTTCGTCGTCGACAGCAGCCCGGTCATGAGAATCCGTCTTCTCATTCGCTCGTTGGTGGCCACGGGCTCTCGTCCTCACGGTTGTCGTCTGTCATTCATCCAGCCTCAGGCCACCACAGTCTGTCTGGTGCCTCACAATACCCATCCTCCCATTATGACAGTGTAAAAGTAGAAGAAGACTACATGGTGAGTTGTTAATTCCCTCACCCCGACTGTTTCCATTCAAATGACTAAATTGTTGTTCTGACAGTCACCGACGCAGGAATCGTCGCAGAACATGTCATATTCCCCAGTCCACTCGTTTAGCCATCACCCACATCAAGCCGAATTGAGCTCTTGGCACAGTTACTCAGCGGATCGCACCCAGATCCATCCCTAGATTTGACTCGGGAATTGCCAGTTTATATTCGCGCGTTTCGTGCGTACTTGACGGAGCGCCTGTTGAATTCCTTAGAATGGGACGTTCTTCTATGACGCCATGCTGTCGGTTCGCTCGCTCGCTTGTTCCGCTTGTGCTCTCCTTCCTCTCTCCCTCTGTCGCATTTTACTTTTTTGTGTATATCTCTATTGGTTTATCATTTGCCACCCCCAACCGGTGTAACAATATCAGCCTATTCAGCGCCCCATCCGTTTTTGTAATCCTATTGGTTCGTGCGTGTGCCCAACCAGGTCTGCCTTGCCTCGCCACCAGGTTCGCCCGTGGGACACAGCGCACCGAACCTCCGAGGATCAATCACTTTACTTATCGTCAAACCTGTTCGCTTGCATTTTGGTGTCGCAGTGCTTTTCCCCTTGGCGCTTGCCCCGCCCCGCCCACCATCACGGAAGTAAGGGACTTCCGGAACGATTGACCGCCCCAGTTGGCCCTCGGGCAGGGAAGGCGAAAAGACGGGAAGACAGAAGGGGGAAATAGGGCATGCGGGACACACGCCCACGCCCACTCTGAAGTGCCGTTTTGCGCCAAAAAAAATTATACGACGCTGCTTCTTTTCCCCTTTCTTTGAGAGTGGTAGGCGCCTGCCTACTACAGGATAATGTAAGCCACCAGTAGCTGCGGTTGCGTGTGGAGAGTTCACACTAAGAGTTAGCACTGGTGCGGTCCTTCTCGGAATGGATCTGCCCGTTCGTCGGCAAGGCCGTCGGGGTTTCGTTGCGTGTGGGTGGTGGGCCCGCGGGGTGTTGGCTGTTTTGCTATTTCGCCCTCAGCAACGAGGGCAAGGGGTACATGCGTTCGTCGGAAGCTTGGAAGCCACGAGTACAATAAGCTGCGCGTGGATGCAACTGCCGGTGCTGCGGACAATTTGTGCCTCTCTCGTTCTGGGACCATATGTTCTTCCCTTGGGACCGCCTGCTGTGTGCAGCACGTATCATAGTGCAACGGCGATTATGTAAACGAAGCGAGTTGAAAAGTTTGCGGCCGTGCCAAGGGCCGTGCACTACTTTGAAGGGTCCTGCGAGATGATTCGCTGATGAATCCGAGAGATTTCCAGGGTCCACGGTAATTGAACGCAAATGTAGTCAATCACAGCGACGGCCTGACATCCCATTTCATGTTGCTTGATGCCAGGATTTCCAGTATAATGAAGAGAGGCACCGTCCACCAGCTCCCCCTGCAAGGCACATAGAGCAATTTTTTGAATCCTACATACATGCCTGCGCCTGCCACAATACTTGTAATAATTGGATAGGTTGGGAGGGGACAACTCGTGTGAGTTGTCACGTTCGTCCTCCCATATGGGGCCGTCTGCCTGGCCACCGGCATTTTATCTCCCACGTGCCCCCGTTTCCCGGTTGTCAGAGCTGTACCGTTCAATTGCCAAGGTCAAAGCCCCATTGTGCCCACTGATCGCGAGGCAGACAGATAAGACTTCGTGGCTCAGCCCACTTACATCATCCAACAAAAGGCTGATCTCGGCCTGCCTGCCTTGTGGCATGTCTCGCCAGTCGGTGGCTTTTGCGAAGCGACAAACGTTTGGGCAAACGACCACATTTTATTGTGCCGTATGACACGGACACAGGAGCAGAGCACTTAAGTACGGGCACTCAGTGATGACCGAGACCTTCTTCCGTGAAAACACGCCCCCCGCAAACGGGATCGACCATTCATTTCATTCCAGCAGATTGCCAATACAGTAGGATAACGGTCGTTCGAAGGCAGGTCCACCGATGCCCCTCTCGACCCGCCATGGGAAAAAAGAACGCAGGACGATCGACCTCGCCAATCTTCCTCAGCCCGTGCCCATGCTTGGTTTCGGGCCTGCGCTCGTGCAACGCCCCTCAAAGCCCTCGAACCGCACGCGCGAGCACGAACCGCACCGCCGGCGCCCATTTCTTTTCGAAACGCTACGGGCATCGCTTCTCACCCGCATTGTTGCCGACACGCTAGACTGGGATGGTAAGCTCTAATTTACTTTTCGCGACCCCAATATGCCTGGTGGAGTGAAAGAGTAATTAAGACAATCTGACCTGACACCAAAATTTATTTTGTTAATCACGGAACCGATTAGCGCTTATGCACCATGACTTCGATGCCACCGTCCTATCACTCGATAATGTCTACAAGGCCCTGAACCACGACAAGGAGACTTACTACCTCCTCTGGGTTGCTGTGCGCAAGGTACTAGCAGAGGAATCTAGTCCCGATCTCACGTAGATACAGCCCAATCTCCTCGTGTGCCTGTGGACGGTGACTGATGGCCACATGACATTGTCAGGCGGGCCTGTGGCAACAACGTCAGTGGCTGCAACAAATATGAGAAAACGCGTCTTTTGAAGGAGCTCCTGGACGCTGTGCTGGAACAATTCGTGAGGGCCACTTTCTCCTGTGCCTTCACCGCCGGCAGCCCCACTCATTCACCTTTTTTTGTCCCTTTTTTTTCGCACGCGCGCAAATCCCAATTACTACCATAGCTGGCGGAGCTGGGAAACGCACTCCTGGAATTTGTCGATGGCGCGCACTGCACGATACTCGATCCCCGCGAGCACAGCGACGACCCCTGCGTGCTCCTCGCAAAGGCACGCAGCCTCATCGCTCGTTTTGAGAGGCTCGGCAGGGACCGGGACACGATTATGGTGGCGGTAAGCCAGAACTCGCCGGCGTGACATATGCCCTCGGTCTGAACGCCGATGCGAACGGCTTTAATAGATCCCTGCAACGGAGGCGGGAATTGCAGCTGCAGCAAGCCTGCAGTGCGAGGACGGGATCAACGTCAACTTAACTTCCGTGTCTGGCGTGATGCACGCGGCCGCGTGTGCGCAGGCGGGCGCGGCAGCGGTAACTATGTCGATTGCAGCGGTCAGTTCGCCAAAGCCACTTGCTTCACATTGCGCGCGTGCGAATACCGCGTTCGATTGCTATGCTACAGCCCGCTCCTATACTGACTCCCTTATCTATAGATTCGCGACTGGCATCGCGATCGGGGCAAGGTCAACCGTCGGGTCACTTGCCTTGAAGAAAACACCGGAGCAGGCTCCGATGGCGCGATAGGAGACGCACAGACGATCGCCGCGTACTTCCAGCTACACGGAATATCCTCTACCCGGCTCCTTGCCTGCAAGATAGGTCATGTACGCCGTCTCCCCTTTTGTCTGTTCGTTGGGCTGCTCAGACCGAACGGATTTTGCGGCGTGACCGCAGGTGGACGACGCGTGCTCGCTGGCCGCGCTCGGTGCGCTGAGCTTTGACGCAGATCAGGCCAGGGCGGCGGAGTGGTACGACGGCTATCCCCACGTGCCGCCCACGATACCAGACTCCGCCACGCGCCGCGCCGCCTCGTTTTCCTCTCCGCCGCCGCTGGACGCGGACGAGCGCGGCCGTGCCAGGGGAGCCCAGCGCACGCTGAAATGCATGGACGCCGAGGCGCTCAGCGCGTACAGCGCGGTCGTGTACGCCGCGCTGGGCAGCGGCCGGGCGGCCATGACGATGATCGCGGACATCGCGAAGCGCGAGATTGACTGGCAGCTCGCGCTCTTGCGGCCCATGTACACCGTCGTCCCACAACCCCTGCCGCATCAGAGCGCATTGGACAAGGTTGCGCAGCCGTGGCCACGGGATCTAAAGAGGAAGAGGACGTGCCGCGCGCCCGAGGCGCTGCGCGTGCTTGATGCTCATTCGCCCAGGAAGCGGACCAAGCTGGCTTCTGGGGAGTACTGCTGCACCGTTCCAGACAGATCCGAGGCGACGAATCCGGCAGGCTCCCGAAATGAGAATGAGGAAGCGGATGAGGGAGGTGGAGATGGAGAATGGGGGGACGAGGAAGATGAAGATGCACCGACTCGTGGCGGTCGTCTGTGGCAGCGTCTCGCGCCCGCAAGCAAGCGCAACGAGGAGGTTAGTACTGCACCCGTGGAGCACGCGTGTGAAGAGGTCCCTGAATTTGGCCCTGCAGTTAGGTCGTGTGATGGTGGGGAGGAGCGCCGCAAACGGGGGAACACTGCACCGCGACTCGGACCTAACGCAGTTCGAACCACAGGCTCGAACGGTAAGCTTGATTGAGCCCGGCCACTCGTGACGGTCGTTCCTCTTGAGAATCCCGTGGAAGAAGTCGCTTTAGTTTAGTTTAGGCTTAGTTTAGATCCGGGGCCCTGGGTTTTACCAGGGGAAGCAAAGTACAGTGCGCGGCGCGTGGGGAAGGTCTTGCGAAGATGTAAGCTGTATGATAACTTCAAGTTACACTGTAGCAGGTGCTCGTCCCATTGTATGCACAAATGCTTCCGAAGATCCTTCTGTCTCCTTCCCCTCCTCTCCAAATGCAAGGTCCGCATCAGCCATGGCATGCGCCGCAAATGAACTGTTCGAAAAAAAAAAAAAAAGCGGGGTGGGAGACCCGCCATTTACCCCAAACAAGCGGAGGGTCATGGTAGTTCATTTGTAGGCACAATGTATCATCATTTCCAGACTGGCTGATCTCGCTCCAGGGCTTCTTCTCATACCAGTACAGTCGTGGATACAATACTTCTAGCTATCAAGATCCGAACATGGGCTGCGAGCAGTTTCAATGGAATCGCCCAACAGCGGAAACCGCAATCTGATCCCAGAAAGACAACGGCGATTATAGTAGCACAGCAGAAAATGAAGGCTTGTTACAAAACAAGACAGCCGACCAGTTCATAGCGCGTGCCCTGGCGTCTACGCGCGCACGCTGTCGTCGCCTATCAATGTGAGTTCTGTTCTGTGAGGGCCTAATTCGAATGAATCGGAAGTTTTTGTCATTCACAAACCCTGTTCCATTTGCGGGACCAGTAACCACCGACCACCGACACACCTAGAAGTGGAGATAATGCAGCCGCTGCGAACCAGCGAAGAAGCCTAGCCACCACATCTTTCCTTCACCATGGATGAAAAAAGGAAAGGGCGGTATCGTTTCAGCCCCCAGATAGTTTTGCGTAGATTGAACGGCACTTCGCCGTTGGATGGTGGAGACGGAGACGGCCATCAAGGCCGCACCCCTTATTTGTCGCGAAGGGGGGCTTCGATACCAAAGACCCACAGTGCGACAAAGTCCAATTGCTCTGTGTTATTATTTTTTTCTATTGTTTTTAGACGCGTCTAGCAGTCGCATTCGTCAAAAGATGCAGGTTTAGACAGAGGTGTGTAAATGAGGGCCCGAGGGGAAGGGTTCACAAGTGCAGGGAAGCAGAACATTAGCCGCCGATGATATGCAAACAAAAGTACCATTCATCTACTTTGGGCAGGCGTCGGTGGGGGCGCCGTAGCCAGTATTGATCAATGATGCGACGACGTGCGCTTGACACGAGGCGTCAGCTGCCATCTCCAGGGTTGCGCGAGATAGCGCAGCGATTGTCACAGGTCACAGGACCTGGATCGTGCCAACCGACGTAAGCCACGCCGACGTAAGCCACGGTGGAGGGGCTGCGACCGCGGTGAGCTACTGGGAGAAGAGATATACGTATAGGTAAGAGAATGACGGAGCCTGTTTAGGACTAGACATGCCGCATCATCATTCAATTCATTCTGTTTCGTGACGTCTTTGAGGGTAGGAATGTGCGCCAGGCCAAAGCCATAGGAGGAAGAAACCCCAACGGATCCGAAGAGGTCGGATGAGGGACAATAATTTCACCTGACATCAAAAGACACAGTTTGGCAATGTGCCCATCATGCCGCGTCGTCATTGAGCGAGCCCAGGTGACGACCCTACTGGTAGAAGTCGTCTCGACTACTCGGTCATGGGAAAAAGCAAGAAATAGATCAGCTACGTCGCCGGAGAATCGCGACGGGGAACTCCAATTTGTCAGTTCGTGCCCGGACAGTCAGCCAAATCGACCCGTCCTTGGTGGACGTGGAGGCCCTAACCTCTCGCAGCTTTACTTGAAGGGGGTAAGAAGGCAACGCACAGGACATGCGGCAACCTGCACTAGAAAAGCTGTCCACATATCTTTCTCAAGAATCCCATAAAGTTGAGTGACCGGATATCCTATCTATGGCCTCGAAATGGAAAGTTTAGAGTCTCTCGTGACGTTTTCGAGACGAGTGGAATGCCCCGAAGTTCGAGTCGAGTTCGGGCCACAGCGGCGAGGCGAGGCGGTGGTGAACGTGGCGAGCCCATGCGTGGCATTCCCCTATTGGACATCTCCGAGCTGCCAGCAACGGTGTTCGCTCTTTTGCCTGTTCACCGACGAACACACGGCTACGTCCACTAGCAAGTCATTGGGCCTGTCGCCCGCCCTTTCGAAGGAGCTAAAGTCCCTCTTTCATTTGCCGATCATCGCTTCTTGGGATTCGCAGCGCAAATGAGCGTTCGCCTCGACTCTAATAATCCCGAGCTATACCGGGAACTCCTTGACAAGTATGACACTTGGATGCTGGATTGTGACGGTGTGCTATGGCACGGTGACCGTCTCATAGACGGTGCCGTCCGAGTCCTCGAGATTCTACGCAGCCATAGTACGTAACTGCACAAGTTTGTCCCCAGAGGTGTCGTACTCATCGTCTTCCTACCCTTCGCCTTCTCCGGCATTTGGCTAACCTGCATTTCGATCCGATCCTTCGCCCTTGTTGCAGGAAAACGGGTCCTCTTCGTCACCAATAATGCGACCAAATCCAGGCCTAATTACAAGAAGAAGTTTGATGGATTGGGCATCGAGGCGCATGTTGTGCGTATCCCTTGCTTGCCTACCGATGAATATACCGTCATTCTCGCCCCGCAGGACGAGGTCTTCGGATCCGCATACGCGGCTGCAGTTTACCTATCATCGGTGCTCAATTTTCCCAACGATAAGAGGGTGTACGTGATCGGTATGTCAGGGCTCGAAGATGAACTTCGTAGCGAAGGCGTCTCTTTCATTGGTGGAACCGTGAGCAGAACCTCGTCATCACCCGTCATCCGCCAACGCGCATCTCATTCTCCGACGCAGGATCCCGCGGATAACACACTCTCTGTGCCAGGCGAAATACCACCAGACCCCTCAGTTGGCGCCGTGCTTATCGGTCTCGATACGTCCATTAACTACACGAAGCTGTCGCGCGCGTTCCGGTACCTCCATTCAAACCCTGAGTGTTTCTTTCTTGCCACCAATCAGGACTCTACGTTCCCATCGGAGACGGGTCTGTTGCCCGGTGCAGGTGCCATCCTCGCTCCTCTCGTCACCGCGCTCGGCCCCAACCGACCAGTCACCGCGATCGGAAAACCAAGCAGCTTGATGTTGGATGCAATCAAAGCAAAGTACGTCCCAAACCCTGGCCACTGTGTTGCTTCCACGCCGCTTTTGGCGCGTTCGATTCGGCAGAACTTTTTTTTGTTGATCACTGCTGCAACTTTCCCTTGGGGTGTTCTTATCTCTTCGATTGCAGGCATAATTTTGACCCCAAACGCACGATCATGGTTGGCGACAGGCTGAACACTGACATACAGTTCGGTAAAAGTGGTGGTCTTGCAACGTTGTTGGTCTTAACTGGTGCGCTTCCCTCCCCTCTCTGCCGTTGATCGTCTGACCCTTGATCGAATGGGCAGGTATCACTTCAGAGGATGACCTGACGGGCCCCAATCCCTCGTCTATAGTTCCTGACTATGTCACCGCCTCGATTGGTGATCTTCGCAACGCCGTATAGGGGACCAACCAAACAAATAAATCAGTTAGACTGGGTATAGAATTGATTCGTGGAAATAAGTAGAGCGCTGTACAATTTAGATTTGGCACGTTGGTGATGCTCTGATAGACAGAAGCCGTCCTTCCAAATCCTTTGGGGTCTAGCAGCATTTCCACAGGGCGTTTCCGGCTGTGCGGGAAAGAGCTCCGCAGGCAGCGCGCTCTGAGCGGATTATTAAAGTAGGCTCCTTTGAAGACGACATGAAAAACAGACAAGTTTTGATTTGGAAGAGAGTTTATTGGTAGTTCCTATGATATAAACGGATAAAAGGGCACAAGACCGTGGAGCGCCGGCTTGCACGTCTGCCCCCGTGACTCGGACTGAATTAAATGGGCGGCGCAGGACTAAGTCCGAGACACGCTAGGACAAGGCGAGGTAGAAAGCAAGTCAGGCCCATGGTTCTGTCAGCGATAATGAGCAGATGAACGGTTCGCTCAAAGATATTTCTCGATCCCCCCCCTTCTCTCCCTACTAGTCACCTCCCCCCTCTTCGTATTCCCCTTGTGTGCCTCTGAGTACACAAACCGGACTTGACGGAGATGAACACTGCCAGAGAGACTAATTTAAAGGTGGAAACGACGATTCGGATAAACGCTACGAATTCTTCCGGAATTTCTCTGATGCATCATGATATCTATCGGGAGAGATCAGATTCAAAGTTGGTCGTTCACACTCTACCCTCGCGATTGAATGGCTGTGTAATCACCTTGCCCGACACAGTCGGAAGGGCTGTGGGCAGTGGCGCTTGGTAAACCAATCCAATGCTCACTTGAGATGTGTCCGAAATCCTCTCGTCGAAGCATTTTACTGCCCCCGAATTGAACACGGGTACTGCAATTGATATGCACGTCCCTTGCTACTCCCCGCCGCCGCTTGATGACAATTTTTGACGGTCACGATGTGATTGAGTCCGTCGCCATATTTGGACATGTTATTCCTAGGACATGCCTTATCAACATGTTCGCAGTCGCAGGTTACCTGCTTCCCTGCAACAACCAACGGCCCTTTTCTTTTTTGGGCTCGGCGCAGAGCGAAACTTTGCAATTTCACGCATCTCGGGTCAGAGTGTATGGTATTGTCGCTCTGTGTGTGGTTTTGCCCGTGTGACGCTGGATACAGTCCCCCAAAAACATTGCGCCCGGGCTATTATCCGAGGCAGGTGATCATCACGGCGCCATCTGCTCTGATTTGATCATCGGCCTCTAATTTTTATACCCTCTTTCAGGTTCTTCGGATGGGGTCAGTCATAGATGCGTGCACTTGTAGGCGAGGTACCTGGATCAGCTGCTCTTGCTTGCTTTGACGCTAAATGAGACGAGGAACCTCTTCCTTGCTTTTCATTCCCCTTATCTCTTTCTCGGGCCCTCTCTCAGACGAACATCTCATTTTTTGGGCGTCGGCTGTCGCCGCCGCAGACACCAACACAGCCATCTGATTGCGTGTGAAAAGGGATCTTCAGTTTAGAGTGGGTACTTTCGCGCTCAGCGAAGCAACTGCAAGTGACCTTTGTAGAATCGATGGTGCTATCCCTCGTCGGGACGAACAATCCACACTAACTTAGGGGAACTGGCAGCAGATCGCGTGGTGAGGAACCCGGTACCACAGTGAGTCAACTGCCTGCCACAGCCATCAAGCCGTCCGGCGGCAGCGGCGCAGGTCACATTCGCATTCTTGATCCTACTACTACCGCATTGACTGGTGGGACGGTGGGAGCCGTCATATGGGGAATTCGGAATACCAGATTCAAGCTTCGCAGCTGACTCTGCCACTTCGGGAAAGGCAAAGGCATGCAAGATAACAAATGATTGCGGAGTTCTCTCGTGGGATGTGTAGTGGACCCTCACACACTATCCACTACTACCAAGCTGGCATGGCGTCAGGTGGCCGTTGGAACATATGATGTGGTGTTGAGGTGAATGAAGGGCATGTTAAAGTTGCGACTAGATTCGACAAGGATAAGAACAATCTTTAGGAGGTGAATGGAATCTCCGTCTTGTGCCTTGGCCACGGTGGCGGCGATCAACTTGACCAATTGCAGGAGCTCCACCTGCGACTGCCCAGAGTGTTTAAGTTCGTAGTACCTTGGAGTGATGCTACACACGGGTGGTGGTGTTGGATGCTAACACGGGAAGTCAAATGGAAAGGGGAAACGAAAAGGGGATAGTACTTGATACACGATATGATACAACCAAACGAAAATAGGGGCCCGGGTAATGATTGGCCTCAGGCCTCAGCAAGCACGCCCCGTGCCCAAGACGCGTCGCTCATCAACCGCTCTGCGAAAAAGTCGCCCAGAACTTCGCGTAGACGTTCTGCGGTCTGTGCGTCGTCCGGATTTCCTGGAACGAGAGGTACCGGATGTTCCGATGGGGGGTGCAGCACTGCAAGTGCCTCAAATACCGCGCCTGCGACGCCCGGCTCGGCTCCGAGAGCCTTTGCGCCTCCTGCATCTAATATACCCTTCCGTACCGCCTCTTTGCCGACGCCTATGAGCCCACGGAGTGCGCCCAGCCGGGTGCCGGGGCCGCGCTCTGGAGCAAGCAGTGCCAGGAGCAGGGTTTTCATTATGCGCGGTGCGAGCGAGGGATACGTGCGGAATGCTGCTTGAGCACGCGCGCGAGGGCAGAGGCGGCAGACTTGCGCAGGTGGGTCGAGTGCATTTGCGGTAACGAGGAGTGCAGCAAGACGGAGAGCACGGGGGGGAGGATTTGGTGCAGCTACAGAAGTGTCAGTAACCATCTCATCAAGTATTTGGCTAGGCGTACATATGGCTCGACAAAAAGCGTCGCGTTTTCGAGGAGGGCGGAGATAACATCCAGTAGCACTTCGAGGGTGCGCCCGGATGCATCGTCCTGAGCGCCGTCGTGCAGCACACCGACGACGCCCTCGCCGACCCAGCGCACAAGGTACGGCAGAAGGAGCTGCAGCCCGGCGTCGTGCCGCAGGCTGGCCAGCGCAGCTATCCTCTTGGTTGGATCCGCTGCCCCAGTGCCAGAGGGGAGTATGGACGTCGTAAGGCGCGCGTAGTACAGCTGCAGCTCGCGCGAGAGCACCTGCTTGACGAGCGCGGCCTGCTGTCCTGCGCGTTTGTCGGAAGCCGCGGCCCCGAGTGCTGCCGAGGATGGGTCGTCGCGGGGCACTGCGGGTGGGTTTTCGGGGATGAGGGGCTGCACGCCCTCTACTGCGAGCCAGTGCGCCGTCCAGCGCACGCTAGGCGGGAGCACCAGTTTCTCCTCGCGCAGGACGCGCTCAAAGTCGACTTCTTCGTCTTCGACAAAGTAAACGGGGCCGGCGGTGGCGAGTTGCGGGTACGGAAGCGAGCGGCGGAAGACGGGGGTCGTGTACGCGCTGTGGCCGTAGAGAGGCTCGACGTTGAGGACTCGCAAAGCGCGATCGATGTCGCTGGTGGTAAGGGTCGTGCGCCGCGCATGACGCATGAAGCGCGATGCTTCCTAGAGAGTCGTGAGGAAGCAAATCACAAGGAAGAGGCGAAGTAGCATACCTCGATGACCTGGTGTATTCGATACTCTACGTCGCTGGCCAAAGCAGACGCAACAGGCTCCGGAAGATTGGTGATCCCAAGTGCTTCCGCAGCATCCTGGGGATTCTGTGGGATGGAAGTGATTTGAGAAAAACGGACAACCCACCTTGACTGAGTCTGCCTTGTAGAGTCCACTAGATGAGCCCGAGGTTTTTGTCGGCTTTTGCTTTGCGCTCATTATCCCCCTCTCGATAATACTTGGGCCAAGCTTTGGTTGAATCGTCAAGCTGTCGGCAATTCCCGTGAACAACAACGGGTTTATCGGGCCGCAGCGGGAAGTCTCTTGCTCGCTCCTCTACGCAGCTTGATGGTGCACTGGTCTACTGGGAAAATATTATGTTTTCCGCGCTGAGGAGGCTTAGCGCGGAGAATTCTTCAGACGGTGGAGCGAATGCTGCTCTACTGCCCATATGGGCCGTCAAGAGATTTTCGCTCTGGCCAGCCTGCTCGGGTATATGGAAGAAGCCAGAGCCTGCCTCCGGCCGAGAAGGACTCGAGAACAGGGATAGGATCGCTGCAGTTTTCTCTCGGAGACAAACTCTCCAACAAGGGTACGGTTTAAGCTGTCTCGACTATTTCGGTCTTATGGTACGCTGCACCACCGTTTCTGACTCCAGCCCCGTCTTAACGACCTTTCGCTACTATGCCTACGCGAGACAGTAGTCTCCTCTGGCCTGGCCAGGCTAGGCCCATGTCCATGCCCACCAACAAAATTGGATTCTTAGGGGACGGACGCTCATAAGGTGACTCGTTTCGGCCTTGCCAAACAATAGCAGAGACTACCCGGCAAAGAAAGATGCGACGCTGAGCAGAGGCAATGCGGGAGGAGGAGGAGGAAGCAACGGTAGCTCGAGAAAATAAGAAACCAAGAAGTGGAGACACACCGCAGGGTGAGGGAAGGCAGAAGCCACAGCGTTGTTTTGAATTGAACCACCATTCGAACGAATCCGTAGAATGGTATGAGAAGTGGGTGCGAGCCAATCGAATGCATAGGATATCTCCTACCTTGTGTTGCTGATTTTCTGGGTGGTGTTGACCTGATAAGGACCAGCATCAAAGACAGCAAGCCCAGATACATTTTTATGTGAGTTCTAATGTTGTTTCCGTGCTTCTTATGATGTGGACATGTTGCCCTAATTCGTGGACGATAGGTCCCCCGCGTGCAGTTCCTTTGACTCCAGCATCCTCCTCGCGTCCCCTTTTCTCAAACAGTCCCCCGCAATTTGGTGCTCTGACGATGGTAACCTGACTGTCGTAAAGACAGTATTATGTCAGTTGAGTCCATACGTTGAGCCCGAATTACCCGTTCCCCAAGAGCTCACCCGGGTGTAGTTGACTTGACCACACATCAAATCCAAAAATAGAGTCCCATATAACTTATTTGCAAGCGGCTACTGACTTAGCAATTGCTGGTATTTTTGGGAGCAAGGACTTTACCGATTCGCTTACACTTATATTCATCGAGATGTACATGTACACTCTACCTGATCACTCTGTCACCTCGCTCGCGCGAATTCTCTACTGGGTCGTAATTATTCTTAAGTCAGTGTTACCTGAATCAGTGAAACTCAATTTCATCATTGATACTCTGACACTTCCGCATGAACGTGTTGCCAACAAACCACCATGATGAACTCGTTACTGTTGCGCCCACCGAAAAAAATGAGAATGGGACCGACGTTCTCTTTTCCGCGGCTTCGTCTACCAAACCACTCCACTTGGCACACTCTTGGCACTCGCTCGCCTGGCCGCCACTAACTATTTGGGTCAAGCGCGCTAGCTTATGTCATCAATGATCTGTTACTCCAAGCGTTGAATTAGATCTGAAGCTTGGCTTGAGGTACCCTCGTTGCTAGTGCCTACGACGCCCTAACGATGTTCCTTTCAACAACAACAACAATCAGTTACCATTCTCACAATGGAAAAACATATATAAAGGCTGCCCAGCGGAACCAAGTTCACTCATTCCCGGAGCAGGACTCCCAGCTTGACGCTTTCTTCCACATTCATTCTCTCCTTTCTCTAGTCTTTCCTATTGATTTTCACTCGCTTCTTTCCGTCCCATTGCTAGTATGATGGCTAAACTTTTCGCATTATATCTTCTTGCTGTTGTTGGTCTCGAGGTTGTCCGGGCAGGTACGCCATCACCTATGTTTGCTTCGTCAAATGGGCATTGACCATTATCGCGGACAGCGCCATTGGAGCTTCGCCAACCAAATAAGGCCCAATGCGCTGCGGGTCAGAAGCAAGTCGCTGCTGACCTCCAGCAGATGAGTAATGCACTCAACCAGCTCTCCGCACAGATGAACCTTGGGTACGTCCGATCTTGTATCTACCACCTGTTCAGTGCGGTTAACGAGAGATATCAGAAACTCTACTGTTGACGTGTCGCTTGCGGCCAACGGTACCGCCGCAGCTTGCCCGCCTGCCCAAAACTCCACAGCCGGCGCATGCGATCCCAAAGCCGCAGGGAAGGGGAAGAAGGCTAAGGGCAAGGGTGCTGCCGCAGACAAGAACGCTGCAGACAAGAAAGGTGCCAAGGACAAGGACAAGGCCGCAGGTAACTCGACCGCTGTGGCCGCGATGAACATGAACTCCACTGCTGTTGACAACTCCACTGCTCTCGCCAACTCCACTGCTCTCAACTCCACTGCTCTCGACTCCACTGCTCTCAACTCCACTGCTCTCAACTCCACTGCGCTCGCCAACTCAACATCACTCGTCAACGCTATGATGGCTAACTGCGGCTCGGGAGCCAATTCCACTTCCATGGCCGCCTGCAACATGACGATGATGATGATGATGACGGCCCCTGGCAATTCCCCGAACGACACTCCCGCGGCCTCAATGCAGAAAGCCAAGTCGAACGTCAAGAACGCGCAGAAGGCCCTTGCTGCGATGATGGCGGGCAACCAGGGTGCGAACTTGTCTCAGGTCAACGGGAACATCACGCTCGCAGCCAACGAGATGGGGGCCATGATGATGATGGGCAATGCGATGATGTCGTGCGTATTTTCTTCCTTATCATCCCTTTAGTCTCCTTGAAGAAGCTCAACTCGCGGATAGAAACGCGACCAGCCCGGCGATGATGTCTGCCATGTCTGCTGCCATGTCCATGGCTCAAAAAATGCAGACGGATGCGAAGTCAATGGGGAACGCGTGTTCTAGCACTTGATCTTTGTTCCCATTATCGTAGTCAAGTACTGTACATGCATTCTGCGAATGTTAATCGACGGGGATGACTAGAAGGATTTTGGATGGAACTCGTGCGTGACGACCAGAAAGCCCCCCAAAGGTGGCTACTTGGAAGAGCCATATCCGCATCATGGCGGTATTTCATCTTTGTCTCGGCCACGGTAACGAGGGTGTTCCCACTCAAACATACAACTTCGCGAGCCCACCCCATAGTTGGAGCATCATCCTTGAAGTTGGAGCATCTATCATACGATTCGAAACACTGACCATCAGATGTACATGCGGTGCGATGGCTCCACACCATCCTCTTCAAGTTCTTTTAAGATCGTGATCTGTTTGAATTGCGTTCCCTTGTGCAATTAAACTGCGCAGCAAGGTGTGCTTATACCCTGGTTACCATCTCTGACGCGTAACTTATGGTGTCCAGAAAGACGATCGATCGAATTGGATCATCACACGCTTGGGTCGTCCGAACCCCAAACTGTGCGTCTCCAACGATCGGGACGTCGATTATTAGTGAGGGTCGTCGTCTCTCACGTGATTCTGGACTCTGGAGCCCCATCTGCTAAGCTCCGGCCAATGGCTCTGTTCGTGTTAATATGCTGTATTGTATGTGAGCGCTAGAAGAATTTTTCGTGAGAATGCTCCATGAGGAAACTTCAACGCTTTTCTGCGCTTAACAACGTTGTTCTTTCATTAGCCCCTTGGTACTACTGTATCAAGTTATTCTTGTCCGTCCAAGAAGGAGTATCGACGTTCTCAGGATACAGCATGGGCCTCCGCCTTCTTTGTCGCGACCACCGGTGGCCCGCAAGAAGCCCTGCTGATCCCGCTCCAGATAGCACGCGGTTCAAAAAGTGTAACCCGCTTCTTCTTTCCCAGTCCTATCCCGACCTGACCATTGAGTGACGCTACCACGAGACGGAACAACCTGGAAAGACAAGACGTGCGAGATCGCTGTGAGAGCGACTCGGACGCGGGTAAAGTGCTTTTGCGGCGAACAAATGACTGACAAATCACTCTGATGCCCCCCTTCTTTGGAGAACCCGGCCGCAGTGAAAACCCCACGCGTCGCGCGCCTACGTCGATATACAGTCGTCTTACCCAAAGTCGACGAACGCGCTCAAAACACATTGGTGTGCTTTCGTGCTGGTCCATGCCTGGCCACTTTACATAACTTACAGTACCCATCTCGCGCATCGAGTCTACTGTACAGTGCGTCGCAAAATAACTCAAATGGCGGTACCTGAGATCTGAGACCGCAGTTCCGTCCCTGATCGCCCAATTTACACGCACGCACGCGCGCGCGCGCGCGCGAGAAGCACAATTTGATGGGTGGGGCCGACGTTCGCACCGCTCCAAAGTGACTCCCCGTCCTCAGCGGCCGTCATTTTTTCGGGGGCGTCGCATGCGCGCGACCATGGCACTGCGTACGTGTCGCGTATTACTGCGACCCTCGATAATGGCCGCGTAGTTGCTCCGAGTCGGGTTTTTGCTTTGACGACGACGTGTCTCCATGGCGTTGACTTTATCCCCCTTGTGCGGGGCATGCCCGCCCTCAGGCGGTCGCAGTGCCGCTAGGTTCGTAGCGTTGGTAGATTGGGGGCGGGTGTTAGATTGCCAGTGGTTGGTCCGTGCAGTTCGCACGCAGTTCGTTCGGTGCGCAGGAACGGATGTGCCTACCCTCCTGCGTCTGGTGGGATTGTTGATCTCTGATTTGCATGGTGCACGCACAGCTGAGCCGCCTCTTAAAGACAAGAATAGTTTTTCTAGGCACTGCAGTCATGTTGTCAGTAAATACGGCCGATGAGACACAAGTCATCGACGAAACTGCGAAAACAAAAAAAGCAATCAGTTCAAAGAAAACTCGTTAGAACGTCGTGAGTATAAAGAATCAGCCGTACTGGAAGGTAATATGTAGGTATGTAGATATAGATATCAGGACAACATCGACCGTACACTCCCAAACGCAACCAAGGTGCGAGATGGGACGAAAGCTGGAACTACCAAGATCGTCATCCCCGAGCCACCATCATCGCCGCCGCCGCCCAAGAAAAATGTAAAACGCACCCGCTCCTTCCCCGCAGCTCAGCTCTTATCAAAAAACGCGACCAACTCACCCACGGGAGCCCGCGGCTTCCCAGAGACGACCTTGGGCGGCGGCGGCACGGCTTTAGCGCGCGCCTCGTGCTCCTCACGGCGCATCACGAGCGGATCACGGAATCCGGACGACGTCGACGACCACGGCGTGCGCGGCTCGTCCTCCATCATCGTCATAGCACGGTCCGTGCTCTGCGCGCGTGAGTGAATGCGCAGCGGGTTCGTCCGCGTCGCCGCCAATGCTACACCGGCACGGGCACCGGCAGAGCTACCGCTCCCGCTCCCGCCGCTCGTCTGTGCGCGCGGGCGACGGGACGGGCGCGGGAGCGAGTCTGCGCTCGTGTCGGTGTCGTCGCCGTTTCCGAGCCCGAAGCTAAGCCCATTCCTGCGCTGCTGCTGGTGATGCTGGTATGGGTGCTGTTGCTGCTGCTGTTGCTGTTGCAACGCGCCGTAACCCTTGGCGTTATCGCGCGTCCTGCTGGTATCCCTCCTGTGATTCTGTGCTACAGCAGTGCCCGCAACGGCGGCGACGCGCCCCGCAGCGCGGCCGATCGTGCGATCGTGCGCGTCCTCTTCCTCCGTGCCGTCGTCATCATCGCCATCGTCGTCGTCGTCGTTCTCGGCCGCAGTGGCCGAGGCGGACATCGAGGGCGGCGGAGGCGACGTCGACATGCGCGGCTTCATGATCGGTTCGCCGAGCGCGACGGTGTAGCGTTTACGCGGGGTCGGGCTGATGCTCGACGAGCGCGGGCGTGCGGGCTGCGGCGGGGCGACTAGGGAGACCCCTGTCCGTGGCAGGCCAGAGGGGGCCGTCTGCGGAGGGGGCAGCGGGGGTGAGGGAGCTGGGAGGCCGGCGACGGACACGGGACGGGAGCGCGGTGGGCCGGAGGGCGATGCGGAGGCCGAGTTGCTCGTCAACGGCGGCGGGGACTGCGGTGGGGAGAACGCGCCTTGGCCGAGGATGACCGAGCCTTGAGGAGAGGCGTAATCGCCTGTTGGGTAGGGCAGTCGCGAGCGTGGCTGCTCCGCGCGGATGGCGGACGGAGGGACGAACGGGGGACTGATCGAGTCGCGTCGCCGGAGGTCGCTCTGGGAAGACATGCGGGAAACTGACGGCTGGGGCGTGTGCGGGGGGATGGAGTGGGAGTGAACCGTGATAGAAGAGCTGGTCTGTGCGTGAATCGCAAATGAGGAGTTGGTCTGCGGAGCGGTGGACACGGCCTGTGCAGATACGCGCGACGGCGCGGAGGATAGGACCGCGGGTGTAGTCACGAGCTTGGCGACTTCGCGCCCCAGCTCGCCGATGCGGCCTTGCATTTCCATGAGTTCGTCCCGCATCTCGTTGACAGAACCCTCCAAGGCGCTAGACTCGTCAACCTTGGAGACTGTATTCTCTTTTTCGCCTTCCTTGTCGACGAGCCACCGCTCCACGTCACTCATGCGCTCCTCGAGTGCGCGAACGTGTCCGACGGTCCACTTCTCGAGCTTCTCGAAGCGCCGGGCGATAACGAGAAGCGTACCGGGTACATCAAGCGTGCCTTGGTCATTGAACTGCGCGTAGAGCGGAGGGGGGTCGCGAGACGGTGAACGAGACGGAGAGTTTCCGCGATTATCGCCGGATCGTAGGGGGCTTGGTGCAAGGCTGGCGGGGAGACTAGGTGGAAGACCCTGGCTTCCGGGGGTCGGCGAGGACGGAGCGGAGGACGCCGCGTGCATCGGGGAGGGTTTCGGGGGCGAGGCGAGGCTGAGCAGAGTCGGGTTGTTGTACTTGTTCTCCGGTGTGCTGGGCCAGTCTACGGAGCGCTTCTTGTCCTTTTCGGCTTTCTTCGCATCTTTCTTGTCGCGCTTTTCTTTCTCCTTGGCCTCTTGGATGACCTGTTGTGCGGCGGTGAGGGGCTCCTTTGTCGGTGTAAGGCGATTCTTGGCGACGGACCACCAGGAAGTGACACCGTTCTCACGTTGGGAAGGGGTAGGGGAGGGGGTGTCGAAAGAGGGCATGGATTGGGAGCGGGCGGGAGAGACGTGTTTAGGGGAGTCGTGAGCTGTGTGTAGCATCGCAAAGACCTTCTCTTCCATGAGGCGACGTTCCTCGGCCTCCCTGGTGAGAATGCGTTCTGCCTCACGCCTGGAACGTTCACGATCGCGCTCAGCCTCCCGTTCGAGCTCCTCATCGGTGGGCAGACCAGGAGAGACGGCACTGCCTACGCTGCTGACGAACGAGCCGACGCGCTGAGCAAAGCTGGACGCGAACTTGGAGATGGAGGGGTTTGGAGAGTGAGAACGTCGGCCCCAGGTTGCGTCGTTGTCGTCATCGTCATCAGAACCATCCTCGCTTTGTATCTCTCCCGTTTCGGGGTCGACTTTGAATCCAGAGCGTAGTGGAGAAGGAGACCTCGTGCGAGGATAGTTATTGCCGTACACGGGCTGTGGCTGTAGGGATTGGGGGTTGAACAAAGCGGCTATCAGCACAAAATGTGGCGACTTACGATGTCGATAGCCGAGGGTGGTAGCGGCAGGTTTGGCGAGGGAACACGTCGTTGCTGGTGCTTCGGGGCGAGTCCGTTGAGGTTTGACGAGGCCATCTTGGCTTGGCTGCGACTGCGACCGCCGCTGAACGCGACCAACTCGGTCGACTCACGCTTACGTTGCGTTCACTCCGATCATGTCCACTGCCATCGATGGCTCAGCCTCTGCGCTCGAGCCGCTCTTCGCATTCCTATCTTATGTTCTCATACAAGCAGAGTTGATTTTCTATAAAATACCTGGATCTCATGTCGTCGCTCGCTATGTAAAGTCTTCTCACCAAAATGACCCCGGTCGCACAGTCCTCGAAGTACTCTTGGCCCTCTTCGCCATTCGTACCCTTCTTCAGTCCCGTACCCGCGCAGATAACGGTGAAAAACACTTTATTCAGTTTTCTGAGAAGGTTCGTCCGCTGCCTGAGTATTTCTCTGCTGGCCCACACCGACCCACGTGCAACGCCGCAGGAGGTCGACGAACTCGTCGACGAGTGGACCCCAGAGCCCCTAGGTGCCCCGCTTACCCCTGAAGAACAATCCGATCTCGCGTCTGTACCCGTAGTCTCTGGTGCAAATGGGCCCAGGCCGAAACTCGCCAACACGGGCAAGCACGTTCTCAATCTGGCCAGCTACAACTTCACGGGCCTCGCCGGCAACGAAACCATCAAAGTGCGTGCGATAGAGACCCTCCGGAAATATGGTGTCGGTAGCTGTGGCCCTCCAGGGTTCTACGGTACTATTGGTGCGTTTGTGCCGGTCGATGCGTGATGAATGAACTGCTTAGGTCCGCAGATGTCCACACAAATCTTGAACGAGACATAGCGGACTTCCTCGGTACAGAGGCCTCGATTCTCTACTCCCAGGGGTTCTCGACAATACCTTGCGTGATCTCTGCGTTCGCAAAACGTGGCGACATCATTGTCGCCGACCGGGGTGTTAATTTTGCTATCCAGAAGGGTTTAGAAATCTCGCGATCTACGGTTCGCTGGTTCGATCACAACGACCTGAAAGGCCTCGAAGACGTGCTCCTGAGCGTCGAGAAAGAACGTCGCAAACGTCGCGGACCTCTCACAAGACGATTCATTGTCACCGAGGGCATCTTTGAGAAGGACGGTGCCATGGTTGATTTACCAAATCTAGTAAGCTGTGCGCGATCAGAGACAGTACCGTTGGGTTCTGACTAGGTGAATAGATCGAGCTGAAGCACAAGTACAAGTATCGTCTTATTCTCGATGAGAGCATCTCGTTTGGTACAGTAGGCCGAACCGGACGCGGTCTTACGGAACTGTATAACGTCCCAGTATGCGTCTCTTTTGTTTCGCATTGTCGTGTGTCTCAACTGAACCGCAAAGGCCACGCAAATAGACATGATCATCGGATCAGTTGCCAACACGCTCAACTCATCGGGGGGTTTCTGCGCGGGCTCGCGTATCGTCGTGGATCACCAGCACATCAACAGCACATCATTCGTCTTTTCCGCCGCGGTCCCTGCACTCCTCGCGGTCTCCGCATCGGAGGGTATTAACATCCTGCGAAACACGCCATCGATCTTGAGCACGCTGCAGGAGAACGTGCGCGCGATCCGGGCCGTCCTTGACCGGGTCGAGGCGATCACGATCCCCTCACATCCCGCGTCGCCGATCATCCACATCCACCTGCGGTCCACGCCGACGCTTTCTGCATCCACATCCGTGTCTGCAAAGCCGCCGAACCCTGCGACCCCTGCGCCGCGCGATGCACCGTCGTTCGACATCACGGGTGAGGAGCGCCTACTGCAGGATATTGTGGATGAGGCGCTCGCACAAGGCGTATGGACCACTCGGGCGCGGCGGCTGCGCGGGCAGGAGCTGGTCGAGGCGCGCCCGAGCATCCGGCTCGCTGTCACGGCTGCGTTGTCTCGCAAGGAGTGCGAGCGCGCCGCTAGCGTCATCAAGGCCGCCGTTGTGAAGGTGGTCACGAAGCGTAAATGAGTGCGCCTGTTACTGATCCGGAGCTCTCCCGTCGTGCCTTTCTCTCACCCTTTACACTTTATATCACCTCAGGTAGAGCGGTACATTATCTCTATTACAGTAATGCGTACCGCATCAGTTAGGGAATGATCGAACGCTTGTCGCTGAGTCGTGTGAACTATGGTCGATTTGCAAGTCGCGCTTCTCGGCATTGGGTGGAACATCGCCTGCAGGAGAACGCATATTCCGCGAGGGTGGTCAATTCATCAGTCCTTTAGCAGCGCTTCAACTAGCAGTTCTACAAAGACTTCTGGTATTCATACATTTATACAGTCGGTAACTGAAACGTGAACGTATAAGCTACGGCTGAGCCACAGCACCATGTTCTAACAGCAGCGTCGTAATTTCTTGGTGTGCGGCAACTTGGAATGGCGTCCTGCCCTCCCCGTCCTTCTCGTTTACGTTCGCTCCGTGACTGAGTAGCAATCGAACGACCTCGAGTAACCCCCTGGATGAAGCTTGATGTAATGGAGTCGAGTGGCTGTTGTCACATGCATTTGGGTCCGCCCCATGTTCCAGTAGTCGCTGCATGACGCCGACCTTCCTTCCCTCTGGACCAGGAGAATACCTGAGAACTTCGTGTATCGGAGTTTGGCCATTGTCATTGCGCGAGTTGATGCCTACGCTGTATCCGAGTAGTATCTGGACTGCCCGGAGATGCGCTTCGTTTGCTGCCGCGTGCAGGGGTGTCCGCCCGTCAGACCTCGGAGCATTTGAATCTGCGCCGTGATCAAGCAGCCACTGCATGATGTCAACGCGTCCATGGTATGATGCAGTGTAAAGCGGAGTCCTCTCTGTTTCACCTCGGACATCTACGATCGCACCGTGCTTGTGGAGTAAATTCGCGACATCGAAATGTCTCTTGTACACAGCTGCCGGAAGCGGGGCCAGGAGGCGACCGCCGCCAGCATTTACTTGTTCGGGATGCTTCATAATCAGACGTTCTGCTAGATCATAGAGTCCACAGAATGCGGCATAATAAAGCGGAGAACCGACGCCACGTGGCGCGTCATGCGAAAACAGGCGCCAACGTTCGTCCATGTCGTGCGCCCGGAGCCACGCAGCGAAATGTGGCTTGGAACTGTCAAATAGATCGTCCATCCCATCTCGTACGAGTGATGACACTCCATCGAATCGTGCATGGTCCACCCAGTGTCGAGCAGCGTATTTGACAAGAGGGAACCCTCCGGCATCAGCGTGTTCGTCCAGTCGGAGTAGTGTTCCCAGGCACGCCTGCGCAAGGATCGTATGCGCCGCCTCGAGATCGATATGAAACCGGGAAACATCGCCTTGAGATTGTGCGAGACGAGGCGATGTGAGGTATTCTTTCACCGAAAAGTGCGAGAACTGCACTACCCGGGAAACACCGCTGGGGACAATGGCGATTAAACTTGAACACGTCGAAAGTACCGCCTCCTCTTGATCATCCCACCGCCAAGCATCCTTCAATTTCGGGATCCCACCCCCTTGAAAATCGAACGCCAGTAGTTCCGCGAGTTCCTCCACTTGAAGTGGCCGGACAGCTACAGCAAGGCACTGTAACAGACGACGAGCGTTATCCTTTTGAGCCTTATTGATGCTCCTCAATATCCGCTCGTATGTCTCGTCTAGGGACTCAGGCAGTTCATTGAGAAATTCACGGAGGTTCGATGGGAAGCAATGTTGCAGCGTGTCCAGCTGGCAAAATACCCATCTAAACCTGTACGCCAACATAAGAATCCGTCGTCAGCACAGTATAACTTGATGCTCTCACATTCCATCAGCTCGTTCTGTCAGCGTCTCGATTACTAGATTTCTATCATCCGCTCTCCATCTCCTCATTGCCGTACTCGGAGACGAGTTGACAACGCTTCGAACGTAGTCGGCAATGTCGGTTTGTTGACCAGTTTGATTATGTAGGGAAACCGAACTCGACGCGAGCGGGTCGAGGACAGCTCGGATGTCAACTTCTGGGCGACTCGTCGCGCAAATGTGGAGTCCATCCAGGTGAAGGTCGACGAGTTCCCTCACGAATTCGAGAACTTCATGACGGGGAGACGGAATTCCGGGAGAGTCTGGACATTCGTCGAGCGCATCCAGGACGACGAAAGTTGGGCCGTGTCTCAGTAGTCTTAGCATCTCCTTCAGGCATTCCTTCAAGGTGTCGTCACTCGGCTGTCGAGTACCATCTTGGTGTGTCTTGTAAACGTGGTGAAGGACATCACAGCAAGGACTAGAGCAAGTAGAGAGCTGGAATACGAGAGAAAGTAGTAGATCGTGACGGCTTTGCTTTTTGAGATCGCGGAAATCGAAGTAGAAATAGACCATGATGGCTGATCCGGCTTCGCATACGGCCATTATGTCTTGAACGACGGAGGAACTGGCGAAAAATAAGTTTCGACATCAAAAAGCAGGCAATAGACAACATACCAGATAACGCTCTTCCCGGAGCCCGCTACCAAAATCAGAGTCTGTCAGAAAACGCGAGCCCGAACAATGCTGAGAGAAACGCACGCTTTCCGTGGATCCACAAGAGGGAGCCAGTAGACTTCCATTCGATGAAGATACTGCCTTGGAAGAACCACACCGCCGTTCCCTCGTATTGAGCCTTTCGTGCAATGTTGTAGTTTGTGGACGGATCGGCGGGAGAGAGCCACGCTCGTAGGAGCTGTTTTATATGGTTCCCTATGAGTAGGTTTAAGCGCGAGCAGTGAGAGACGGTGAGACTAGGAGATCACGAACACTGGATATGGTCTACGCTATTTGCCATTTGATGGATGATCGACTTTGCTGCCATCGCCACCAGTCTCGTCTCCTTGCCGTCTGAAAGTAACAATGTTAGAAGATATCGGAGACTGGCTGGACACGCGCCGCGCACCGTCGATGGCTACTTGGATCTTTTCATCAACGGACTGCACTTTGTCGCCTATATCCTCCACTTTGCCTCCCACGTTATCTACCTTGCTGCCCATGTCGTCTACTTTGCCGCCCACGTCGACCACTTTGTCGCCCACGTCTTCTACCTTGCCGTCTATGTTCTCCACTTTACCATCGACCACTTTCAAGTCGTCTCGGACAATGTGTGTGATCTTCAGCACCTCCGCAAGCGCCATTCGAGCCTCCTCTTGCGTCAATCTGTCCAGCTTCTTCACCGCATCCTCTAGATCAGTCATTCCGGCCAATTTCTTCAGGAACTTTTCTACGCGTACTTCAGTAGAGAGTAATAGACTGCCAATCGGAAACTCACTTGCAGATCCCCGCCTTAGCTCTTTCGTCGCAATCCCAAAGATCGTAAGTACCTCCACCATTATCTTCGTGATTATGTTTGTCATCGCCGCGGTTGGTGTCACCTCAGTGTAAGATTCGAGTCGGTTGAAAAAGAACCCTATGCGTTCGAATAGCTCTGCGAGAGTATCTTTGCTAGCCGCAACGTCCTTCGCAGCCTATGAGACCTTCAACATCAGAACGATCCGCCAAAATAATAGATAGGATACTCGCTAAAAGGAGGACACCGATGCCTGCAAAGATCGTTTTCGCAGGCGAAAACACCTACAAAATATACATGAGAGAGGCTTACGTTAGTTCAAATGTCGAGACTTACCAGACCAACGCCTTCGGAGACAGCAGCCGAAAATGCATACAGGACGTTCACGGTTGGGATCAACCACTTTGTCAATCTGTCATCGCCGCTGTGAGCTTGATCAAATTCCTGAACTTGCTCTTGAAGGACGGCGAGAATAGCGCTAGTTGAGTGGCATGACTGTAACTGGGAGGCGAGTGGGTGTGCGATAAGATCTTTCTTTGTCTGCTTTTGGTAGGATTTCAAGGCGGCATTGAAAATATGTTGGAAGCGCGAGGAAGCTGCAGCTGAGGAAGTGGTCTGGGACATGGGAGTGGTATATGTTGAGGAATGAAGGATGACCCGTGTACAGGTGAGGGTGGGAAGACTGGGCAGATAGCATACACCGCCTCGTGGTCAAGCCTCCCAACGAGGCGGCGGCGAGCGTCAATGCGCACATGGACGTGCATGAACGATAGACGCCTCAGTGCTTGCCTCGATGATGGCACCGTGGGGTGCGGACGCATGCGAGCGTTTGATAGTTTTGGAGTCGCGTATACGTACTACGCGTTCACGTTCGCCGTTGACGAAATACAAGCGGGCAAGGAGGCACTGTGGCACGTGCGGTTGTTACAATGAAATTCACAGCACTAGACTCGGAACCACTGCAGTCGTCCTGGTCACCGGTCCATCACAGCACCAACTGCACACCCTTTCTCCTCGCTGGCCACTGCATAGCATTCCTCGACTCTGTCGCAGAACTTAACAATCATAAATCGTACCAAGTCGCCACCACATGTGCTGAGACGAGCCTGCCAGTGAATACACCTTTCTAGTTGAGCATATCACCACACATTTCGATCATTTCCTCACACACACCACACACATACTGGGACTCGTACAGATCTACGTACACAGCTCGGGCTTCGGCCTCCATGCCTCTGCACACGCATGGGCGCGACGATCTACCCGGCATGCCGGATCCCCGCGTGTGCGAATACGGCGATGGTTGAGGTCGAAGGGGAGGAAGGGGCCACGCCCGCGCAGAGCGGGCTTTGGTTCCTCCAGCTGGGCTTGGCGCTGCAACCAAGGCTGCTGCAGAGGACTTTGCGCGGGTGCGAGGATGGACCAGACATCCTGAGTTTGTCGCGGTCCTCCTAACCTTCGAATTTCTTCTGACCTTCGTGTAGAATAAAAGTCAATAACGCCGGGAGGCTGTACAACGACTACAATGATAGTGGACGAGCTCAAACAGACAGTCGAGGTCAGGTAGGTCCCCTTCATTCCACTCCCCATGTTCGTCCCCGTACTATACTATGGATGGGTCTAATGTTGTTGGATGGCTGGTCATGTCGCTGTTCCCGCGGTCCAGGTCGGGCGTCCGTGGACACCAGACCAAAGCTGACATGCTTGATTCGAAACGCTGCCTCGTCAATTATCCATACCACCTGCGTTCCGCAATGCCGAACGCATCCACGTTTATGTCCCTGCGTCGCGGTGATCACCAGGGTGAGGCTGGTGCCCATGACTGGTAACGTTGTGACGCACCATACGTGGGCGTCAATATATTTGTGGTGACACCATCCACTGGGTGGAGTACACAGGTATGGTGTGTGCAAACATTTTGGATAGGGGGTCCACAAGGTGACCAAAACGTTCGAAGTCGGCCTAAGAATGCTATGGTAAAAAGAGTCAAAATCCGTCTGAAAATGCTCAGAGTGGTCGGCAAGGGCCCTGGCCCAAAAATCTAAGATGCACGGTATCGGGAGTGTGAAGCGATGCGAGTGAGTGCGCAGGCCCCTCGCGGGGCGCGAGGTGTCGTAGGTAGGTCTGTGACGGTTGCAGTCGAGTCTCTGTCGAACGGCTAAGGCTGCGCACGAGTGCGGCGTGGTCAGGAAAGGGAACGGTGGGGTACACTGAGCCCCTGCTGGGTCAGGTGGTCGCAGGCAATCGCAGACAGTCGCGCACGCTTCTGCGCGACGCGAGACTTCTCAGAGGTGGCCATCTTGGTCGGCGACGCGTTGCTATTGAGTTACTAAGGCCGCGCTCAGATGCAGCGGGGTAGGAATGAGGACAGTGGGCCGCATGGAGCCCTGCTGGTCTGGGTGGTCGTGGGCGATCGAAAACGGTTGCGCACACTTCCGCGCGACGCGAGACCTCCCAGAGGTAGCCACCTTGGTCAGCGACGCATTGCTATTGAGTTACTAAGGCCGCGCTCAGATGCAGCAGGGTCAGGAATAGGGAAAGTGGGCTGCAAGGAGCCCTGCTGGTCTGGGTGGTCGTGGGCGATCGCAAACAGCCGCGCACGCTTCTGCACAACACAGAAATTTGCAGGGGTGGCCGCCAGGGCAGGTGACGCTTCGTGCTTGAGCCACTAAGGCCGCGCGGGGGGTGCGGCACACTGGGGAACCTAGAGACGCAAGGGGGGAAAGTCGAAATGTGCAAAATGCGCAAAGTGTCCTAAGGACGCTAAGGACGAAAATGGAAAATGTGGCGAAACATACGATGTGCCCTAAGGATGCTCACGACCAAAAGCAGAAAGCGTTCGAAACATGCGAAACATATGAAACACGCGAAACGTCCGAAGCGCACTAAGGACACTATGAGTCATCCGGAGGCTTGGGGGCATGTATATTTCGGGTACTGCGCTGGTGATGGGCTCGGTGACGTGACCAGCCATTACCAGCACTGTCACCAGGCCCACCCACAGACCGGACGTACACTCTATGTCGGTGAAGCCGCTGAACCCCATGATCCCTGCGTTGCGTGATGTACCGTTGTTCAATATAGCGGGTGAGGAGCACTTGCCTGCAGAACATCGTGGAGAAGGTGCCCATGCACGGCGTGTGGATTGTGCGTGGGTAAGGATCCATTGAGGAGCGCCCGCACGTCCACCTTGTCATAATAGCCAGTCAGCGGCGCTGTAGCGGTGCGACTGCCGCGCTACGCTAAGTCAAGTGAAGGTAGAAGTGAACCGAACCGGTAGCACACTCAACTCAGCGCGGAGACAAGTCACGCGCTAGGAGTACAGTCGACGTGGAGGGTGCTAAACGTATGAGGCCTTATACAGGACTCTAATAGCGGTGATCACACGGCGGCACTCTGAGTGGAGAACCAAGAGGACAAGTTAGATTGGAGGATGTAGAGAGTACAGTGGATACGCACCTGAGTGGAGAACCAAGAGGACAAGTTGGTTCCACTCAGGACGCTACATGATAGTTTATATATGCTACTGTGGCTGAGCTTGAACTGAGTCTAAACACCATTACTAAGTGTATAGTAAGACTCCTTGACTCAGGAGCTGACGCGTCGTGTCTAATAATAGCGCATCTTATTGTGCTGACTGATGCACATGTCATTGCGCTTACGAGCGGCTCCACTTGCTGAGTAAAACCTAATACAGCGAGTAAGCGTAAACTACTAATCATGATGTAACTACGTTCTAGATCCTTCCATCCAATCAGAACTTTAGCTAGACGTATGAGGGACTCTTGTCCCACGATCACGTGCACATGGGTGGCAGTCCGTGTGACTAACTCGATATCAGTACTTTGGCCCTTTATATCTCTATCAAATAAATGCGTATAAATACGCATAAATAAGATAAAAATAATACGCGTCCATGACATCACCCCCCTTCTTTAAGGGTCGACGTCCGCATTGGCCTCTGTGTACTGATGAGATGCTTGCCAAGGCAAGGACGCGTATATGAGAGCAGCGATTTTTCTAGGTGCACCCGGATTTAGGGAGTGGAACTCCTGTACTTTTTCCGGGGCGTGCGCTAGATTTTTGGCTGGTTCCCAAGTGTCCTCGCCTTCACCGTAACCCTTCCAGCGAACGAGGTACTTAAGAGTACGACCAAAGAGTTTTACTGTCTCTTATGTGGTCGACTTCGTACTCTTCCTCGCCTTCGACTGTGACGGGGTCTGGTGGAGGTGGCAGAAGCCCGTTAACTTCGTTTCCCTTGTAAGGGGAGAGGCGGTCTACATGAAATACATCATGGATCCGTAATGCAGGGGGGAGTGCAAGCTTGTAGTCGACGTCACTTAAGACTTTAGTGACTTCGAATGGGCCTAGTGCTTAGGTCCCAGTTTGGACGACTGCTGGTGAATCTTTATTTGCTTAGCTTGCAACCAGACCTTATCCCCGACGTTGAAGATGTATGGCTTATGTCTTTGTTCAATGTCTGTCTGCATTCGCCGTTTACTTAGGCGTAGAGCGGCCTCTGCATCCTTCCTTGTGGAAACTAAGTTTTGTAGACGCTTGTCGAGCGTTGGAATACCGGTAGGCCTACCAGCAGGAATTGTGAAGTCCGGCGTGTAGCCGTATAGTAGCTCGAAGGGTGTGTGACCCGTTGCCGAGTTGAGCCTACTATTGACCACAAATTCTGCTGTAGGGAGCAGGTCGGCCCAATCATCCTGTCTCTTACTAATGAACAAGTGCAAGTAGACTTCTACTTCTTGGTTTTTGCGCTCTACCTGTCCATTAGCTTGAGGGTGATAGGCGGTGGTAAGACCTGCGTCTATCCCTAGTCGCTTGTACAGTGCCCGCATGCTTCTTGCAGCAAACTGGGGTCCTCGATCACTGATGATCTTTCGAGGGATCCCGTGCAAGGGGAAGACTTGCTCAAAGTAGATGGATGCTACCCCATCAGCCGTAATCTGAGAAGTCACTGGAAATAGATGGATCTGTTTCGTGTAATGATCTACTATGTTAAGGATCATATCCTTTCCACGTGACATTGGCAGTGGGCCGATTAGATCGACGCCGACTAGCTGCCATGGACCCTCAGGTACTTCTTGCGGCTGAATGATAGCTTTGGGGTGTAGATCTTTGCGATAACGTTGGCATCGATCACATCCTTCTACGTATGAGCTTATGAAGCCTGCCATGCGTGGCCACCAGTAATAGCGACTAACTAGCTCGATAGTTCCGTTTTTACCTGGGTGTCCTGTGGTGATCGAGTCGTGGCATGATTTTACCACATCTCTTCACAGGGCACGGTCGTTGGGTACATAGAGCTTTCCTCTATGATAAACGAAACTGTCTTCTTCTTCCCACAGCGCAACTCCATCTGTGAGAGCCTTTGGGGCGGTCTTTTGTAAACTTTTAAGACCCTCTATAACTTCGGCTTCTCTTATGGACGTGAGTTTAATGCGACTGCCTAGGGAATCCACTTCTGGGCGGAAGTGGGCTTGGGCGGCATTGAGGAAATGCTTAGGTTGTAACACCTGAACCTGGCGGTTATCCTCACTATCTTTTACGTGGTCTTTTGAGAATCTACTTAATGCGTCGGCTTGCATAGAGTCTCCTTTCTTGTAAGTGATTTTGAAGGCAAAGCGACTTAAATATAACGCCCAGCGAGCTTGCCGGCGGTTTAAGTCTTTCATGCTTGCCCACCATTCCATATTCTTATGGTCGGTGATCACTTCAAAGGAGATGCCTTCGAGGAAATGTCTCCAGTCCTCTAGGGCGCGGATTAAGCCGAGCATTTCTCTGTCGTAGATTTCATAGTTGCGTTCTTCTTTGCTCATAGACTCAGAGCGGTACGCAACTGGGTGCCAAAGACCATCTGGGTACTTTTGAGTGAGTATCCCGCCAGTAGCAAATCCAGAGGCATCGGTTTCGACGCGCGTGGGGAGGTTTGGGTCGTACACCTTTAAGATAGGTTCTTGTACGAAACGCTCCTTAAGCTTGTCGAATGCAGCCTGCTGCTCCGAATGCCAGTGCCATGGAGTATCCTTCTTCGTAAGGTCATGTAAGGGTCGGGCAATGGCCGCGAAATCCTTAATGAACCGACGATAGAAGTTGGCGAACCCAACAAACGCTCTGACCTCTTTAAGCGTTGTAGGTGTTGGCCACTCCCTTACTGCAGAGACCTTGCCAGGGTCCATCTGCACTTCTCCGGGACGGATTATCATCCCTAGGTACTCCATCTCTTGCCTCTCAAATTCGCACTTCTCAGGTTTGAGGTAGAGGTCGTAGTCTCTTAGACGTTTGAGCACTTCGCATACTATCTGGCGATGATGCTCTAAGTCTTGACTATAGATGAGGATATCATCCATGTAGACTGCGACTTCTCCTGAGGCGATGAGATCGGCAAATACGGCGTTCATGAGGGCTTGAAAGGTGGCCGGGCTGTTGGTCATGCCAAAGTACATTACCTTTGGCTCGAACAGACCTCGGTTCGTGACTATAGCACCTTTTCCATTCGTCACCAGGCTTGATGCGAATGTTGTGGTAGCCCCATCTTACGTCGAATTTAGTGAAGTACTTGGCTCCCTTCAGCCGATTCACAATGTCGGCTGCAAGTGGAAGTGGATAGCGGTTCTTAATAGTAATCTTATTGAGCCGCCTGTAGTCCTGCACTAGACGTAACTTTCTGTCTTTCTTCTTTATAAAGAATACTGGTGAGGCCATCGGTGATGTAACGCCACCACGGGGGCGTTAGGTACGACGTGTACCGCGTTAAGTCAACGGGATCGGAAAAGCGCGAGCCGGCTAAGGCTCAGTTCGATGATGCACAAGTATCGCTCGGCTTCCCTGGAACCGAGGATAATAGTAGAAAGGCAAGGCTCAAGCGCAACGGCGAGCGAAAGTATGGACTCAAGCGCAAAGGCGAGTCAAAGGTCGTTCGTGAGGCAAAGACAACGTGGTATTACACAAGAAGTCAAGTCTACCGTACAAGCTAGGTAGGGCGTGACTTATATACTGTTACAAGATGTTTGCACGGTGCAAACATATGGCGCGAGTCTGATGTAGTCGTACAGGAATCGGAACAAAGGGAGTAAGCATATGTAGTACAAAGGAATTCCGCGGGACGACGCGTGACTGAGAGATGGTCAGCGGATGAAACGGAGCGCAAAACTGGCCATCCTATCGCCGAGGCGCAAGGTGCAGGATAGAAGCCGAGAAGCGCGAGTCATGGGAATGTATCGTAAAAGTACGAGAGTCGAACGATGCAAAGCAAGAAGTCAGAATGGTTCGTAACATTACCCCCCCACTAGACTCGAAGTCGCCACGACTTCGACTAGTCGCTGGTGTACGCGTAGTCCTCCTCTGCGGGAATGTTAGCGGGTACAGGAGATGGGGTGCGTGGACATGTGTGGCGGCGAAGGAACATAAAACGTCCCCTCTCACCGCAGTCCCAACACATCTCGTACATTGGGCACTTTATCTCCTCGTGCGTAGCGTCGTACCGCAGACACTTCCCACACCATCGGGGGCGCGTGTCTGGATCTACGTGAGCGGGCGTCATGGGGGAAAGTCGACGGATGAGACAGACGTCGAGCCTGTGAGCTCGACTTCCACACCACTGGCAAGGCTCCCTGGCCCGTCGCTCCGGGCATTGAGCCACCAGGTGGTCCTCGGACTTGCATTGGAAACACTTGCGCCGACGCTTGCCACCTTCCCCTTGAAGGCGGGGCATCTCGCTGGGTCCAACGTCGCGAGGGGCGAGGGGAATAGGCTCTGGCGAGCCACGCGGACGTACTGGCTTTACGTGAAGCTCAGCGTATTTGTCCGCAATGAGGGGAATTGCCCGAGCGTACTGAAGACGCTTCCGGACGGACGAGAAGTCCATGTCGAGGTGGAACTGGTCGCGCGTCAGCTCAGTCTCCAATCGCCGTATGTCTGACTGGCGAGTGCGAAGGGCGTCCCGCCGCGTGAGACATTCACGAAGGCGAGAGATGTCGGCATGAAGGCGGGGTTGGCGGAGCTCAATGAGAACCTCGTTCAGCACGACGGCGCGGGGGTCGTGGGGATGGAACATATTCAGCTGATTATCGGTGACGTGTTGTGCCAACTGGCCGGTGTACACCTCGTTCAAGAAACACCTGCGACGCATAGCAAGGATGCCCTTTACCCATGGTGCCGACGACCTCCTGGTAGTTATGACGATAGTAGATGTACCGCGCGGTCTGCTTAGTGGTTCCCGTCTCACCGACTAAGAGAGGGAAAAAGGTGGGGAGCGATGGGTCGTTGGGAAAGAAAGGGATGCCAGGGTCCTCATTCTCCTTATCTTCCTCGTCGTCATCGAGGCGGGCCAGAGTGGGATCGGGCCTCGACCACCCTGGTCTGTGGGATTGGCGTGAATGTATGGTCCATCCCAGCAGGGAATGGCGGCATAGGGATGTGAGCATCAAGGACGACAGGAGGGGACAACGGTGGCGGTGGTGTCAAGGTAACGGTGGTCTCGGGTGGGTAAGTCGGTGTGGCTGGTACGTGGACAGGGACGGGTGTGTCAACGGAGTAGGGGGCGATGATGGGTCGAGGGGGTTCAGGCGATTTAGCGGTTGTTTCAGGTTCCTCGGTCAGCGACGCTAGGGCCGAGGTGGCGAGTGCAAGTACGGGGAGTGGGGGCGAGTCAGGGATCACAGAATACGGCGTACGACCCTCTGGTTCGGAGGGGACACCCAAGTCCTGTGAAGGAACGGTCAGGTTTTCGAGAATGATTTCGACGGGGGCGACGAGTTTGAATGGTAGAGACGATGGGCGTGGTGGTCATGGTTGAGTAGAAGGAGGCTGGGTGGTGGCGATGTCGAAGGGTGCGCCTTATATCTTTCGTCCAGCCCCTTCGGCGGTAGGGTTTAGGCGATAGAAATCGGCAATGAGATCTGGGGCGTGTCGGACATTCTCAAGGGGTTCCCATGTGCTATCACTTATCGGGAGAAGCCCTTCCATTGGACAAGGAATTGAAGTTTGCGCCCTCGTCCATGTGATCGGGACTGAAGAATGCGCTCCACTTCAAATTCTTCCTCTCCATCAATCAGATCTGGGGGCGGGCGCGTGAAGTTTGCGCCATGTAATTCCGTCTCCTTATATGGTGTTAGGAGATTCGCATGGAAGACCGGGTGTATCTTCCACGTGGTCGGAAGTTCTAACTCGTACGAAACGTCGGAAAGGACTCGCTTCACTCGGAACGGTCCGTGGCGTTTTGGGGCGAGTTTTGCAGTGGGGTAGAAGGTTCGGAGGTTTGTACCCTCTAGCCAGACCATTGCGCCTTCTTGATAAGGGATGAAGCGCGTCCTGCCCCTTTTCGTCATCAGTTCTTGCGCGTGTTTGATGCAGTCCTGCGCGTGTTGTCGTCTGATGACCATATCTTCTAGGCGCTGTTCGACGGATGGGGATGACGTGGGTTTTGGTGTCCACATGGTGCGTGGCTCCCATCCCATGATGAGCGAGAAGGGGGATTCTTTTGTGGTCGCGTTAGGCCAAGCGTTGTGCGCGAATTGGGCGATCGGTAACGCTTCAGCCCAGTTATCCTGCTGCACATTGCTCCAATGCCGAAGGTACTGTTCCAACCATTGGTTCGTTCGTTCCGACTGTCCGTCTGTTTGAGGGTGGTAGGCAGACGATATGTTTTGGCGTATCCCAAGGACTTTGCAGAGATTAGTCATGAATGCGGATGTAAATCGGGGATCTCGGTCTGTGATGATTTTTCGGGGGATGCCGTAGTGAGGGTATACGTGATGGAGATAGAGGCGCGCTACTCCTTCTGCTGTGATCGATTCGTTGCACGGGATGAAGATTGAGGCCTTCGAGCAATCGTGGTCCGTAATGGTAAGTATAGAGTCATATCCGTCTGACGGCGGAAGTTTGGTGATGAAGTCCATGGCGATGACTTCGAACGGTTCTGCATTTGGGTCTGTGGTGATGGGGAACAGATGTGGTTTTTGACGATGAGGGTTGATCTTGTTTGCCTGGCATGTCGCGCATCCTTTGACGTAGTCTTCTACATCTTTGCGCATGTTGGGCCACCAGTAGTCACGTCGTAGTAACTCGTAAGTGTTTGCGATTCCTGGGTGTCCCATGGCAGGCGTGTCGTGGAAAAAGGTGATTACCCCCCGTTTAAGGTCGTTGTCGCCCACGACAACTAATGCGTCGTTCTTCCACCACAGCCCCCCCACCTTTTTCAGGTTATGGGGCTCGACCCATCGTAGTACGTCCTTTTCATCAAGGTTTTGTGATATCTGGGTCCAAATGTCCATATCGTGCATGGACATTTCCGTCGCTCGAAGGAAGCGGTCCGCTGGGAGGACAATGACATTATTGTTGTCTTCTTCATGCGCCGCGTAGTCTGCTCTTCGTGATAGGGCATCCGCGCGACTGTTCTTGACTCCGGAGATGTGTTTTAGGAGGAAATCGTACTCCGAGAGTTCCAGGAACTCGCGCGCGACTCGTCTACTGATCTTCCTAGGCTCCTTCCAGTATTGAAGGTTAGCGTGGTCGGTGTGGATAATAATCTTGTGGGGAGAGCCAACTAGATATGTGCGCCACGCTCGCAGGGCCTTGACGACTGCTAGTAGCTCTCTGTCGTAAATGTCGTAGTTGCGTTCCGCCTGGCTGAAGGATTCAGAGTGGAACGCAACGGGGTGTAGTTTTTTGTCCGGGCCAAGCTGATTAAGCACGGCTCCGATGGCAACATTAGACGCGTCGACCTCGAGTTCGAATGGTTTAGTAAGGTCGGGAAATAGGAGCGTGGGTTCACGTTCGATGCTACGTCTGACATTGTCGAACGCGTCTTGTTCTCGTTGCCCCCAATACCATGGGGTGTCTTTGCGGGTGAGGTCGTGTAGGGGTCGTGCAAGTGCGGAGAAAACCACGGATGAATCGCCGATAGAAATTGCAGAACCCAAGGAAGGCGCGTACTTCGCGGAGACTCCTTGGAGCGGGCCATTCCCGGATACCCCGTACCTTAACGGGGTCCATCCGGAGATTGCCGTGGCCTATAATGAGTCCGAGGTACTCGACTTCTAGCACTTCGAATTCGCATTTCTCGGGTTTTGATGTAGAGGTCGTGTTCTTCGCACAAGCGGAGAACTTCATGCACTATGGCGCGATGATGGGGATAGTCGAGGGGCGTGGCAATTAGAATGTCGTCCATGTAGACGATCACTTCGTTCGTCAGGGTGAGCGGTCGGAAGGTGTCATCCATCATCGCTTGGAACGTGGAGGGAGAGTTGGTGAGTCCGAAATACATAACGAGGGGTTCGTATAGTCCCTGGTTAGTTTTAAAGGCGGCTTTCCACTCATCCCCTAGTTTAATTCGTACGTTGTTGTATCCCCACTTAACGTCGAGTTTCGTATAGAGGCGTGCGTCGCGTATTCTATCGATGAGTTCGGGGATTAGGGGGAGCGGGTAGTGATTTCGGACCGTGAGTTCGTTTTAGTCGCCTGTAGTCTTGGACGGGGCGTAACTTTCCGTCCTTCTTCTTAATGAAAAGAAGGGAGATGCATACGGCGACTTGGACGAGCGGATATACCCTTTTGCCAGTTGTTCGTTGAGAAAGGTGGTTAAAGCCTCCTGTTCGTTCTGTGCGAGCGGGTAAACTTTACAGTCCAGCGAGGCAGGGGCAGTAGGAAGGAGGTCTATGGCGTGATCCCAGGGACGAGACGGAGGGAAGCGGTGAGATGCTTCCTCGTCGAAAATTTTACGGTGACGCCTGTATTCCTCGGGGATCATCTCTTCGAATGTTCGCTCCTTCTTCTTTGCCGCTTCTCGCTGTGCCAATTCAGAGGCGGTTGTGGTCTTGCGTAAAAACGCAATCTGGGGTTCCCGCTCATCGTCCATGAGCTGCTCCCACGCTTCCTCGTCAAGTTCATACGTCTCCAACGCCCGAATGGAGGCTTCCATGGGCGTGGCTTCGTCTGACAAGTGAAGACTCGAAACTACGACCGGCTGAAACTCTTCGTCCAGCGTCGCGTCCCCCCACTTGATCTTAGGCTCGAAGGCCGTGAACCAAGGGTATCCCAGGATCACTTCGTCCCTTCCTAGATTCGTAACTAAGAAGCGAAGTGTCCTTTCTTCCGTTCCTGTTCGTACGGTAAGATCCGTATAATGCGTGATGGCGCCGTCCTGGTTGTGGGTGCCGTCTACGTTCCAAATGCGGATGGGGTGAGTCACCTCCCGGGTTCCGATTTGGAGTCGTTTCAGAAGCGAGGAGCATATAAAGTTATCGGTGGCTCCTGAGTCGATCAAGACTTGTCGTTCGGCCGTTGCGTGTGCAGATTTGAATAGAACTGGGATTCGCATAGATCGATATCTGCTAGTGTACACGTTTAGGTTTAATGCTCTAGCCCAGGCCGCCGGGTTCAAGCGTCGAGAAAATCCTCTCGTCCGAACAACTTTTCTACCATGAGGTCCCGCACCTCTTGGGTTTGCGCCTTCATCGCTGCGATCTGTAGATCCGCCTGCTCTTCATTCGATAGTACGCGACTAGATTGTATGGCGAAAGAAGAGACGGCGGGAGCTGGTACGCCTGCACCCGAGGAAGTCGGGGCTGGTGGTCGCGGGGACATGGGGGTTGGCGCCATGGCAGATGTAGTCGTAGCCACCCGCAGGCCCTTTTGAGGGCAGTTACGCGAGATGTGCCCTTGCGCACGACATCTAAAACATCGTCCCTCCTTCTGAAGGGAGGCTTTGTCGGCGTCGGTAAGGGCCACGGAGGCTCGGGCGCGTCCAACATCCATGGCGTTTGGATCGCGAGTTCCTTTGAGGGCCTGGACCCACTGCTCTCTACTCTGTCCTCCTTTCTTTCGCTGGGGCTTGCCCTTGCCGAGGCGATCCTTTAAGATGAGATATTCAGCCTGCTGTAACCGGGCAGCCGCCTTCCACTGCTCCCAGTTGACAGGGTGCTGGAAGCGGACAGTGTTGACTACTAACTGGTTCGGGAGTCCATCCTGGAATAACTCCAGCGTTGTGGCTTCGTCGGGGTTGTACCCCGCCTTCGTGACGAGATTTTTGGAATGTTGCGACATAAGTGTCGATGTCTCCTCCCTTCATCGTGAGGGTTTGGAGTGCTTTTCGTGCGTTGGTCTGCTCGGATGTGTCGGTGTAAGCTTGTACGAACCGATCTCTGACGGTGGTCCATAAGACCTCGTTTGTCGGAGAACTCCCGCCGCAATCTGATCTTCCAGCCATTGCGCTTGTTCATCGACCCAATCGTTTACTAATGGGCCTCGAATGTACGATAGGAACGTCATAGCTCGTGACGCGGGGATTGCGAGTTGGTCGACGGTGGGGTTCATCTCCTTGTAAAGTCGGAATGCCCGTAAGAAGGCCTTGCTTTCGTCTCTGACTCCGGTGAACTCGGGGGGAGGGTTTCCTCCCAGTCGTCCGTTCCCTCCAGGGGCCGGCGCTACAGGTGCGGCTACTCCTGGCGCGGCGCCACCGCCACCGCCACCGCCACCGCCACCGCCACCGCCACCGCCACCGCCACCGCCGGATGGTGGTATCGGCGCACCGCCACTAGGCGGGTTCGGTGCTCCTCCTCCTGAGCCCGATGCTCCGGAGGATCCTCCTGCTCCACTAGTGAGGGTTGTGCTAGCCGAGGCATGCTGGGTCTGGGACATGACGTGAGTTTGGAAGTGAGTCGTCGGGTCGATAGTGGGTAGGTTTGTTGTGGGTACAGAGACACTGGGTGATGGAGAATCGTCGTCGATGGCAATACCGGAAGTAGTGTGAGTTGCGAGGGGTCCAACTCCGAGTGCTTGGGGTACTATGCTGATAGTGTACCACTGGCCTTTCTTTGCGGAGTAGTCGATGTATGCCCACTGTCGTAGCTCTTCGAGATAGTGAACCTGTCGGTATTTCTGGGTGTTAGGGTGGAAGAGGAAGTATCCCTCCACTCCTTCGTGTTCCTTCCAAACGACGGCTCCTTTGACTTTGTCGGAGAGCTCGTCGTCACTGTATCTGTCGATATATTCTGCCTGAAACTGGGATCTGGAGCGACTGTGAAGATTCGCCACTGTGAGAGACTTGACTTAATGTAACGCCACCACGGGGGCGTTAGGTACGACGTGTACCGCGTTAAGTCAACGGGATCGGAAAAGCGCGAGCCGGCTAAGGCTCAGTTCGATGATGCACAAGTATCGCTCGGCTTCCCTGGAACCGAGGATAATAGTAGAAAGGCAAGGCTCAAGCGCAACGGCGAGCGAAAGTATGGACTCAAGCGCAAAGGCGAGTCAAAGGTCGTTCGTGAGGCAAAGACAACGTGGTATTACACAAGAAGTCAAGTCTACCGTACAAGCTAGGTAGGGCGTGACTTATATACTGTTACAAGATGTTTGCACGGTGCAAACATATGGCGCGAGTCTGATGTAGTCGTACAGGAATCGGAACAAAGGGAGTAAGCATATGTAGTACAAAGGAATTCCGCGGGACGACGCGTGACTGAGAGATGGTCAGCGGATGAAACGGAGCGCAAAACTGGCCATCCTATCGCCGAGGCGCAAGGTGCAGGATAGAAGCCGAGAAGCGCGAGTCATGGGAATGTATCGTAAAAGTACGAGAGTCGAACGATGCAAAGCAAGAAGTCAGAATGGTTCGTAACAGGTGACTTAGATGGGACCAGGTATCCTTTTGAAATGTGCTCTTGCAGGAACTTATCCAATTCCTCTTGCTCGTTAACCGACATAGGGTACGACTTGACCTTCCAATGCTTGACTGCATCTGGTTCCAGGTCTATGGCGTGGTCCCATGGTTGGTGTTCTGGGAGCCTCTGGGATTCCTCCTCAGAGAATACTTTCGCGAAGTCTCTGTAGTGCTCTGGCACCATTTCTTCGAAGGTTTTCTTAGGCTTAGCGGCTGTTGCTTTTTCGGCAATCTGTTGAGAGTACGTAAAGCCTGCTAAGCAGAACACTTCGTCTTGGGCCGTGTCGAGCACCTTCTCCGCAAGGAGACGGCGGCGTTCCATTCGGTTTGCCATAATGCGCGCCACCTCTACCTCCAACTCTGGTCGCGCTATTTCAGCGGTTGAGTTGAGGCGCATAGTGCCTTCCTGCCAATCTATGTTGGGGTTCCTCAGTCTTAACCATGGCAGTCCAGAATGACGTCCTCTGGGCCCAGTGAAGTGACTAGGAAGTCATGGCTGTCTTCAGTGGGGCCAACTTGCAGAGTGAGTCGAACTTTATGGGTGATACTGCCAGCTTCATTGAGCGTTCCATCAATATTGTATAAGGTGATGGGGTGCTCTAGAGGAACCTGCAACATCTTGTGGCGGTCAGCGTACTTCTTGTCTAGGAACAACGAAGTTGCCCCAGAGTCTACCATTGCTGCTACTTTTACAGTACGATGACGTCCTTTTAATACACAGAAATATGAAAATGTGATTTTTTGTCCTTTGTTTTGGGAATAATAGTTGAAGACAGTGCTGCATCAGAAATCATCACGTGCGGCGCTGCTTCAGAAGAAAGTGGAGCAACAGAAACACTACTAGTATTGTTCATCTCCGAGGCAGATGTAAATGTGGAGGGACCGGGAAGACAAGAAACGGAACCGACACTACTATCTAACTTACAGGCAGAAACTGTGTGAGTACGAATTACAGAAAATGAGTCCGAAACACGAGAACATATGGTACAGGTACATAAGTCCGTCTCATCTACTGTTAAGGGGCCGGTTGCAGCTACACGCGACCCCTTAATCAAAAAGCCGCTTTGAGAGCCTCCAATTGCTCCTGCTGGCGGGTTACCATCTCCATCAACTTGGCTACGTCTGCCTGTGACGTCTTTGCCGGAGTGGTGCTTGGTGAAGCGGCAGCTACCGCAGTACTTGATGAGGATGGTGGGCTCGGGGATTCTGTGGTAGTGGCCGCCACTTTGGCCTTCCCTGGTTTCCCCATCTTCTTGAGCTGACAGACGGTGGACCGGTGTCCAACCTTTTGACAGTGGTTGCATACGTCCCGCTCATGATTGCCATCCTTTTTGACATGGTCGGTTGATCCACACCCGTAGCACTTCCCCTTCATCCAGCTCTGGTATTCAGCCTTGGTTTTAACTGTGTCCCCCTTCTTCTGGTTGCCTTGCTGACACGTGGCGTCTACTTGCATGGCGTTAGGGTCGGGGGACGAGGTTTGATTTGTCGAAGTCGGTTTCCCTGACTTCTCAGCTCTTCGCTGGCGCATACGCTGATCAATGGTCTGCGCCGATTGCTTGAGCTCTTCATAGGTTTTGTAAGGCTTCTCTGACCAGGCCAGGACGTCTTTGATGTCTTCGTTTAGTCCATCATAGAATCGGGTGCGAAGGTCCTCCTTGGACCACCCTGTCTGTCCTGAGTACTGCTCGAATACCGACATGTATTCCGAGACTGGCTTCTTCCTTTGTTTTGTCTTTTTGAGTTCCTCACGTGCTATCTCTTGCACGTCGAGGGGGCTGAAACCTGCGGTTTAAACTCCTTGACGAATCCTGCAAAGGTTCCGCCAAAGGGAGTTCCACCTGAGTTGGCCTCTTCCAGGTATGGGAGGGCCCAGGTTTTCGCGTCTCCTTCCATCAAGTTGAGAACTGCCGCTATCCAGCGGTGTCATCTGTATACCAACTACTTGTGGTGGCATCCCACGTATTCATAGCATCTCCTGCTGCTCCTGCCCAGTTACGGAAGGCTGCGAGGAAGTGACGGGCATCTGTGGAGTTGCCTTTCCCATCCCAGGCTTTGGGACGGGCCACTACTTCCTTCTGCTTCCGGACGAGGGGCGACTCGAACTAATGGTGACTTGCGTAGTTAGGTCTGCGACCTGTTGTGCCAAGCTGGCCCATAGCGAGGCCCAATTGGTTTATGAGTGCTAGACAGTCGTTCTAGCTGTGGGTGGTGGGGCTGGGGGCAGCGGGGGGTTGTTGAGCTTCCGGCGGGTTGACTCATTCTGTCTAATTCCTTTTGTCTTTCCTCTCTCTCTGCTTTGTCTTGCGCCTTCTGGAACTCTTGTAAGAGTTCTAGTTGTTCGTCGGGGGAGATCTTGTCCCAGTCCTGGATCCGAGATATGTATTCCCTTTCGGCTTTGGTGGGCGGCGGGAGGTGGAATTTCGAGCGAGCTCCTTGTGGATACTGAGCTTGAGCTAGACGAGCTGTCTGCTTCCCTTTCCGGGGAGGAGCCACGTTCGGAGGGAGGGGGAGAGAGGTGTGGAATTAAAGCTGCAGCGGCTGCTACAAGCTGGGGGACAGTGAAGTCTGTACCGTCTACTAGGTACTGGAAGCCGTAGAGTTCGAGGAGTCTGTTGACAAATCCGGGCTCGTGATAGATTGCCTGAACGTATTGTTCGGCGAGGTTACGTGGGGGTTTTCTAACTGGAACGTTTGAATTCGGATGTTGACACCGTCTTCGTCTACGAAGCTTTCGCCTGACTGGGCGAGTGTCTCGTTGGAGGAGGAGTAGGCGGAGTGGAACGACTCGGCCGATAATGTGCGGGAGCGGGATGTAAAAATGGGTGAAGGAATCCGGTCTTGTTCAGACTGGGAATCCTGATGTACGTGAAGCGATGCCGAAGCAGAGGCTTGGGTCTGGGGTGGTGTGATGGAAGCTTGTCTCCTCCTAAAGAGACGGCGTAGACGGGTGCGAACGTTCTCGAATAAGCGAGGCAGTTTGTAATGTGTATGGGGATGGGTGGTTTAGGTGACGATGTGATACGACGAGCGCGAAATGCTAACTCGAAGATGATAGGAGAGTCCGATCAAGCAAGACCAATACACAGTGATTGTTTCACACTGCGCGAGGCTGCGGCGATAACGGAACACTCAGGAGTGGGGTAAGGATATGTGTAGAGCTACAAGGCTGTCTGCCGCAGTCTTCTCGACCTGTTGGCTGCCTCTCACGCCGAAGCGCTCTCAAACTTTTCTGGTTGGTACGCGTACAGCTGTCGCAGGCTAGGCCTGGCTGGCTTCTCGTCCAACTGCAGCTTATCTGGCGTGGTGACCAGTTCTGCAGAGGGTACCCAAGCGTTCCACTGAACTCAGATGGAAGCCTATAGGCAAGCACAATCTATGCCGATTTTACGGACACTAGATTGTACCACAATAGCGCAGATTCTGCTTACGGACTTCCCCAGGCAAAGGATGAGGTAGGTAACACAAGGGACTTGTGGTCGTCAAACACCTAAGGGAGTAAAGGGACTTGGTGAGCGTAATGGGGCTCAGGAGTGTGAAAGGAACTTGTCCTAATGTAGCGGTGCGACTGCCGCGCTACGCTAAGTCAAGTGAAGGTAGAAGTGAACCGAACCGGTAGCACACTCAACTCAGCGCGGAGACAAGTCACGCGCTAGGAGTACAGTCGACGTGGAGGGTGCTAAACGTATGAGGCCTTATACAGGACTCTAATAGCGGTGATCACACGGCGGCACTCTGAGTGGAGAACCAAGAGGACAAGTTAGATTGGAGGATGTAGAGAGTACAGTGGATACGCACCTGAGTGGAGAACCAAGAGGACAAGTTGGTTCCACTCAGGACGCTACATGATAGTTTATATATGCTACTGTGGCTGAGCTTGAACTGAGTCTAAACACCATTACTAAGTGTATAGTAAGACTCCTTGACTCAGGAGCTGACGCGTCGTGTCTAATAATAGCGCATCTTATTGTGCTGACTGATGCACATGTCATTGCGCTTACGAGCGGCTCCACTTGCTGAGTAAAACCTAATACAGCGAGTAAGCGTAAACTACTAATCATGATGTAACTACGTTCTAGATCCTTCTAGAGTCTTCTATCTCCTTCCATCCAATCAGAACTTTAGCTAGACGTATGAGGGACTCTTGTCCCCACGATCACGTGCACATGGGTGGCAGTCCGTGTGACTAACTCGATATCAGTACTTTGGCCCTTTATATCTCTATCAAATAAATGCGTATAAATACGCATAAATAAGATAAAAATAATACGCGTCCATGACAGGCGCCATCACGCAAGGAGTACAAGCGTGCTGGCAGTGTCATCAAAGTTACTGTAGTGAAAGTGCTCGCAAAGTGCAATTGAGTGTGCCTGGCGGTCTGCTACCTGGGCCTGCGCCCCAGTCTGGGGCTCTACCGCTGACCCTTATTTTCTACCATCCCTCATGCACAGTCTATATCATATCAGACACACTCTCTGACACTTAGGTGCTATCTCGATTGCGGACATGCACGCACGCAGCTAAGGATACGTCGGTTGAGATTGTCGTGGGAATGGTGGTTGGTATGGTCATTGGCCCTTGCATTGACCAGTCTGGGGCGGGGGCATACAGCATACATGTACAGTACTGTAGTCTTAGACTCCTTTGAGAAAGCGGCCCACTCCCATTAGCGTGTGGGGGGGACCCAATATATTTTTTTGAATGGGCCAGGTGGCATGTGCTCATCGCTGCCATTTTCAACTGGTCATTCACCCACCGCCTCATCAACTCAATCCCGGCCCGTCCATCCTGCCGGCTACCACCGACTGTGACGGTCAAGAGCCTGTGTCACAATGTTCGTCCTCTATGCTTCGTCTTACGGTTTCCTTATCTTGCTCCATATGTTCACTGTACTTTTATGATACGATCCAACGGTTTGCGCTTCTCGGCTTCTATCTTGTGCCTTGCGCCTCGGTGATAGGATGGCCAGTTTTATGCCCCGTTTTGTCTGCTGACTATTTCTGAGGCACACGTTGTCCTGCGGGATTCACTTGTACCATATCCAATTTCTCCCTTTGTTCACACTTTAGGACTCTTGACTCAGGATCACGCCATATGTTTTGTGTACCACAAACACCCTGTACTAGTATATAAGTCACGCCCTACCTAGCTTGTACGGTAGACTTGACTTCTTGTGTAATACCACATTGTCTTTGCCTCACAAATGACCCTCGACTCGCCCTTGCGCTTGAGTCAACGCCTTTGCTTGCCTTTGCGCTTGAGCCTCGTCCTTCTACTATTATCCTCGGTTCCTGGGAAACCGAGCGATACTTGTGCATCATCGAACTGAGTCTTAAACGACTCGCGCCTTTCTGATGAACAGTGCACATAGGGACTATACTCACAGTGGACAGAGGTGACTGTGGTGAGATATGTAGGGTGACTGGAGAGCAGCAACAGAGTAGACTTGCAAGTGAAGCAGATAGTGTCTGGCACACAACAGATGAGAACTGATGTGGACCAGGAGCGTACAAGCTGCACTACTTATACAAAATACAGGGTGACGCTAGTAACACAGAGTCACAGTAAGTACAAGAGTTATTGTTCTACAAACGGACAAAGGAGTGGACATTCTGAGAACAAGGGTCAAGAGTACAAGGAGAATCTAGACTAATGATATCATACTGACATCATAATAAGGATAGAACAAAAGGGAAAGTATAAGGGCATTGAATACAACGCAAAGTCCGGATCCTATGATGTCATAGTGTACAGTGATGTCATAGATAAGTAAATACAATAAGTCCGAGATTGTGTGATCATAATAATCTAATCTACATGAGTCCTGTATATCTTATCTACAGCAGTCCATATCTGATTGTCCTCTGAGCCGCTAAGTGCGCAAGGGTCACTTATCAACACTTTCTGATCCCATTGGCTTAACACGGTACACATCGTACCTAATGCCCCTGTGGTGGCGTTACATTAAGTCAAGTCTCCCATAGTGGCGACTATTCATAGCCGCAGCCGATCCCAGTTCCAAGTGGAATACATTGACCGATATAGTGACGATGAACTCTCCGATAAAGTTAAAGGAGCAGTTGTCTGGAAGGAACACGAAGGAGTGGAAGGTTATTTCCTCTTCCACCCAAACACCCAAAAATATCGACAAGTCCACTATCTTGAGGACTTACGACAGTGGGCATACATTGACTACTTGGCAAAGAAAGGCCAGTGGTACACCATCAGCATCGTGCCCCAAGCTCTCGGCGTTGGACCCTTGAAAACACACACCACTCCAGGCATCGACGTCGACGGTCCAGACTCCCCAAGCGTCCCTGTCCCAACAACGAATCTACCCATTATCAACCCAACAACACACTTTCAGACCCACGTCATGTCCCAGACTCAACAAGCTTTGGCTAGTACGACTCTCACCAGTGGTGGAGCTAGAGGAGGAGGACCCTCCAGAGCGCCAGGCTCAGGAGGAGGATCACCGAACCCGCCTAGTGGCGGCGCACCGGTACCACCATCTGGTGGCGGTGGCAGTGGCGGTGGCGCTGCGCCAGTAGGAGCCGCACCTGCACCCGGAGGAAATGGACGACTCAGAGGAAACCCCCCCCCTGAGTTCACAGGAGTAAGAGACGAGAGCAAAGCCTTCCTGCTCGCATTCCAACTGTACAAGGGAATGAACCCCACCATCAAACAACTCACAGTCCCCTCCTCCCGAGCCATGACATTTCTATCGTACATCTGAGGCCCATTAGTAAACGACTGGGTAGCAGAACAGGCGCAGTGGTTAGATGACCAGATCATGGCCAGAGTTAACCGCAACACCGAGGTCCTGTGGACCACGATCAGAGATCGGTTCGTACAAGCCTACACCGATACCTCAGAACAAACCAACACACGCAAAGCCCTTCAAACCCTCACCATGAAGGGAGGAGACATCGACACCTACATTGTGACCTTCCAGAACCTCGTCACGAAAGCAGGATATAATCCTGACGAGGCCACAACCTTAGAATTGTTCCAAGACGGATTACCCAATCAGTTAGTGGTTAATGCTGTCCACTTCCAGCACCCCGTCGACTGGGGGCAGTGGAAAGCGGCCGCCCAACTACAGCAGGCTGAATACCTTATTCTTAAGGACCGCCTTGGCAAAGGCAAGCCACAACGAAAGAAGGGCGGGCAAAGCCGGGACCAGTGGGTCCAAGCCCTCAAAGGAACCTGCGACCCCAACGCCATGGACGTTGGACACGCCCGAGCCTCCATGGCCCTTACTGACACTGACAGAGCTCAGCTTCAAAAGGAGGGACGATGTTTTAGATGCCGCGCGCAAGGGCATATCTCACGTAACTGTCCTCAAAAGGGCATGCGAGTGGCTGCCACTACATCTGCCATGGCACCAACCCCCTTGTCCCTGAGACCATCAGCTGCGACTCCCTCGAGTTCAAGTTTACCAACTCCCGCCATCTCTTCTTTCGCCATACAATCTAGTCATGTATTATCGAATGAAGAGCAGGCGGATCTACAGATCGCAGCGATGAAGGCGCGAACCCAGGAGGTGCGGGACCTCATGGTGGAAAAGTTATTTGGACGAGAGGATTTTCTCGACGCTTGAACCCGGCAGCCTGGGCTAGATCATTAAACTTGAACATGTATACTAGCAGATATCGATCCATGCGAATTCCAGTTCTTTTCAAATCTGCACACGCAACTGTAGCGGTGCGACTGCCACGCTACGTCAAGTCAAGTGAAGGTTGGCTGAACTGAACCAGTAAGCACACTCAACCTGATGTGGAGACAAGTCATGCGCCAAACGTACAGTCACAGTGGAGGAAGTAGAACTTGGGGTCTTTATACAAGACGCTATCTACAAGTGATCACACTGTGGCACGCTGAGTGGAGAACCAAGAGGACAAGTTCAGATTGGAGAATGGTAAGGAGTACAAATGGATACACACCTGAGTGGAGAACCAAGAGGACAAGTTGGTTCCACTCAGGACGCTACAGGAGGGTTTATATACACTACTACAGCTGAGCTTGAACTGAGTCTAAACACTATTACTAAGTGTACAGTAAGACTCCTTGACTCAGGAGCTGACATGTCATGTCTATTAATAGCGCATCTTATTGTGCTGACTGATGCACCTGTCATCGCGCTTACAAGCGGCTCCACTTGCTGAGTAAAACCTAATACAGCAAGTAAGCGTATACTACTAATCATGACGTATGTGCATTCTAGATCCTTCTAGAGTCTTCCATCTCCTTCCATCCAATCGGGACTGACTCAACGTAAAAGGGACTCTTGTCCCACAATCACGTGCACATGGGTGGCAGCCCGTGTGACTAACTTATATCAGTACTTTAGCCTTTTATATCTTCATCAAATAAATGCGTAAAAATACGCAAAAATAAGGAAAATAATACGTGTCCATGACAGCAACAGCTGAACGACAAGTTCTTATCAATTCCGGAGCTACTGACAACTTCATATGCTCCTCGCTTCTGAAGCGACTCCAGATCGGAACACGGGATGTTACCCACCCTATCCGCATCTGGAATGTAGATGGCACTCATAACCAAGATGGTGCAATTACGCAGTACACAGACCTCACCGTGCGAATGGGGAAGGAGGAGAGGACACTTTGCTTCCTGGTCACCAACCTGGGGAGAGACGAAGTGATCCTGGGTTACCCCTGGTTCATGGCTTTTGAGCCAGTAATCAAGTGGGGAGATGCGACGCTGAACAAAGAGTTCCAGCTGGTCGTAGTCTCGAGCCTTCACTTGTCAGACAAAGCCACGCCCATGGAAGCCTCCATTTGGGTGTTGGAGACGTATGAACTTGACGAGGAAGCGTGGGAGCAGCTCGTGAATGATGAGCAGGAGCCCCAAATCGCGTTTTTGCGCAAGACCATGACTGCTTCCGAATTAGCGCAACAGGAAGCAGCGAAGAAGAAGGAGCGTACATTTGAGGAGATGATCCCAGAAGAATATAGGCGTCATCGTAAAATTTTCGACGAGGAGGCGTCTTGCGTTCTGCCTGACTAAAGGACTTGGAATGGAACGCAACGGGGTGTAGTTTTTGATCCAGGCCAAGCTGATTAAGCATGGCTCCGATGGCGACATTGGATGCGTCAACCTCCAATTTGAATGGCTTTGTGAGGTCGTGGAATAACAGTGTGGGCTCGCGTTCAATACTGCGTTTGACATTGTCGAATGCGTCTTGTTCTCGCTGCTCCCAGTGCCACGACGTATTTTTACGGGTGAGGTCGTGCAGAGGTCATGCGAGTGTGGAAAAACCACAGATAAATCATTGGTAGAAGTTGCAGAATCCAAGGAAGGTGCGTACTTCGCGAAGGTTCTTTGAGGCTGGCCATTCTCAAATACCTCGTACTTTAACGGGGTCCATTCATAGATTCCCGTGGCCGATTATCAGCCCCAGGTACTCAACTTTGAGTACTTCAAACTCGCACTTTTCTGGTTTGATGTAGAGGTCGTGTTCTTCGCACAAGCGGAGAACTTCATGTACCACGGCACGGTGGTGGGGATAGTTGAGGGGTGTGGCGATTAGGATGTCGTCCATGTAGACAATCACTTCGTTTGTGAGGGTGAGAGGTCGGAAAGTGTCATCCATCATCGCTTGGAATGTGGAGGGGGAGTTAGTGAGTCCGAAGTACATGATGAGGGGTTCATACAGCCCCTGATTGGTTTTGAAGGCGGCTTTCCACTCGTCTCCTAGCTTAACTCGCACGTTGTTATACCCCCACTTAATGTTGAGCTTTGTATATAGGTGTACACCATGTAGCATCAGGAAAACATATGTTTTTCTTATTTATACTTTCTGTTCTTTTATCGCTTTCAGCAAGGGAATAAAGGACCCTTTCAGAAAAGAACCAACTACTTGCAAAAAGAAATCCCCTCTTCTTTTTCTGTACTTTTTATACTTTTTAGGCATATTTCTGGGGAAAAAATTGGATTTTGGTCCGATTTTTTGAAATTTTGGTCCGATTTATTACCATATATGGTAATTTTCGGACCAAAAAATAAGGTTTGGTCTGATATTTCCATTTTTGGTCATTTTATTTTGTCCATTTTTGGTCATTTGGTACTCTACTTATCCTGTACTTTTTTTGGCAGTTCAGCAAGTAAAAAAAAAGAAAGAGGGATTTCTTTTTCTTACTTTTTCTAATTTTTTTCTGAAAAGAACAGAAAAGTACAGAAAAGTGTGGATAAGTAAAACATATGTTTTCCTGATGAACAATTTTGGTCAGGTTGGTTTCAATGCGAGCAAGGGCAGACAAGGAGGGGTTTTTCGGGTTGGATGAGCTTGGAGGTTGGGAGGGCGTTGTCTTTCGTGGGGAGTCTGTGGTCGGCATCCTTTACTCCTCTGCTTTTTCACTGGCTACTATTTTATATCCCTGGATTGTCTGGCACAAATAGTGTGTACAGGTACTGTAGTATACTAGCAGTAGGAGTGTGCTAGTAGACCGTACCCCTGCCGCAGTGCTGCGACCGGTGGTGGTGGTTACCAGAAGAGGAAGTCCAACTCTCTGACTCTCTGACACACTGACACACTGACACTCTGATGCTCTGACACTCTGATGCTCTGACTCTTTGACTCTCTGACACTCTGATGCTCTGACTCTTTGACTCTCTGACACTCTGACTCTCTGACTCTCTGACATGCTGACAGTCTGACACACTGACTGTAACGTCTACCACAGACGTCTGCCTGACTTAGGCTTTGTTTGGTGCGGCGATCCTAAACGGTCGATAGAACAAGTGATTGGTGATGGCGTCGGTGTACTCAGCTGGGTGAGGGGCTAGATCCCCGTTTAACGCGATGAATGTGTGAAGATCCTCCTCTTGAGGAACATTGACTGGAGGCTCGTCGAGCGGAACAATAGTCCTCCAAGTAGGGTGGTCGATGATGTAGATATAACCGTATGGGCGACCAACTCTCTTGTTGTGATAGAGGAATACACGGTGATATACTGATCCAAGGGGATACGTGTCCACTGCCCACGACGGGGAACTCGGGATAAGCTCACGGGGATCCCTGGTCTAAGGGGATATGCCGGAGACGACTCACTTCAAAGGGAGGAGAGCCCTAAAGATAAAGAGATGGAAAAGCTGGTGGTATTGAAGAAGACCAAGATGGCGATCCTGGTCTTCCACGTCAACTACTTATACAGATACACGCGGGCTTTCAAGCGCCGCTTCAAACTACACTAGCCAATGGCATAAGTAGAGCGAACCCTAATACAGCTATCCTAGTGTGAGTCACATCGATAAGAGATCTGAGCCATTATCGTACACAATCACATGCACCGGAGCTTACCCGGCTGACTGATCCAACAAGTCCATGACAATATACTGCTGACGTGGTGTGTCACGATCACGTGCCACGCCACGTAGATTCAGTTTCCCTTCTGATTTCTCGGACTCGACCCGTGCTGTGACTCGACTTGCACTGTGTTTCCAGATTGTTATCTGATGTTTCAGATGTGTTTCAGATCGAGAATTATATCCGGTCATCAGCTTATCTGATGATCTTCCGTGTTCCAGGTGTGGTTTATATCTGAGCATCAGCTTATCTGATGTTCCATCGTCTCATTCTCTGTTTCATCTCTCCTCGCTGGCAGACGACGTGTAAGCCCTGTAGTGCTGGCAAAAGCCAGTCAAACATGTATATAAGACAAGTAGTCTGCGTTGTAGAATCCTTGTCTTAGTCTTTTAATAATATAGCCCACTTCTCGTCTCCTGTCCCTCAAGCTCGACGCTCTCGCGCTTAGTCAGCGCCCGGCCCGGCTCCCCAGACCCTTGCTCGCGCGCAAGGAAGAGTCCCTTGGACTGTAAACGTCGTAGAGTCGCGTAGACTCTAGCCCAGCCTTGTCGAACGATCCGGGTGATCGTAACATAAGACTAAGACCATCTTCTCCCGCGGGTGTATAGTCCCGCCGCCGTTGTCACCGTCACCGTCACCTCGCGCAGCGTCGCGAGGAAGTCCACCGTCCAGTTCACCCCGCGCAGCGCCGCAAGGCAGTCCCGTTCCAGTCCCGTCATCGAGGGTGCCAGCCCCTCATCTTGTTGTCTCGTCGCTGAGGGTGCCAGCCCCTCTTCTTGTCGTCTCGTCGAGGGTACCAGCCCCTCCTTGTTGTCCCGCCGCCGAGGGTGCCAGCCCCTCTTCTTGTTGTCTCGCCGCCGTGGGTGCCAGCCCCACCTCATCGTTGTCCAGACCCCGTCGCGAGTCCTGCGTGTAGCAGGTAGATCGACCCAGCACAGATCATCGAGGCCGCACAGGCACTCGAGCGCCAGACCCCGAACCCCAGACGACCCTGCACGCCGCAGGTACCTTGACACCCACGACCCGGTGCGCCGGTCTTTCGGATTGCGATCCAAAGAGAGTCTCAGGGACTCGTTAAACGGACGAACGACTTCGCGTAGAATCACAAATCCAGACGATCTCGAGCAGTGACACGAGTCCAGCATAACCTTAGCCTTTGACCTCACCGACGACCCGTCTCGCTAGCGCAGTCCGAGTACCGCGACTAGTCCATCAGACCCAGATAACCGATCTCTCGCCGCAAGGCGCCCAGACAGACCCAGGAGTAATCTCAGACAACAGCCCGAAATTCAGACTCAGGACCATGTCGGTCGCTGACTATTTACATACCTTGACCGGACCAGTCCCAACGCCGTTTACTGGAGATCTAGCACAAGCCCAGCGATTCATCGACGAGTTTGGACAACTCGAGCGAAGAAATCGACGTCACCCATTCGTAACCCAACCCGCGCTAAGGGTAGAACTCGCGCTCGCATTTATCAACGGACCGAAAACGGACCCATGGAAAGACGCTGTCTGAAGGGGACACCCTAACGAAGCAGCAGACGAGGATCTGTGGGACGAGTTCTTCGACTCGTTCTGCACTGCCTGGATCGACGACACCCCTATGCCCGTGAATCAGACCCCGTCTACACCAATACAAATCGACACCGTCAGGCTTGACTTCGCCCCGCCCATGGTCGATCCTACCCCAGTATCTTCCCCGCGACCCGTGACCCTGCCCATCCCGGCCAACGAATCCCTCGTATCTGTATCAGCAACCGCGGGCCTATCGTTGCCAGTACCCATCAACATCCTTGACCCTGCCCCGACCCGGTCCACCTCGCCCTTTGACGCGCCACCGCCACGCCCACCTCGCAGTCCGCGCCGCCCGACGAGCCCGAAAGTCATGCAGTTACCCGTAACCGCTGTCGGGGTTGACAGTACGCAAACGACGAGGTTTGCCTCGTCGTTGCCCCCAGTTGCGACAACCAAGAAAGAGGAGGCCCTCCTCGCCCCTACACCCGCACCAAGCACCGTTTCGAGCCCCCTGACGCCCACCATTGCCCCACCGCTGACCCCTGGAGACGAAGCCCTCGCTTCTCGCATCAAAACAGCCCCGATTCCACTGAACATCCTCGCTATGCCGCGCATTGGGAAGCGCAAGAGATGCGTTGCCTCGGACTCGGGTGAGACCCGCCCCTGCAAACGCGTTATCGTGCCTCAACGCACACCCGTAACCCCCTTGACTGACGCTCCGTCCCCCTCCGTTCCCTACGCACCGCCTCCCCGTCGACCTCGTCCCGCCCCTGGCGACCCCACTCGCACCTTGCTGATTTCGGTGAACGATAACACTGTTGTCGAGGACGACAACACGCCAAGGAGGGGGGTAAAAACCCTCGATAACTCGGTTTTCGCCCGGGTTTTGACTCAGCAAACAGTAAATTCACCCCCGCAGACCCTGCCTCGCGCTCACCCCGTCCCTCGCCATGCGTGTGAGAAACCACGTAACCCAAACGCACAAGCAAATCATCCGATCAGCCGCCACGAAAGAGCAAGTTCTCGCAAGAAATCCCGTGACACCAGCCGGAACAACCTAGGGCAGAAGCATCACGATCCCGACGCTATCCGTAAAGCCCGAGTATGACACGCACTCACACGCGAAGAACGACGTCGGTATCGTACAGAGGGTCGCGAGTCGGCACAGAGACTAACCGCAGAACCACCGCCGAGCTTAACAGCCACGCGCAACCGCGACAGCTACACCCTCGACTCACGCCGATGCTCACGGATCTTCCTGCGTCACGCTAAGACAACGGAGGACAAGCCCAAGATCATCAAAGATCGCGACCACGCTAACGCTGCGGTCGAGAAATCCCGAGAACAGCAAAACACGACCCAGACCACATCGAGGTCAACCCCAGCATCCACGAATCCGGCATACGACGCCGTTACAGACTACCTCGCTTTCTGCTTGACAAGGAAGCCTGACTCTCCACATGTCACCCAGCCCTTTGCATTAAAACTCGAACCAAGTGCGATCCTTCGACAGTGGAAAAAGAAGTAACAAAAATTGTTCGAGGACGAACAAGTCAAGAAAGGGGCGTGTGTCACGATCACGTGCCACGCCACGTAGATTCAGTTTCCCTTCTGATTTCTCGGACTCGACCCGTGCTGTGACTCGACTTGCACTGTGTTTCCAGATTGTTATCTGATGTTTCAGATGTGTTTCAGATCGAGAATTATATCCGGTCATCAGCTTATCTGATGATCTTCCGTGTTCCAGGTGTGGTTTATATCTGAGCATCAGCTTATCTGATGTTCCATCGTCTCATTCTCTGTTTCATCTCTCCTCGCTGGCAGACGACGTGTAAGCCCTGTAGTGCTGGCAAAAGCCAGTCAAACATGTATATAAGACAAGTAGTCTGCGTTGTAGAATCCTTGTCTTAGTCTTTTAATAATATAGCCCACTTCTCGTCTCCTGTCCCTCAAGCTCGACGCTCTCGCGCTTAGTCAGCGCCCGGCCCGGCTCCCCAGACCCTTGCTCGCGTGCAAGGAAGAGTCCCTTGGACTGTAAACGTCGTAGAGTCGCGTAGACTCTAGCCCAGCCTTGTCGAACGATCCGGGTGATCGTAACATGGTGTCATCCCCGAGCATCAGTGTCCACTTCCAGGCCGAAACGTAACATCACCCCCTTTTCAGGATCGGGCACCAGACCGACCATGGCAGATCTCCTCTCGGAGGCACGCAATCCGTTGCCCTTCCTCGACTCCTGGGCGGTAAGAGTCCCGCTCGTCCTTGATGTGCTTGATGGCGTCGGCGTGTTGGAGGCGTAGGACGCACTCCCAACGCATGCGTCCGATCTTGTCGAGCTCGTCGATTTTCTTCTTGAGCTCCTCCTCCTTTGCTGTGTATCCCGCTTGGAGGCAGCGGTAGCGGTGGACTTCCGCGGTGACCGTCAGGTCGTTCATGGCCATGCAGGCCATGTCGACCGACTCGCGATAGCTGCTGTCCTGGTCTAGAAAGACCAGGTCGTTGTCGTGGTAGGTGGGCATGGGTCGGTCGTAGTTGGGGGCGGTGTGCACCGACTTGCCATACTGCTGGTTGCTCCCTCGCCAATAGGCGAGGACGAAGGGGCCCGCCGTAAAGACGAGCTGCGTATACCGAGCTGGGTGCAACCGGCCCTGAGCGTCGCGAATCTGGAAGGGGATGAAGTGGACTCCCCTGTTGTGGTGGAACCTGCACGGTGGCAGAGTTTCCACCCAAGATCTGGAAATTGGACTGTGTTCCTCCAGATGGTAGAGGTGGCATCTCTTGGGTCCTTCCGATGGGGGGAGAGTGAGAGGTTCCCCGTTGGTGCTGCATAGCGGCGGGGTTTCGTCGTGAGTAGACATGAGGTGAGTCCCATATGTGAGATGTTGATTGAGCGGGCAATGCTCCTGCGACAGGTACCAGTCGTATGCTCAATCTTCTTGAATTTGAGCCTCGTCTTGACGGGACAGAGGTCTTGTGGGAACATAGCCTTGCGGAGACGGGCTTCGTGTGCCTGCTGCTGTAGGTGTTGGCGAAGGAAGGAGGGACGGAATGGGGGTAGTTGGACGACTGGGGCTGGGTTGAACGGACTGGGCAGGCGACAGGGATGGTGATGACGGGGCGTTCTGAATGATAACGGTGGGCTGGACTGAGATGGGGAGTAGGTTGTCGAGGACATAGTGGACTTGGACTGGGGATTGGGACATGAGTAGATGGGAGTAGAGGAGAGGGAGATGGGGATGTCTCTTGGGAAAGCCCTGCGCTTATATGTGTTTCTCTGGCAGGGTTTAAACGTTTGAACTCCCTTATCGCTTCATCGGTGAATACATCATCCTTCGAGACCCATTGATTGTCGGAGTCCGGGTATCCGCGCCATTTGACCAAATACTGCAGTTTCTTTGTCCTGCTGAAGCGCCGAGAGTCTAGAATCTTCTCGACCTTGTATTCCTCTTCGCCGTCAACTAAATCTGGTGGTGGGCACTGATAGTTGGGGCCATGTGTGGGAGTTTTGCGATAAGGAGTCAGGAGGTCTGTATGGAACACTGGGTGAATGCTCCACTGCGTGGGAAGTTCCAATTGATAATTGACTGCGGACATCACCTGAATGACCTTAAAAGGGCCGTGTCTCCTGGGCGCAAGCTTTGCGGTTGGCTGGTTGGTACGTAGGTGGCATCCTTCTAGCCACACGAGGTCTCCTATCTTGTACTTAGGCGTATCTTTGTGTTTGATCCATCCCTGCTGCACTTTTCTCATCAGTTCCTGGGCACGCATTCTAGCCTCTTTGAACTGTTTGACGCGAAGTGCCACCTGGGGAATAGGGGAGGGTTGATCAGTCCAGTCGGTGCGTGGGTTGTATCCCATAAGGATATTGAAAGGGGATTCCTTTGTGGATTCGTTGGGCCAGTTGTTATGAGTGAATTCCGCCATTGGGAGATAGTGGGTCCAGTCGTCTTGTCGCTCATTGACCCAGAAGCGTAGGTATTGTTCTAACCACTGATTGGTGCGTTCCGATTGTCCATCCGTTCTGGGGTGATAGGCTGTGGAGATGTTCTGTTCGATTCCTAGTATCTTGCATAGTTCGCATGTGAACTTGGATGTGAATCATGGGTCTCTGTCGCTGATGATGCACGCTGGTAGTCTGAATCAGGAGAAGACGTGTTTTACATACAGGGCTTGCAGTCCCCTCTGTGCTTATCTCTTCCAGGCATGGGATAAATATAGCCGCTTTCGAACAGTCGTGGTCTGTTACTGTCAGTATCATGTCACAGCCATCCGCTTGGGGTAGTTTTGTGATAAAGTCCAGAACTATAGTTTCAAACGGCATGGCTTCCGGTCTTGGGAATATGGGCTGCAGTGGTGCACGCGTGGGGTGGTTATTGACCTTGATTCTTTGGCAATCTGCGCATCCCTTGACATAGTCCTGTACCTCTTGCCATAATCTGGGCCACCAGTAATATCGTTCGACCATTTTGATTGTCCTGCTGATTCCTGGGTGTCCGTGTATTGGTGGATCATGATGGGCTTGGATAATGTGCCTCCGTTCATATTGGTCTCCCGTAACTGCACGTCGTCCGTCTTTGTACCATGTGCCTTCAATTTTCTTTAGTTTGTGGGGGTCAGCCCATCGTCGGATGGTTTCTTCATCTTGTGCATATACTGGGTTTGCGGGTTGCATTTCTGCGACAGTTACTGTGTTCCCTAGTTGCATTGGATCGTCGGTTGTGTCGATTTCTGCGGCTCTGACGAATATGTGGTCGGGTAACACCGTAACATGTTCATTGTCGTGCTCACCTTGGTCGTAGTCAGGTCGTCTAGATAGTGCGTCTGCTTGTCCGTTGGCTGTGCCTTTGATGTGGTGAATCTCGATATCGTATTCTGAAAGTTCGAGCACTTCCCTTGCAATGCGTCTGCTTATCTTTTGGGGGGGATCTCCAGTACTGTAGGTTCATGTGATCTGAAAATACTTTGATTTTGTGTGGTGATCCTGCTAGGTACTGTCTCCAGTTGCGTAGGGCTTTGACTATGGCCAATAATTCCAGGTCGTAGATGTCGTAATTCCGTTCTGCCGCATTGAGAGTATTCAAGTAGTATGTGATAGGATGTCTCTTGTTGTCTTCGCCTCTTTGGAGTAGGACTGCTCCAATTGCGTATCCCGACGCGTCTACCTCTAGCTCGAAGGGTTTGTCCAGTTCCGGGTGTTTAAGTACCAGTTCTTGTGTTACGAGTTCCTTGAGTTTGTCAAATGCCTGTTGCTGGTCCATTCCCCATGTCCATTCCGTGTCTTTGCGTGTGAGTTTGTTGAGGGGTTGTGCGTGTGTGGCAAAATTTCAGATGAAAGCGCGGTAGAAGTTGCAGAAGCCTAAGAAGGATCGCACCTGTTTGACGGTTTTTGGGGTGGGCCATTCACATATGCCCGAAATTTTGATGGGGTCCATGCGGATCACCCCCTTTTCAATGATTACCCCCAGGTAATCGAGGGATGAGGAGTGGAAGGTGCATTTCTCCAGTTTCAGGTATAAGTCGTGTTCTTCCAGGAGGTCTAGGACTGCGTGTACTGCTTCTGTGTGATCTTGTTCCGTAGTTGAGGTTGCTATGCCAATGTTGTCCATGTATGCTCGTATGATGGTTCCCTTGAGCTCGAAGAGTTCAATAAGTGGCTTGAGGATGTAGTTCATCATGGCTTGAAAGGTGGCCAGCGAGTTTGTTTGTCTGAAGTACATTACCAGTGGTTCGTATAAACCGTATTTTGTTTTGAACACGGCTTTTTCCTGATTGCCATCCTTGATGAGTATTGTTACAATTTCACTCGCTGACTTGATTGTACGATTACAATATGATCCGATGACCCACGCTTCCTGATTCTTATCTCGCACCTTACGCCTCGGCGATAGGACAGGTCTTTTTACGCTTCTTTTCATCCGCTGACCATTTCTGAGGCGCGCGTGGCCCCGCGGGATCCACTTGTACCATATACAACTCTTCCCTTTATCTACGTTTCAGGACTCTTGACTCATGATCATGCCATATGTTTGCTCTTCACAAACATCCTGTATTAGTATATAAGTCACGCCTTACCTAGCTTGTACGGTAGACTTGACTTCTTGTGTAATACCACATCGTCTTTGCCTCACAAACGACCCTTGACTTGCCTTTGCACTTGAGTCCACGTTTTCGCTCACCCTTGTGCTTGAGCCCCGTCTTCCTACTATTGTCCTCGGTTCCAGGGAAACCGAGTGATACGTGTGCATCACCGAACTGAGTCTTAACCGACTCGCGCTCTTCCGATCCCGTTGACTTAACGCGGTACACGTCGTACCTAACGCCCCTGTGGTGGCGTTACATTAAGTCAAGTCTCTCACAGTGGCGAATCTCCATAGTCGCACCCGATCCCAGTTTCAAGCAGAATACATCGACCGATATAGTGACGACAAGCTTTCCGATAAAGTCAAGGGAGCCGTTGTCTGGAAAGAACACGAAGGAGTGGAAGGATATTTCCTCTTCCACCCTAACACTCAAAAGTATCGACAGGTCCACTATCTTGAAGATCTACGACAGTGGGCGTATATCGACTACTCCGCAAAGAAAGGCCAGTGGTACACCATCAGTATAGTACCCCAGGCGCTCGGAGTTGGACCCCTCACGACCCATACCACTTCTGGCATTACCATCGACGACGATTCCTCATTACCTAGTGTCTCCGTACCCACAACAAACCTACCTGCCCCAACAACACACTTTCCAACCTACGCTATGTCCCAAACCCAGCAAGCCTCGGCTAGTATGACCCTCACCAGTGGTGGCGCTGGAGGAGGAGGAGCACCCAACCCACCCAGTGGTAGTGCGCCAGTACCACCCGGTGGCGGTGGCGGTGGTGGTGGCACCATACCAGGAGGAGCCGCGCCAGCAGCGCCAGCCCCCGGAGGAAACGGACGACTAGGAGGAAACCCCCCTCCCGAGTTCACCGGAGCTAGAGATGAAAGCAAGGCTTTCTTGCGTGCGTTTCGACTCTACAAGGAAATGAACCCCACTGTTGACCAGCTCTCAATCCCAGCCTCACGAGCCATGACGTTCTTGTCATACATTTGAGGACCGCTAGTGAATGACTGGGTGGACGAGCAGGCGCAGTGGTTGGAAGACCAGATCACAGCGGGAGTCAACCGCAACAACAAAGTTTTATGGGCCACCATCAGAGATCGGTTCATACAAGCGTACACCGACACTTCCGAACAAGCCAACGCACGCAAAGCACTTCAGACCCTCACCATGAAAGGAGGAGACATCAATACGTACGTTGCAACCTTCCAAAACCTTGTCACAAAAGCAGGGTACAACCCCGACGAAGCCACAACGCTGGAGCTATTCCAAGATGGACTGCCAAACCAGTTAGTAGTTAACGCCATCCGCTTCCAGCACCCTGTCAACTGGGAGCAGTGGAAAGCGGCCGCCAGATTACAACAGGCTGAATACCTTGTTCTGAAGGATTGCCTTGGCAAAGGCAAACCCCAGTGAAAGAAGGGTGGCCAAAGTCAAGAGCAGTGGGTCCAAGCCCTCAAAGGAACCCGCGACCCCAACGCCATGGACGTTGGACGCGCCAGAGCCTCCGTGGCCCTTACCGACACCGACAAAGCCCAACTTCAGAAGGAGGGACGATGTTTTAGATGCCAAGCGCAAGGGCATATCTTGCGTAACTGTCCTCAAAAGGGCATGCGAGTGGCTGCCACTACATCTGCCATGGCGCCAACCTCCATGTCCTCACGATCATCAGCCCCAACTCCCTCGAGTTCAAGTTTACCAACTCCCGCCATCTCTTCTTTCGCCATACAATCTAGTCGCGTATTATTGAATGAAGAGCAGGCGGATCTACAGATCGCAGCGATGAAGGCACAGACCCAGGAGGTGTGAGACCTCATGGTAGAAAAGCTATTTGGACAAGAGGATTTTCTCGACGCTTGAACCCGGCGGCCTGGGCTAGAGCATTAAACTTAAACGTGTACACTAGCAGATATCGATCCATGCGAATCCCAGTTCTATTCAAATCTGCACATGCAACGGCCGAACGACAAGTTCTTATTGACTCCGGAGCCACCAATAATTTCATATGCTCCTCACTTCTGAAACGACTCCAGATTGGAACACGGGAAGTGACTCACCCCATCTGCATTTGGAATGTAGATGGCACCCACAATCAGGATGGTGCCATCACGCACTACACGGACCTTACCGTATGGACGGGAAAGGAAGAAAGGACGCTTCGCTTCCTGGTTACTAATTTGGGAAGAGACGAGGTGATCCTAGGATACCCTTGGTTCACGGCCTTCGAGCCTGCAATCAAGTGGGGGGACGCGACGCTGAACGAGGAGTTTCAGCCGGTCGTAGTCTTGAGTCTTCACTTGTCAGATGAAGCCACGCCCATAGAAGCTTCCATTCGGGCGTTGGAGACATATGAACTTGACGAGGAAGCATGGGAACAGCTCATGGACGACGAGCAGGAGCCCCAGATTGCGTTTTTGCAAAAGACCACGACCGCCTCCGAACTGGCACAGCAAGAGGCGGCGAAGAAGAAGGAACGTACGTTCAAGGAAATGATACCCGAGGAGTACAGACGCCACTGTAAAATTTTTGACAAAGAAGCATCCCATTGATTCCCTCCTTCTCGCCCTTGGGATCATGCCATAGACCTCCTCCCTAATGCCCCCGCTTCACTGGACTGCAAAGTCTATCCGCTTGCACAGAACGAACAGGAAGCGCTGACTACCTTCCTCAACAAACAACTTGCAAAAGGATATATCTGTCCATCCAAGTCACCATACGCATGTAGCGGTGCGACTGCCGCGCTACGTTAAGCAAGGCGAAGGTAAATGTGAACTGAACCAGTGACACACCCAACTTAACGCGGAGACAAGTCACGCGCTAGATGTGCAGTCGACGTGGAGAGCGTGGAACGTACGAGGCTTTGTACAAGCTTCTAACCACAAGGATCACACGGCGGCACACTGAGTGGAGAACCAAGAGGACAAGTTCAGATTGATGGAGTATGAGAAGTACAGGGAAATACGCACCTGAGTGGAGAACCAAGAGGACAAGTTGGTTCCACTCAGGACGCTACATGAGGGTTTATATACACTACTGTAGCTGAGCTTGAACTGAGTCTAAACACTATTACTAAGTGTACAGTAAGACTCCTTGACTCAGGAGCTGACACGTCATGTCTATTAATAGCGCATCTTATTGTGCTGACTGATGCACATGTCATCGCGCTTACGAGCGGCTCCACTTGCTGAGTAAAACCTAATACAGCGAGTAAGTGTATACTACTAATCATGACGTATGTATGTTCTAGATCCTTCTGGAGTCTTCCATCTCCTTCCATCCAATCAGAACTAACTAAGCGTATAAGGGACTCTTGTCCCACGGTCACGTGCGCATGGGTGGCAGCCCATGTGACTAACTTGTATCAGTACTTTGGCCCTTTATATCTTCACTAAATAAATGCGTAAAATTAAGCAAAAATAGGGAAAATAATACACGTCCGTGACAACGCGTCCCCTTTCTTCTTTATCAAGAAGAAGGATGGCAAGCTACGCCCCGTCCAAGACTACAGACAGTTGAACGAACTCACAGTCCGCAATCACTATCCACTACCTTTAATCCCTGAACTCGTCGATCGAATACGAGATGCACGCCTATACACGAAGCTCGACATTAAGTGGGGGTACAACAACGTGCGAGTTAAACCAGAGGACGAGTGGAAGGCCGCATTTAAAACGAATCAAGGATTGTATGAACCCCTTGTCATGTACTTCGGACTCACAAACACCCCCTCCACGTTCCAGGCGATGATGGATACCATCTTCCGACCCCTCACTCTAACGAACGAGGTAATCGTCTACATGGACGATATCCTGATCGCCACACCCCTCGACTACCTTCATCATTGTGCCATAGTACATGAGGTTCTCCGCTTGTGCGAAGAACACGATCTTTATATCAAACTAGAAAAGTGTGAATTCGAGGTGCTTGAAGTCGAATATCTCGGGCTGATCATAGGCCACGGGAATCTACGGATGGACCCCGTAAAAGTACGAGGCATCCGAGAATGGCCAGCCCTGAGAAACCTTCGAGAAGTACGGGTGTTCCTCGGCTTCTGTAACTTTTACCGGCGATTCATCTGGGGCTTTTCTGCACTCGCACGACCACTACATGACCTGACCCACAAAGACACCCCGTGGCATTGGGGACAACGAGAACAAGACACGTTCGATAATGTCAAACGCAGCATCGAGCGCAAACCTACATTGTTATTCCCTGACCTCACAAAGCCATTCAAATTAGAGGTCGATGCGTCAAACGTCGCCATCGGAGCCGTGCTTAATCAGCTTGGCCTGGATCAAAAATTACACCCCGTCGCATTCCACTCTGAGTCTTTCAGCCAGACAGAACGCAACTATGACATCTACAACAGAGAATTGTTAGCAGTCGTCAAGGCCCTACGAGCGTGGCGCACGTACCTCGTCGGCTCCCCCCATAAGATCATTATCCATACCAATCACACCAACCTCCAATACTGGAAGGAGCCCAGAAAGATCAGCAGACGAGTCGCACGCAAATTCCTAGAGCTCTCAGAGTACAACTTTCTCTTAAAACACATCTCCGGAGTTAGGAACAGTCGTGCGGATGCCTTATCGCGAAGAGTGGACTACGCGGCACATGAGGAGGACAACAATGACATTATCATCCTCCCCGCAGAACGCTTCCTTCGAGCGACGGAAATGTCGATGCACGACATGGACATCTGGACCCAGATATCGCAAAATCTCGATGAGAAAGATGTACTGCGATGGGTCGAGCCCCACAACCTGAAAAAGGTGGGGGGGCTGTGGTGGAAGAACGACGCGTTGGTTGTCGTGGGCGACAATGACCTTAAACGGGGGGTAATTACCTTTTTCCATGATACGCCTGCCATGGGTCACCCGGGAATCACAAACACCTACGAGTTACTAAGACGCGACTACTGGTGGCCCAACATGTGCAAGGATGTAGAGGATTATGTCAAAGGGTGCGTGACGTGCCAGGCAAACAAAATCAACCCTCACCGTCAAAAACCACACCTATTTCCCATCACTACAGACCCAAACGCCGAACCATTCGAAGTCGTCGCAATGGACTTTATTACTAAACTCCCTCCATCAAACGGATATGACTCTATACTCACCATTACGGACCACGATTGTTCGAAAGCCTCGATCTTTATCCCATGTAACGAGTCAATCACGGCAGAAGGAGTGGCACGCCTCTATCTCCATCACGTTTACCCCCATTATGGCATCCCCAGAAAAATCATCACGGACCGAGACCCCCGATTCACCTCCACCTTTATGACTAATCTCTGCGAGGTTCTGGGCATCCGCCAGAACATATCATCCGCCTACCACCCTCAAACAGATGGACAGTCGGAACGAACAAACCAATGGCTGGAACAGTACCTCCGACACTGGAGCAACGTGCAGCAGGATAACTGGGCTGAAGCCTTACCGGTTGCCCAGTTCACGCACAATGCCTGGCCTAATGCGACCACAAAGGAATCACCCTTCTCGCTCATTATGGGATGGGAACCGCACACCATGTGGGTACCAAAACCCACATCATCCCCATCTGTCAAACAACGCCTAGAGGAGATGGTCATCAGACGGCAACATGCGCAAGACTGCATCAAACACGTGCAAGAGCTGATGGCAAAAAGGGGCAGAACATGCTTCATTCCTTATCAAGAGGGAGCCCAAGTCTGGCTCGAAGGAACGAACCTCCGCACCTTCTACCCTACCGCAAAGCTCGCGCCCAAACGACACAGACCGTTCCGTATTAAGAAGGTCTTATCAGACGTCTCGTACAAGTTAGAACTCCCAAGCACGTGGAAGATACACCCAGTCTTCCATGTGAATCTCCTGACGTCATATAAGGAGATGGAACTGCACAGCGCAAACTTCACGCGCCCACCTCCTGATCTGATCGATGGAGAGGAAGAGTTTGAAGTGGAGTGCATCCTACAGTCCTGATCACGCGGACAAGGGCGCAAACTTCAATTCCTTGTCCAGTGGAAGGGTTTCCCGATAAGTGATAGCACATGGGAACCCCTTGAGAACGTTCGACACGCACTGACCCTCATTGCCGACTTCTATTGCCTAAATCCTACCGCCGAAGGGGCTGGACGAAAGATATAAAAAGCACCCCATCGACACCACCGCCGCCTCGTCCCCCTCCTCAAAACTACCATGACTACTACTCCAGTTGTTTCCACCGTTCAAATCCGCCGCCCCGTTGAGATTATTCTCGAAAACCTGACCGTTCCTTCACAGGACATGGGTGTCCCCTCCGAACCAGAGGGTCGTACGCCGTACTCCGTGATTCCCGACTCTCCCCCTCACCCCGTCCTTGCGCTCGCTGTTTCCGCCCTAGCCTCACTAGCAGAAGAATCCACGCCACTCACTGGGACAACCAAACCTCCCCCGACTCTCGTTGTTCCCTTCTCCATCGATATGCCAATTACTGTCCATGTCCCCGCCACGCCCACTTACCCACCTGAGACCACTGCCCCCATCACTCCACCTCCACCACTGTCACCTCCCACCGTCCTTGCTACCCACATTCCGATTCCACCATTCCCCGCTGGAATGGATCACACGTTTACACCAGTTCCCCAGACTCGAATGGTCGAGCCCGACCCTGCCCTTGCCCTCCTTGACTGTTACGACTCGCCTTGTCTATCATTGAGCGTCTTCTGACTACTGTACTTTTACGATACGTTCCCATGATTCACGCTTCTCGGCTTCCATTCCGCACCCTGCACCTCGGTGATAGGATGGCCAGTTTTACGCATCGTCCCGCGGGATTCCCTTGTACTATATGAGGCCACTCCCTTTGTTCCCCTTCTCGTACGATCACATCAGACTCGCGCCATGTGTTTGTCCTGTACAAACACCCTGTATTAGTATATAAGTCATGCCCTACCTAGCTTGTACGGTAGACTTGACTTCTTGTGTAATACTACACAGTCTTAGCCTCACGAACGACTTTCGACTTGCCGTTGCGCTTGAGTCAACGCCTTTGCTCGCACTTGCGCTTGAGCCCTGTCTTCCATCTACTATCCTCGGTTCCAGGGAAACCGAGCGATACTTGTGCATCCCCGAACTGAGTCTTACTCGACTCGCGCCTTTCCAATCCCGTTGACTTAGCGAGATACACGTCGTATCTAACGCCCCTGTAGTGGTGTTACATTAAGTCAAGTCTCTCACAGTGGCGACCCTTCATAGTCGCAGTCAATCTCGATTCCAAGCAGAATACATCGACCGATATAGCGATGACGAACTCCCAGACAAAGTCAAGGGAACCGTCATCTGGAAAGAACACGAAGGAACAGAAGGATATTTCCTCTTCCACCCGAACACCCAGAAATACCGACAAGTCCACTACCTTGAGGACTTACGACGCTGGGCATATATCGACTACTCAGCAAAGAAAGGGCCGGTGGTACACTCTTAGTCTCGTACCCGAAGCCCTCGGAGTCGGACCTTTTACAACCCACACAACCTCAGGTATTGTCGTAGACAACGACCCAGACTCCCCAAGCATCCCTACCCCTACAACGAACCTACCCATTATTGACCCAACAACACACTTCCAAACCCACATCATGTCCCAAACCCTACAAGCTTCAGCTAGCACAACCCTCACCAGCGGAGGAGGAGGATCCTCGGGAACATCAGGTTCAGGAGGAGGAGCACCGAACCCGCCCAGTGGCGGAGCACCGGCACCACCGTCCAGTGGTGGTGGCGGTGGCGGTGGCGGTGGCGGTGGCGGTGGCGCCGCGCCAGGAGCAGCCACACCTATAGCACCAGCCCCGGGAGGAAACGGACGGTTGGGAGGAAACCCCCCTCCCGAGTTCACGGGAAAAAGGGACGAGAGCAAGTCCTTCCTGCGTGCGTTCTTCCTTTACAAAGGGATGAACCCCACTGTCGATCAACTTTCTATCCCAGCCTCGCGGGCTATGACAGTCCTGTCATACGTCCGAGGCCCACTCGTAGACAACTGGGTAGATGAGCAGGCGCAGTGGTTGGATGATCAAATCGCGGCGGGAGTTAACCGCAACAATGAAGTCCTCTGGACTACCGTCAGAGACCGATTTGTACAAGCATACACCAATACCTCAGAACAAGCCAACGCACGAAAAGCACTCCAAACCCTCACCATGAAAGGAGGGGATATTGACACATACATCGCGACATTCCAGAACCTAGTCACAAAAGCGGGGTACAACCCGGACGAAGCTACCACGTTGGAGTTATTCCAAGACGGACTGCCGAACCAGTTAGTAATTAATGCTGTCCGCTTCCAGCACCCTGTCAACTGGGAGCAGTGGAAAGCGGCCGCCTGGTTACAGCAGGCTGAATACCTTGTTCTCAAGGACTGTCTCGGCAAGGGTAAGCCCCAGCGAAAGAAAGGTGGCCAAAGTCGAGAACAGTGGGTCCAAGCCCTCAAAGGAACCCGCGACCCCAACGCCATGGATGTTGGACGCGCCAGAGCCTCCGTGGCTCTTACCGACACCGATAAAGCCCGACTTCCAAAGGAGGGACGATGTTTTAGATGCCAAGCGCAAGGGCACATCTCGCGTAACTGTCCTCAAAAGGGCATGCGAGTGGCTGCCGCTACATCTGCCATGGCGCCAACCTCCATGCCCTCGCGACCACCAGCATCAACTCCCTCGGGTTCAGGTTTACCAACTCCCACCATCTCTTCTGTCGCCATACAATCTAGTCGCATACTATCGAATGAAGAGCAGGCGGATCTACAGATCGCAGCGATGAAAGCGCAAACCCAGGAGGTGCGAGACCTCATGGTGGAAAAACTATTTGGACGAGAGGATTTTCTCAACGCTTGAACCTGGCGGCCTGGGCTAGAGCATTGAATTTAAACGTGTACACTAGCAGATATCGATCCATGCAAATTCCAGTTCTTTTCAAATGTTACGTTTTCGCCTTCACCTGACCCTCGAACACCCCTCACGAAGACCCCGGACACCTTTGGACGACACATGCAAGTACGATTTGGCAAAGACGGGAAAACTACCACCAAGATTATGCACTGCATTCCCACTGCTAAGTCACATGACTCTGGTCACGTGATCATCCAAGCTAACAAAACCTACGAAGTGCGCACGTGATCTTAGCGCCCGCCCGTCACGTGACCCTGGCACGTGACCTGGCTAGACTTGCACCAGAAGGGCCCAGATGAGCTTGTGCCTGGACCGGCCTCGACCGCCTCATGTTCCGATGACTCGTACGTTCCTATCGATAGTGCCTTGATTCTGATGGATTGCGATATGACTCCCTTATCTCTGACTCATACCTTTGCGCCTTACTGCCATTGGTCGACTCTTATCTCTGACTCGTTGTGACTCATTCCTAGGATCCCCTTACTAGAGTTTCGGACTTCCAAGCTGGGGTTCAAACCTCCTTGGACTTGTATAAGTAGATGGGCTTATGGTCGCTGAAGACCTAAGCTTGACTTCTTGGACTATACCACCATTGTACCTGCCTTTACTTGGCTGTCTGCCAATAGAGTGCTGTTTGTGCCTTTGGTGCCTATCATCCCTGTTTGTCCTTAGCTGATCTGTGCTGTCTGCCAGGCGTCCCTTCCCTTCTTCTCTCATCTCTCCTGTCGACGTGTGCTGTTAGCCACTAAGACTTGTATCAACCTCCTTGCGCCGAGCTGTCTGCCGACGCCCTCCTTCATACATCGCCTTCTCCTTGCCCATATCCTCTGGGCAACCCTGTTACGCATAACTGCGAGCTGATCGCCGCCCGTGTGAGTAACTTCGACATCTCTCGTGATCGTTAGGTCGTCTCTCGTCCCTAGAGCCTCCCTACAAGACGCTGCTAGAAGAACGTCCGGTGGAACGTTACATCAATCTGCACACGCAACGGGCCGAACGACAAGTCCTTATTGACTCAGGAGCTACCGACAATTTTATATGCTCCTCGCTTCTAAAACGACTCCAAATCGGGACAAAGGATGTCACGCACCCCATCCGCATTTGGAATGTGGACAGCACCATAACCAAGATGAGGCGATCACACAGTATACGGACCTCACCGTACAAACAGGGAAAGAGGAAAGGACGCTTCGCTTCCTGGTTACTAACCTAGGAAGGGACGAGGTGATCCTAGGATACCCTTGGTTTACAGCCTTTGAGCCCAAAATCAAGTGGGGAGATGCGACACTGGATGAAGAATTCCAGCCAGTCATAGTCTCGAGCCTTCACTTGTCAGACGAAGCCACGCCTATGGAAGCTTCTATCCGGGCGTTGGAGATGTATGAACTTGACGAGGAAGCGTGGGAGCAGCTCATGGATGACGAGTGGGAGCCCCAAATTGCGTTTCTGCGGAAAACCACAACGGCCTCAGAGTTGGCGCAACAGGAAGCGGCCAGAAAAAAGAGCGAACATTCGAAGAGATGATCCCCGCGGAATACAGGTGCCATCGCAAAATCTTTGACGAAGAAGCATCGCACTGATTCCCCCCTTCCCACCCCTGGGATCAAGCTATAGACCTCCTCCCCAACAACCCCTGCCTCGCTAGACTGCAAAGTCTACCCGCTTGCGCAAAATGAACAAGAGGCCTTGACTACCTTCCTCAACGAACAACTCGTGAAAGGGTATATCCGCTCGTCCAAATCGCCCTACGCATCCCCCTTCTTCTTCATTAAGAAGAAGGACGGCAAACTCCGTCCCGTTCAGGACTACAGACAACTAAATGAACTCATGGTTCGTAACCACTACCCACTCCCCCTAATCCCAGAACTAGTCGATCGAATACGTGACGCACGCCTATATACAAAGCTCGATGTCAAGTGGGGGTACAACAATGTGCGAATTAACTAGGAGATGAGTGGAAAGCTGCCTTTAAGACCAATCAAGGGCTGTACGAACCCTCGTCATGTACTTTGGACTCACCAACTCACCCTCCACATTCCAAGCAATGAGGACGACACGTTCTGACCCCTGACCCTCACAAACGAAGTAATCGTCTACATGGACGACATCCTCATCGCCACACCCCTCGATTACCCCCATCACTGCGCCATAGTACATGAAGTTCTCCGCTTATGCGAAGAACACAATCTCTACATCAAACCAGAAAAGTGCGAATTCGAGGTACTCGAAGTCGAATATCTCAGATTAATCATAGGCCATGGGAATCTGCGGATGGACCCCGTAAAAGTACGGGGAATCCGAGAGTGGCCACCCCCGAAAAAACCTTCACGAAGTACACGCATTCCTCGGATTCTGCAACTCTACCGGCGGTTTATCCGAGGTTTCTCCGCACTCGCACGACCACTACACGACTTAACCTGTAAGACACCCCATGGCACTGGGGACAACGGGAGCAAGACGCATTCGACAATGTTAAACGCAGCATCCAGCGCGAACCCACATTGTTATTCCCCGACCTCACAAGCCATTCGAATTAGAGGTCGACGCATCCAATGTCGCCATCGGAGCCGTGCTTAATCAGCTCGGCCCGGATCAAAAGTTGCACCCCGTTGCGTTCCATTCCGAATCCTTCAGTCAAGCGGAACGCAACTACGATATCTACGATAGAGAATTGCTGGCAGTAGTCAAAGCCTACGAACATGGCGTACCTACCTTGTCGGCTCCCCTCATAAAGTCATCATCCACACCGACCACGCCAACCTCCAGTATTGGAAGGAACCAAGAAAGATCAGCAGACGAGTTGCGCGTGAATTTCTAGAACTCGCAGAGTACGATTTCCTCCTGAAACATGTCTCCAGAGTTAGAAACAGCCGCGCAGACGCCTTGTCGCGAAGAGCGGACTACGCAGCAACATGAGGAGGACAACAATGACATTATTGTCCTCCCCATGGAGCGCTTCCTTTCGAGCGTACGGAAATGTCCATGCACGACATGGACATTTGGACCCAGATATTGCAAAACCTTGATGAGAAAGACGTATTGCGATGGGTCGAGCCCCATAACCTGAAAAAGGTGGGGGGGCTGTGGTGGGAAGAATGACGCGTTAGTTGTCGTGGGCGACAACACCTTAAATGGGGGGTAATTACTTTTTCCACGATACACCTGCCATGGGCACCTGGGAATCGCAAACACTTACGAGCTACTACGACGCGACTACTGGTGGCCCAACATGCGCAAAGATGTAGAAGACTATGTCAAAGGATGCGCAACATGTCAGGCAAACAAGATTAACCCCCACCGTCAGAAACCACACCTATTCCCCATCACCGCAGACCCAAACGCTGAACCATTTGAGGTCGTTGCTATGGACTTCATCACTAAACTCCCTCCATCAGACGGATATGACTCCATACTCACCATCAACGGATCACGATTGCTCGAAGGCCGCAATCTTCATCCCGTGCCAACGAGTCAATCACAGCAGAAGGAGTAGCACGCCTCTACCTCCATCATGTATATCCCCACTATGGCATTCCCCAAAAGATTATCACAGAC
>JANSJP010000106.1:0-225716 GCA_024734325.1 Lactarius hatsudake | reverse complement strand
TCGACTCGCCTTTGCGCTTGAGTCTCCACCTTAGCTCGCCTTTGCGCTTGAGCCTTGCCTCTCTACTATTGCGCTCGGTACCAGGGATACCGAGCGACACTTGTGCACCACCGAACTGAGTCTTAACCGACTCGCCGCCCTTCCGATCCCGTTGACTTAGACGCGGTACACGTCGTACCTAACGCCCCTGTGGTGGCGTTACATTAAGTCAAGTCGTCTCACAGTGGCGAACCTTCACAGTCGCCGCCAGATCCCAGTTCCCAGGCAGAATACATCGACAGATACAGCGACGACGAGCTTTCCGATAAAGTCAAAGGAGCCGTCGTTTGGAAGGAACACGAAGGAGTGGAAGGATACTTTCTCTTCCACCCCAACACGCAGAAATATCGACAGGTTCACTATCTCGAAGACCTACGACAGTGGGCGTATATCGTTACTCCGCAAAGAAAGGCCAGTGGTACACCATCAGCATAGTACCCAAGCACTCGGAGTCGGAACCCCCTTACAACTAAAACTACCTCTGGTATTGCCATCGACGACGACGCCCCATCACCTAGTGTGTCTGTACCCACAACAAACTTACCCACCATCGACCCAACGACCTCATTTTCAACCCACGTCATGTCCCAAACCTTACAGCTTCAGCCAGCACGACCCTCACCAGTGGAGGAGGAGGATCCTCCGGAGCATCGGCTCAGGAGGAGGAGCACCGAACCCGCCTAGCTGGCGCGCCGGTACCACCGTCGGCGGTGGCGTGGCGGTGGCGGTGTGGTGGCGGTGGCGGTGTGGCGGTGGCGCCCAGGAGGAGCCGCACCCGCAGCGCCAGCCCCCGGAGGGAATGGACGATTGGGAAAACCCTCCCCCCGAATTCACCGGAATCAGACGAAAGCAAAGCCTTCTTGCGAGCGTTTCGACTCTACAAAGAAATGAACCCCACCGTCGACCAACTCGCGATCCCCGCGTCACGAGCCATGACGTTCCTGTCATACATTCGAGGCCCATTAGTGAACGATTGGGTCGACGAACAAGCTCATATGGCTAGAAGATCAGATTGCGGCCGGTGTTCTCCGACAAAACGAAGTCCTGTGGACCACCGTCAGAGGACCGGTTCGTACAAGCCTACACTGACACATCCGAACAAACCAACGCGCGCAAGGCGCTCCAGACTCTCACAATGAAGGGAGGAGATATCGACCGTATGTCGCGACTTTCCAGAACCTCGTCACGAAGGCCGGGTATAACCCCGATGAAGGCTACAACGCTGGAGTTGTTCCAGGACGGGCTCCCTAACCAGTTAGTAGTCAATGCTGTCCGCTTCCAGCACCCAGTCAATTGGAGCAGTGGAAGGCGGCCGCCCGGATTGCAGCAGGCTGAATACCTCATTCTCAAGGATCGCCTCGGCAAGGGTAAACCCCAACGAAAGAAAGGGAGGACAAAGCAGAGAGCAGTGGGTCCAAGCCCTCAAAGGAACCCGCGATCCCCAACGCCATGGATGTTGGACGCGCCCGAGCCTCCGTGGCGCTCACCGATGCCGACAAAGCTTCCCTTCAGAAGGAGGGACGATGTTTTAGATGTCGTGCGCAAGGGCATATCTCGCGTAACTGTCCTCAAAAGGGCGTGCGAGTGGCTGCCACTACGTCTGCCTTGGCGCAACCCCCCCTGTCCACGCGATCACCAGCCCCGACTCCCTCGGGTTCAAGTTTACCAGCTCCCGCCGTCTCTTCTTTCGCCATACAATCTAGTCGCGTACTATCGAATGAAGAGCAGGCGGATCTACAGATCGCAGTGATGAAGGCACAAACCCAGGAGGTACGGGACCTCATGGTAGAAAAGCTATTCGGACGGGAGGATTTTCTCGACGCTTGAACCCGGCGGCCTGGGCTAGAGCATTAAACTTGAACGTGTATACTAGCAGGTTTCGATCTATGCGAATCCCAGTCTTGTTCAAATCAGTACACGCAACGGCCGAACGACAAGTCCTCATCGATTCAGGAGCTACCGACAATTTCATATGCTCCTCACTGTTAAAACGACTCCAAATTGGGACGCGAGAAGTAACTCATCCCATCCGTATTTGGAACGTAGATGGCACCCCACAACCAGGATGGCACCATCACTCATTACACCGACCCTCACCGTACGAACGGGAACAGAAGAAAGGACGCTTCGCTTCCTGGTTACTAACTTGGGAAGAGACGAAGTGATCCTAGGATACCCTTGGTTTACGGCCTTTGAGCCCAAGATCAAGTGGGGAGACGCAACGCTGAACGAAGAATTTCAGCCGGTTGTGGTCTCGAGCCTTCGCTTGTCAGAAGAAGCCACGCCCATGGAAGCTTCCATCCGGGCGTTGGAGACGTATGAACTTGACGAGGAAGCGTGGGAGCAGCTCATGGACGACGAGCGGGAGCCCCAAATTGCGTTTTTACGCAAAACCACAACCCGCGTCCGAGTTGGCACAACAAGAGGCGGCAAAGAAGAAGGAGCGGACCTTCGAGGAGATGATCCCCGAGGAGTATCGATGTCACCGTAAAATTTTTGACGAAGAGGCATCTCACCGCTTCCCTCCGTCTCGCCCCTGGGATCATGCTATAGACCTCCTTCCTAACGCCCCCGCCTCGCTGGATTGCAAAGTCTACCCACTCGCGCAGAATGAACAGGAGGCCCTAACCACCTTCCTGAACGAGCAACTGACAAAAGGGTACATTCGTTCGTCCAAGTCGCCATACGCATCCCCCTTCTTCTTCATCAAGAAGAAGGATGGCAAGTTACGCCCCGTCCAAGATTACAGACGACTAAACGAACTCACAGTCCGGAATCACTACCCGCTCCCCCTGATCCCCGAACTCATAGATCGGATACGCGACGCACGCCTCTATACGAAACTCGACGTCAAGTGGGGGTACAATAACGTGCGAATCAAACTAGGGGATGAGTGGAAAGCCGCCTTTAAGACCAACCAGGGGTTGTACGAACCCCTCGTCATGTACTTCGGGCTCACCAATTCTCCCTCCACGTTCCAAGCGATGATGGACGACACTTTCCGACCACTCACCCTGACAAACGAAGTAATCGTCTATATGGACGATATCCTAATTGCCACACCCCTTGACTATCCCCACCATCGCACCGTAGTACATGAAGTTCTCCGCTTGTGCGAAGAACATGACCTCTATATCAAGCCCGAGAAGTGCGAGTTCGAGGTGTCGGAGGTCGAGTACCTAGGACTAATCATAGGCCATGGAAATCTCCGAATGGACCCCGTTAAAGTACGGGGCATCCGAGAATGGCCCGCTCCAAGGAATCTCCGCGAAGTACGCGCCTTCCTTGGATTTTGCAACTTCTATCGGCGATTCATCCGCGGTTTCTCCGCACTCGCACGACCCCTACACGACCTTACCCGTAAAGACACCCCGTGGCACTGGGGGCAACGGGAACAGGACGCATTCGACAACGTTAAACGTAGCATCGAACGCGAACCCACGCTCCTATTCCCTGACCTTACTAAGCCATTCGAACTCGAGGTTGACGCGTCCAACGTCGCCATCGGAGCCGTGCTTAATCAGCTCGGCCCGGATAAAAAACTACATCCTGTTGCGTTCCATTCAGAGTCCTTCAGCCAGGCAGAACGCAACTATGATATTTACGACAGAGAACTACTGGCAGTCGTTAAAGCCCTACGGGCGTGGCGCACATATTTAGTCGGCTCCCCTCACAAGATTATTATCCACACCGACCACGCCAACCTTCAGTATTGGAAGGAGCCCAGAAAGATCAGCAGACGAGTCGCGCGCGAGTTCCTGGAACTCTCGGAGTACGACTTTCTCCTAAAACACGTCTCCGGAGTCAAGAACAGTCGCGCGGACGCCCTATCGCGAAGAGTAGACTACGCGGCCCACGAAGAGGACAACAATGACATTATTGTCCTCCCCGCGGACCGCTTCCTTCGAGCGACGGAAATGTCCATGCACGATATGGACATTTGGACCCAGATATCGCAGAACCTTGACGAGAAGGAAGTACTGCGATGGGTCGAGCCCCATAACCTACGGAAAGTGGGGGGGCTGTGGTGGAAGAATGACGCACTAGTTGTCGTGGGCGACAACGACCTTAAACGGGGGGTAATCACCTTTTTCCACGATACGCCAGCCATGGGACACCCAGGAATCGCAAACACCTACGAACTATTACGACGCGACTACTGGTGGCCCAACATGCGCAAAGATGTGGAAGACTATGTCAAAGGATGTGCGACATGTCAAGCAAACAAATCAACCCCCACCGCCAGAAACCACACCTATTCCCCATCACCACAGACCCGCACGCCGAACCATTTGAGGTCGTCGCTATGGACTTCATTACCAAACTCCCTCCGTCCGACGGATACGACTCTATACTCACAATCACGGACCACGATTGCTCGAAGGCCTCAATCTTTATTCCGTGCAACGAGTCGATCTCAGCGGAAGGAGTAGCGCGACTATACCTTCATCACGTGTACCCACATTACGGCATACCCCGAAAGATCATCACGGACCGAGACCCCCGATTCACCTCCGCATTCATGACCAACCTCTGCAAGGTCCTCGAAATCCGTCAGAATATATCATCCGCCTACCACCCTCAGACCGATGGGCAGTCAGAACGGACAAACCAATGGCTAGAGCAGTACCTCAGACACTGGAGTAACGTGCAGCAGGATAATTGGGCGGAAGCCTTACCGGTTGCCCAATGTAACGCCACCACAGGGGCATTAGGTACGACGTGTACCGTGTCTAAGTCAACGGGATCGGAAGAGTACGAGTCGGTTAAGACTCAGTTCGGTGATGCACAAGTGTCACTCGGTATCCCTGGTACCGAGTGCAATAGTAGAGAGGCAGGGCTCAAGCGCAAAGGCGAGCTAAGACGGAGACTCAAGCGCAAAGGCGAGTCAAGGCGTTCGTGAGGCGAAGACGATGTGGTATTACACAAGAAGTCAAGTCTACCGTACATGCTAGGTAGGGCGTGACTTATATACTGTTACAGGATGTTTGTGCTACACAAACATATGGCGCGAGTCTGGTGTAATCGTACAGGAATCGAAACAAAGGGAATAGTCGTATATAGTACAAGGGAATTCCGCGGGGCGACGCGTGACTGGGAAATGGTCAGCGGACGAAACAGAGCGTAAAACTGGCCATCCTATCGCCGAGGCGCAGGGCGCGGAATGGAAGCCGAGAAGCGCAAGTCATGGGAACGTATCGTAAAAGTACAGGGATCAGGAGACGCGAAGAAGGGAACCAAGACAATTCGTAACATTACCCCCCCATTAGAATCGAAGTCGCCACGACTTCGACTTAGTCGCTGGTGTACGCGTAATCCTCCTCTGCAGGGATGTTAGCAGGTACGGGGGACGGGGTGCGGGGACACGTGTGGCGACGGAGGAACATAAAACGCCCCCTCTCCCCACAGTCCCAACACATCTCATACATCGGACATTTGATCTCCTCGTGCGTAGCGTCGTACCGAAGACACTTCCCGCACCACCGAGGGCGAGAGTCCGGATCTACATGCGCGGGCGTCATGGGGGAGAGGCGTCGGATGAGACAGACGTCGAGCCGATGCGCTCGACTCCCACACCACTGGCACGGCTCGCGAGCTCTCCGCTCCGGACACTGCGCCACTAGGTGGTCCTCCGACTTACACTGAAAACACTTGCGTCGACGCTTACCGCCTTCCCCCTGAAGGCGGGGCATCTCGCTAGGTCCAGCGTCGCGAGGGGTAAGGGGGATGGGCTCGGGGGAGCCCCGAAGACGTACGGGCTTCGCGTGGAGCTCGGCGTATTTGTCGGCAATGAGGGGGATAGCCCGAGCGTACTGAAGACGCCTCCGGACCGAGGAGAAGTCCATATCGAGATGGAACTGATCCCGTGTCAGCTCTGTCTCGAGACGCCGGATGTCCGATTGGCGAGTGCGAATGGCGTCTCGGCGTGTAAGACACTCGCGGAGACGGGAGATTTCGGCGTGAAGCCGGGGGTTGCGAAGCTCAACCAGCACTTCGTTAAGGACAATGGTGCGGGGGTCGTGAGGGTGGAACATGTTTAACTGATTGTCCGTGATATACTGCGCGAGCTGGCCGGTGTAGACTTCATTGAGAAATACCTGCGACGCGTAGCAGGGGTGACCTTTCCCCATAGTCCCGACAACCTCTTGGTAGTTATGACGATAATAGATGTAGCGCGCCGTTTCCTTAACAGTCCCCGTCTCGCCAACGAGGAGCGGGAAGAAGGTGGGTGATGTGGGATCGTTGAGGAAGAAGGGGATGCCGGGATCCTCGTTCTCTTTGTCCTCTTCATCGTCGAGAAGGGCGAGGGCGGGGTCAGACTCGACCTTACGAGTCTGAGGGATTGGTGTGAAAGTGTGGTCCATCCCGGCGGGGAATGGTGGCATCGGGATGTGGGCAGCAGCGACGACAGGGGGTGACAGTGGTGGTGGAGGAGAGAGGGGGATCGTGGACTCAGGCGGGTATGTCGGCGTAGCGGGGACGTGGACAGCAACGGGGGTGTCGACGGAGAAGGGGACGATAATAGGTCGGGAGGGTTCAGGTGGTTCAGCGGTCGTTGTAGGTTCTTCGACCAATGAGGCCAGGGCCGACGTAGCGAGTGCGAGGACAGGGAGCGGGGGGGAACTCGGGACAACCGAGTACGGCGTACGACCCTCTGGTTCGGAGGGGACACCAAGGTCCTGTGAGGGTACGGTCAGATTTTCGAGAATGATCTCGACTGGGCGACGGGTTTGGACAGTGGAAATAACGGGAGTAGTAGTCATGGTGGAGTGAGAGAAGAGGGGTGGGGGAAACAGCGACATTGAAAGGACGTGTCTTATATCCTTCGTCCAGCCCCTTCGGCGGTAGGGTTCAGACGATAGAAGTCGGCAATGAGGTCAGGTGAGTGTCGGACATTTTCGAGGGGTTCCCATGTGCTATCGCTTATCGGGAAGCCCTTCCATTGGACGAGGAATTGAAGTTTGCGCCCGCGTCCATGTGATCGGGATTGTAAGATGCGCTCCACTTCGAATTCTTCCTCTCCATCAATCAGATCCGGGGGTGGGCGCGTGAAGTTTGCGCCGTGCAACTCCGTCTCCTTATATGGCGTGAGGAGATTCGCATGGAAGACCGGATGTATCTTCCACGTGTTCGGAAGTTCTAATTCGTATGACACATCAGAAAGGACTCGCTTCACTCGGAACGGTCCGTGGCGTTTTGGGGCGAGTTTTGCAGTGGGGTAGAAGGTTCGGAGGTTCGTGCCTTCCAACCAAACCATTGCGCCTTCTTGATAAGGGATGAAGCGCGTCTTGCCCCTTTTTGCCATCAATTCTTGCGCATGTTTGATGCAATCTTGCGCGTGTTGTCGTCTGATAACCATGTCCTCTAGGCGTTGTTCGACAGATGGGGATGGTGTGGGTTTCGGCGTCCACACAGTACGCGGTTCCCATCCCATGATGAGCGAGAAGGGTGACTCCTTTGTGGTCGCGTTGGGCCAGGCGTTGTGCGCGAATTGGGCGACCGGTAAGGCTTCCGCCCAATTATCCTGCTGCACGTTACTCCAGTGTCTGAGGTACTGCTCTAGCCATTGGTTCGTCCGTTCTGATTGCCCATCGGTCTGAGGGTGGTAGGCAGATGATATATTTGACGGATTCCGAGGACTTTGCAAAGGTTGGTCATGAATGCGGAGGTAAATCGGGGATCTCGGTCCGTGATGATCTTTCGGGGTATGCCGTAATGTGGGTATACGTGATGAAGATACAGTCGCGCTACTCCTTCTGCTGTGATCGACTCGTTGCACGGAATGAAGATTGAGGCCTTCGAGCAGTCGTGGTCCGTGATTGTGAGTATGGAGTCGTATCCGTCAGACGGAGGGAGTTTGGTAATGAAGTCCATAGCGACAACCTCGAATGGTTCGGCGTTCGGGTCTGTGGTGATGGGAAAAAGGTGTGGTTTTTGACGGTGGGGGTTGATTTTGTTCGCTTGACATGTCGCGCATCCTTTGACATAGTCTTCCACGTCTTTGCGCATGTTGGGCCACCAGTAGTCGCGTCGTAATAGTTCATAGGTATTTGCGATTCCTGGGTGTCCCATGGCCGGTGTGTCGTGGAAAAAGGTGATTACCCCCCGTTTAAGGTCGTTGTCGCCCACGACAACTAGTGCATCGTTCTTCCACCACAGTCCCCCTACTTTACGCAGGTTGTGGGGCTCGACCCATCGCAACACCTCTTTTTCGTCAAGGTTCTGCGATATCTGGGTCCAAATATCCATATCATGCATGGACATTTCCGTTGCTCGAAGAAAGCGGTCCGCGGGGAGGACGATAATGTCATTGTTGTCCTCTTCGTGGGCCGCGTAGTCTGCTCTTCGCGACAGGGCGTCCGCGCGACTATTTCTTACTCCGGAGATGTGCTTCAGGAGGAAGTCATACTCCGAGAGTTCCAGGAACTCGCGCGCAACCCGTCTGCTGATCTTCCTAGGCTCTTTCCAATATTGAAGGTTGGCGTGGTCGGTGTGGATGATGATCTTATGGGGGGAGCCAACCAGATAGGTGCGCCATGCTCGTAGGGCCTTGACGACTGCGAGTAACTCTCTGTCGTAAATGTCGTAGTTGCGTTCCGCTTGGCTGAAAGACTCGGAGTGGAACGCAACAGGGTGTAGCTTTTGGTCTGGGCCGAGCTGGTTGAGTACGGCTCCGATGGCGACGTTCGACGCGTCGACCTCTAATTCGAATGGCTTTGTGAGGTCGGGGAATAGGAGTGTGGGTTCGCGTTCGATACTGCGCTTGACGTTGTCGAACGCGTCTTGTTCCCGTTGCCCCCAGTGCCATGGGGTGTCCTTGCGGGTGAGGTCATGTAGAGGTCGTGCAAGTGCGGAGAAACCGCGGATAAATCGCCGGTAAAAGTTGCAAAATCCAAGAAATGCGCGTACTTCGCGAAGATTCCTTGGGGCAGGCCATTCTCGGATACCTCGTACTTTAACGGGATCCATCCGGAGATTGCCATGGCCTATGATTAGCCCGAGGTACTCGACCTCCAGTACTTCGAATTCGCATTTCTCGGGTTTGATATAGAGATCGTGTTCTTCGCACAAGCGGAGAACTTCATGCACTATGGCGCGATGATGTGGATAGTCGAGGGGTGTGGCGATCAAGATATCGTCCATGTAAACGATTACTTCGTTCGTCAGGGCGAGTGGTCGGAAAGTATCATCCATCATCGCTTGGAACGTGGAGGGGGAGTTGGTGAGCCCAAAGTACATGACAAGGGGTTCGTACAACCCCTGGTTAGTCTTAAAGGCCGCTTTCCACTCATCCCCTAGTTTGATTCGCACGTTATTGTACCCCCACTTGACGTCGAGCTTCGTGTAGAGACGTGCGTCGCGTATTCGATCGATGAGTTCGGGGATTAGGGGGAGCGGGTAGTGGTTTCGAACTGTGAGGTCGTTCAGTCGTCTGTAGTCTTGGACAGGGCGTAATTTGCCGTCCTTTTTCTTGATGAAGAAGAAGGGGGATGCGTATGGCGACTTGGACGAGCGAATGTATCCCTTTGCCAACTGCTCGTTCAAGAAAGCGGTCAGGGCTTCTTGTTCGTTCTGCGCAAGTGGGTAGACTTTGCAGTCTAGTGAGGCTGGAGCGTTGGGGAGGAGGTCTATGGCGTGGTCCCAGGGACGGGAAGGGGGGAAAGCGATGGGATGCTTCTTCGTCAAAAATTTTACGGTGACATCTGTATTCCTCAGGGATCATTTCCTCGAAGGTTCGCTCCTTCCTCTTCGCCGCTTCCTGCTGTGCCAGTTCGGACGCGGTTGTGGTCTTGCGTAAAAATGCAATCTGGGGCTCCTGCTCGTCATCCAAGAGCTGCTCCCACGCTTCCTCGTCAAGTTCGTACGTCTCCAATGCCCGAATGGAAGCTTCCATGGGCGTGGCTTCGTCTGACAAGTGAAGACTCGAGACCACGACCGGCTGAAACTCTTCGTTCAGCGTCGCGTCTCCCCACTTGATCTTGGGCTCAAAGGCCGTGAACCAAGGGTACCCGAGGATTACCTCATCCCTTCCTAAGTTCGTAACCAGGAAGCGAAGTGTCCTCTCTTCTGTGCCCGTTCGTACGGTAAGATCCGTGTAATGAGTAATGGCGCCGTCCTGATTGTGGGTGCCATCTACATTCCAAATACGGATGGGGTGTGTCACTTCCCGTGTCCCGATTTGGAGTCGTTTTAAAAGTGAGGAGCATATAAAGTTGTCGGTAGCTCCGGAGTCGATAAGGACTTGTCGTTCGGCCGTGGCGTGTACTGATTTGAATAGAACTGGAATTCGCATGGATCGAAATCTGCTAGGGTACACGTTTAAGTTTAATGCTCTAGCCCAGGCCGCCGGGTTCAAGCGTCGAGAAAATCCTCCCGTCCAAATAACTTTTCGACCATAAGGTCCCGCACTTCTTGGGTCTGCGCCTTCATCGCTGCGATCTGTAGATCCGCCTGCTCTTCGTTCGATAGTACGCGACTAGATTGTATGGCGAAAGAAGAGACGGCGGGAGCTGGTAAACTTGAACTCGAGGGAGTCGGGGCTGGTGATCGCGGGGACATGGGGGTTGGCGCCATGGCAGATGTAACTGCAGCCACTCGCAGGCCCTTTTGAGGGCAGTTACGCGAGATGTGCCCTTGCGCACGACATCTAAAACATCGTCCCTCCTTCTGAAGGGAAGCTTTGTCGGCGTCGGTGAGGGCCACGGAGGCTCGGGCGCGTCCAACATCCATGGTGTTGGGGTCGCGGGTTCCTTTGAGAGCTTGGACCCACTGCTCTCTGCTCTGCCCGCCCTTCTTCCGCTGGGGCTTGCCTTTGCCGAGACGATCCTTTAAGATAAGGTACTCAGCCTGCTGTAACCGGGCAGCCGCCTTCCACTGCTCCCAGTTGACAGGGTGCTGGAAGCGGACAGCATTGACGACTAACTGGTTTGGGAGTCCATCCTGGAATAATTCCAGCGTCGTAGCTTCGTCGGGGTTATACCCTGCTTTCGTGACGAGATTTTGAAACGTCGCGACGTAAGTGTCGATGTCTCCTCCCTTCATCGTGAGGGTTTGGAGAGCCTTGCGAGCGTTGGTCTGTTCAGATGTGTCGGTGTACGCCTGTACGAACCGATCTCTGACGGTGGTCCATAGGACTTCGTTTTGCCGGAGGACCCCGGCTGCGATTTGATCTTCGAGCCACTGTGCTTGTTCGTCGACCCAATCGTTTACCAACGGGCCTCGAATGTAAGACAGGAATGTCATGGCCCGCGACGCTGGGATTGCGAGTTGGTCGACAGTGGGGTTCATTTCTTTGTAGAGTCGAAAAGCTCGCAAGAAGGCCTTGCTCTCGTCTCTTACTCCGGTGAACTCAGGGGGGGGATTTCCTCCCAGTCGTCCGTTCCCTCCGGGGGCTGGTGCTATAGGTGCGGCTCCTCCCGGCGCGGCACCGCCACCGCCACCGCCACCGCCACCGCCACCGCCACCGCCACCGCCACCGCCAGATGGTGGTACCGGCGCGCCGCCGCTAGGCGGATTCGGTGCTCCTCCTCCTGAGCCCGATGCTCCGGAGGATCCTCCCGCTCCACTGGTGAGAGTTGTACTAGCCGAGGCTTGCAAGGTTTGGGACATAACGTGGGTTTGGAAATGGGTCGTTGGGTCGATGGTGGGTAGATTTGTTGTGGGTACAGATACGCTGGGTGATGAAGAGTCGTCGTCGATGGCAATGCCAGAGGTGGTTTTAGTTGTGAGAGGTCCGACTCCGAGTGCTTGCGGCACTATACTGATGGTGTACCACTGACCCTTCTTTGCGGAGTAATCAATATACGCCCACTGTCGTAGGTCTTCGAGGTAGTGGACTTGTCGATATTTCTGCGTGTTAGGGTGGAAGAGAAAGTATCCTTCCACTCCTTCGTGTTCCTTCCAAACGACGGCTCCTTTGACTTTATCGGAAAGCTCGTCGTCGCTGTATCTGTCGATGTATTCTGCCTGGAACTGGGATCTGGCGCGACTGTGAAGGTTCGCCACTGTGAGAGACTTGACTTAATGTAACGCCACCACAGGGGCATTAGGTACGACGTGTACCGTGTCTAAGTCAACGGGATCGGAAGAGTACGAGTCGGTTAAGACTCAGTTCGGTGATGCACAAGTGTCACTCGGTATCCCTGGTACCGAGTGCAATAGTAGAGAGGCAGGGCTCAAGCGCAAAGGCGAGCTAAGACGGAGACTCAAGCGCAAAGGCGAGTCAAGGCGTTCGTGAGGCGAAGACGATGTGGTATTACACAAGAAGTCAAGTCTACCGTACATGCTAGGTAGGGCGTGACTTATATACTGTTACAGGATGTTTGTGCTACACAAACATATGGCGCGAGTCTGGTGTAATCGTACAGGAATCGAAACAAAGGGAATAGTCGTATATAGTACAAGGGAATTCCGCGGGGCGACGCGTGACTGGGAAATGGTCAGCGGACGAAACAGAGCGTAAAACTGGCCATCCTATCGCCGAGGCGCAGGGCGCGGAATGGAAGCCGAGAAGTGCAAGTCATGGGAACGTATCGTAAAAGTACAGGGATCAGGAGACGCGAAGAAGGGAACCAAGACAATTCGTAACACCCAATTTGCGCACAACGCCTGGCCCAACGCGACCACAAAGGAATCGCCTTTCTCGCTCATTATGGGGTGGGAACCACGTACCGTGTGGACGCCGAAACCCACACCATCCCCATCTGTCGAGCAACGCCTAGAAGACATGGTCATCAGACGACAGCACGCGCAAGATTGCATCAGACACGCGCAAGAGCTGATGGCAAAAAGGGGCAAGACGCGCTTCATCCCTTATCAAGAGGGCGCAATGGTCTGGCTAGAGGGTACGAACCTCCGAACCTTCTACCCCACCGCAAAACTCGCCCCGAAACGCCATGGACCATTCCGAGTAAAGCGAGTCCTCTCCGATGTCTCATACGAGTTAGAACTTCCGAACACGTGGAAGATACACCCGGTCTTCCACGCGACCCTCCTCACACCATATAAGGAGACGGAATTACATGGCGCAAACTTCACGCGCCCACCCCCGGATCTGATTGATGGAGAGGAAGAGTTCGAAGTGGAGCGCATCCTCCAATCCCGATCACATGGGCGAGGGCGCAAACTTCAATTCCTCGTCCAATGGAAGGGCTTCCCGATAAGTGACAGCACGTGGGAACCCCTTGAAAACGTCCGACACGCCCCGGACCTCATCGCTGACTTCTATCGCCTAAATCCTACCGCCGAAGGGGCTGGACGAAAGATATAAGACACACTCATCGACATCGCTACCAACCAACTCCCCCCTCTTCTACTCTACCATGACCACTACTCCTATCGTCTCTACCATTCAGACCCGCCGCCCAGTCGAGATAATTCTCGAAAATCTGACCGTCCCTTCGCAGGATTTGGGTGTCCCCTCTGAACCAGAGGGTCGCACGCCGTACTCTGTTATCCCTAACTCGCCTCCACTCCCCGTACTTGCTCTCGCTACTTCGGCCCTAGCAGCACTGGTCGAAGACTCTGCCGAGACCGCTGAGCCGCCTGAATCCCCCCGGCCCATTATCGTCCCTTTCTCCATCGACACGCCCGTTCCTGTCCACGTACCCGCCACACCGACGTACCCACCAGAGTCCACCGCCCCCCTCTCTCCTCCACCACCGCTGTCACCCCCGCTGTCCTCGCCACCCACATCCCCACTCCGCCCTTCCCCGCCGGGATGGACCACACGTTTACGCCCATCCCCCAAACTCGTAAGGTCGGGCCAGACCCCGCTCTCGCCCTCCTAGATGACGAGGAGGACAAGGAGAACGAAGACCCTGGTATCCCCTTCTTCCGTAACGACCCTACCCTACCCACCTTTTTCCCACTCCTCGTTGGCGAGACAGGCACGGTTAAAGAGACGGCGCGCTATATTTATTACCGCCATAACTATCAGGAGGTCGTCGGGACCATGGGGAAGGGCCACCCCTGTTACGCCTCGCAAGTCTTCCTCAATGAGGTCTATACCGGCCAACTTGCGCAACACATCACCGACAATCAGCTCAATATGTTCCATCCTCACGACCCCCGCACTATCGTCCTTAATGAGGTGCTGATCGAACTCCATAACCCCCGCCTCCACGCTGAGATCTCCCGCCTCCGTGAATGCCTCACGCGGCGAGACGCCATCCGCACTCGCCAGTCGGACATCCGACGTCTCGAGACGGAGCTGACTCGGGACCAATTTCACCTGGACATGGACTTTTCCTCAGTCCGGAAGCGTCTTCAATATGCCCGGGCAATCCCCCTCATCGCCGACAAATACGCCGAGCTTCATGCGAAGCCCGTGCGTCCCCGTGGCTCGCCCGAGCCCGTCCCCCTTACCCCTCGCGACGCTGGACCCAGCGAGATGCCTCGCCTTCAAGGGGAAGGCGGTAAGCGTCGGCGCAAGTGTTTCCAGTGCAAGTCGGAGGAGCACCTGGTGGCACAATGTCCTGAGCGGCGGGCTCGGGAACCATGCCAGTGGTGTGGGAGTCGAGCTCACCGGCTCGACGTTTGCCTCATTCGACGCCTTTCTCCGATGACGCCAGCGCACGTGGACCCGGACTCTTGCCCTAGGTGGTGCGGGAAGTGTCTGAGGTACGATGCTACGCACGAGGAGATTAAATGTCCTATGTACGAGATGTGTTGGGACTGCGGAGAGAGGGGACGCTTTATGTTCCTGCGTCGACACACCTGCCCCCGCACCCCCTCTCCCGTCCCCGCGAACATCCCTGCCGAAGAAGACTACGCCTACACCAGTGATTAGTTGAAGTCGAGGCGACTTCAATTCTAACGAGGGGGTAATGTTACGATTCGGCTTGGTCTCTCACTTCGCGTCTTCTGACTCCTGTACTTTTACGATGTGTTCCCATGACTCGCGCTTCTCGGTTTCTATACTGCACTTTGCGCCTCGGCGATAGAATGGCCAGTTTTACGCTTCGTTTCGTCCGCTGACCATTTCTGAGGCACGCGTCGTTCCGCGGGATTTCCTTGTACTACTTATAGCCATTTCCTTGTTCTCGCTTTTGTACCATTACACCAGACTCACGCCATATGTTTGTATCGTGCAAACATCTTGTACTAGTATATAAGTCACGCCCTACCTAGCTTGTACGGTAGACTTGACTTCTTGTGTAATACCACATTGTCTTTGCCTCACGAACGCCTCGACTCGCCTTTGCGCTTGAGTCTCCACCTTAGCTCGCCTTTGCGCTTGAGCCTTGCCTCTCTACTATTGCGCTCGGTACCAGGGATACCGAGCGACACTTGTGCACCACCGAACTGAGTCTTAACCGACTCGCGCCCTTCCGATCCCGTTGACTTAGACGCGGTACACGTCGTACCTAACACCCCTGTGGTGGCGTTACATAGAGGACATGACCATCAGACGACAACACGCGCAGGATTGCATCAAACATGCGCAAGAACTGATGGCAAAAAGGGGTAAGACGCGCTTCATTCCTTATCAAGAAGGCGCAATGGTCTGGTTAGAAGGGACGAACCTCTGGACCTTCTACCCCACCGCAAAACTCGCCCCAAAACAACACGGCCCGTTCCGAGTGAAACGAGTCCTTTCCGACGTCTCGTACGAACTAGAGCTTCCGAACACGTGGAAGATACATCCAGTTTTCCACGCGAATCTCCTTACGCCATACAAGGAGACGGAACTGCATGGCGCAAACTTTACGCGCCCACCCCCGGACCTGATTGATGGAGAGGAAGAGTTTGAAGTGGAGCGCATCCTCCAGTCCCGATCACATGGACGAGGGCGCAAACTTCAATTCCTCGTCCAATGGAAGGGCTTCCCGATAAGCGATAGCACGTGGGAGCCTCTTGAGAATGTTCGACACACCCCAGACCTCATTACCGACTTCTATCGCCTAAACCCTACCGCCGAAGGGGCTGGACGAAAGATATAAAATGTCTCCCAATGACACCACGACCGCCCCGTCCCCTATCCTCTCCCCTACCATGACTACCACCCCAGTTATCTCTACTATTCAGACCTGTCGTCCTGTCAAGATCATTCTCGAAAATCTGACCTGCCCTTCACAGGAGCTTGGTGTCCCCTCCAAACCAGAGGGTCGTACGCTGTACTCTGTTATTCCTGACTCGCCCCCCATTCCCGTGCTCGCACTCGCCACCACCGCTCTCGCATCACTAGCTGAGGAATCCACACTGCCTGCCGAACCGTCCGAATCCACTCAACCCCTTGTCGTCTCACACTCCGTTGACACACCTGTCACCATCCATGTACCCGCCACACCCACATATCCACCCGAGACCACTGTTGCCCTAACTCCACCACCGCCGTTATCACCCCCTGCTGTCCTCGCCGCCCACATCCCGGACGCGTCGTTCCCCGCCAGGATGGACCATACTTTTACGCCAATTCCTCAGACACGCGTCGTTGAACCCGACCCCGCCTTAGCCCTCCTTGACGATGAGGAGGACAAGGAGAACAGTGATCCCGGCATCCCGTTCTTTGTTAACGACCCAGCCCTTCCCACGTTCTTCCCGCTCCTAGTTGGCAAAACGGGCACTGTCAAACAAACGGCGCGGTACATTTATTACCGACATAACTACCAGGAAGTCGTCAGGACGATGGGTAGGGGTCACCCCTGCTACGCGTCGCAGGTCTTCCTCAAGGATGTTTACACAGGCCAGTTGGCGCAGCACATCACGGACAACCAATTGAACATGTTTCATCCCCACGACCCTCGCACCATTGTCCTGAATGAGGTTCTTGTCAAGCTCCGCAATCCCCGCCTTCATGCAGAAGTGTCCCGGCTACGCGAATGCCTCGTACATCGCGATGCGATTCACACCCGCCAGGCAGACATCCAGCGATTGGAGACCGAGTTGACGCGAGATCAGTTTCATCTCGACATGGACTTCTCTTCGGTCTGGAAGCGTCTTCAGTACACTCGGGCCATACCACTCATCGCCGACAAGTACGCCAAGCTTCATGCGAAGCCTGTGCGTCCCCGAGGTTCACCGGAACCTGTCCCCCTCTCCCTTCGGGACGCTGGACCGAGCGAGATGCCCCGCCTCCATGGGGAGGGTGGCGGGCGCAAACGCAAATGTTTCCAGTGCAAATCAATGGAGCACCTCGTGGCACAATGTCCAGAGCAGCGAGCTCGGGAGCTGTGCCAGTGGTGTGGGAGTCGAGCCCATAGGCTCGATGTCTGTCTCATCCATTGCCTTTCCCCCATGACTCCCGCGCACGTAGACCCGGACTCTCGCCCAAGGTGGTGCGGGAAGTGCTTGCGGTACGATGCCACGCATGAGGAGATCAAGTGTCCCATGTACGATGTTACGAACTGCCTTGTCTCTCACTAAGCATATTCGGACTACTGTACTTTTACGATACGTTCCCGTGGTTCGCGCTTCTCGGCTTCCATTCCGCACCTTGCGCCTCGGCGATAGGATGGCCAGTTTTACGCTCTGTTTCGTCCGCTGACCATTCCTGAGGCACGCGTCGTCCCGCGGAATTCCCTTGTACTACATAAGGCTGATCCCCTTGTTCCCCTTCTTGTACGATCACATCAGACTCGCATCATGTGTTTGTCCTGTACAAATACCCTGTATTAGTATATAAGTCACGCCCTACCTAGCTTGTACGGTAGACTTGACTTCTTGTGGAATACCACATTGTCTTTGCCTCACGAACGACCTTCGACTCGCCTTTGCGCTTGAGTCTATACTTTTGCTCGCCGTTGCGCTTGAGCCTTGCCCCTCTACTATTATCTTCGGTTCCAGGGAAACCGAACGATACTTGTGCATCCCCGAACTGAGCCTTAGCCGGCTCGCGCTTTTCCGATCCCGTTGACTTAGCGTGGTACACGTCGTACCTAACGCCCCTGTGGTGGCGTTACATTAAGTCAAGTCTCTCACAGTGGCGAATCTTCACAGTCGCGCCAGATCCCAGTTTCAAGCAGAATACATCGACAGATACAGCGACGACGAGCTTTCCGATAAAATCAAAGGAACCGTCGTTTGGAAGGAACACGAAGGAGTGGAGGGGTACTTTCTCTTCCACCCTAACACCCAGAAATACCGACAGGTTCACTATCTCGAAGAACTACGACAGTGGGCGTACATTGATTACTCTGCAAAGAAAGGCCAGTGGTACACTATCAGCATAGTACCTCAGGCACTCGGAGTCGGACCCCTCACAACTCACACCACCTCTGGCATTGCCGTCGACGACGATTCCCCATCACCTAGTGTCTCTGTACCTACAACAAACCTACCCAACCCAACGACACATTTCCAGACTCACGCAATGTCCCAAACCCAACAGGCCTCGGCCAGTACGACTCTCACCAGCGGTGGCACTGGAGGAGGAGGAGCACCTAACCCGCCCAGCGGTAGTGCACCAGTACCATCTGGTAGCGGTAGCAGTGGCGGTGGCGGTGGCGGTGGCGCCGCGCCGGGAGGAGCCGCGCCAGCAGCGCCAGCCCCCGGAGGGAACGGACGATTGGGAGGAAACCCCCCTCCCGAATTTACTGGAGTTAGAGACGAAAGCAAAGCCTTCCTGCGCGCGTTTCGGCTCTATAAGGAAATGAACCCCACCGTCGACCAACTTGCGATCCCAGCATCTCGGGCCATGACATTCTTGTCGTACGTCAGAGGCCCACTAGTAAATGACTGGGTCGACGAACAGGCCCAATGGCTGGAAGATCAACTTGCGGCCGGGGTCCTCCGACAAAACGAAGTCCTATGGACCACCATCAGAGACCAGTTTGTACAAGCTTACACCGACACATCTGAACAAACCAACGCACACAAAGCACTTCAGACCCTCACTATGAAGGGAGGAGACATCGACACATACGTCGCAACCTTCCAGAATCTCGTCACCAAGGCGGGGTACAATCCCGACGAAGCCACGACGCTGGAGTTATTCCAGGATGGGCTCCCGAACCAGTTAGTAGTTAACGCTGTCCGCTTCCAACACCCCGTCAACTGGGAGCAGTGGAAAGCGGCTGCCCGTTTGCAACAGGCTGAATACCTTATTCTTAAGGATCGACTCAGCAAGGGCAAGCCCCAGCGAAAGAAGGGAGGACAAAGCAGAGAACAGTGGGTCCAAGCCCTCAAAGGAACCCGCGACCCCAACGCCATGGATGTTGGACGCACCAGAGCCTCCATGGCTCTTACCGACACCGATAAAGCGCGTCTCCAGAAGGAGGGAAGATGTTTTAGATGCCAAGCGCAAGGGCACATCTCGCGTAACTGTCCTCAAAAAGGCGTGCGAGTGGCTGCCACTACGTCTACCTTGGCGCCACCCCCCATGCCCCCGCGATCATCAGCCCCGACTCCCTCGAGTTCAAGTTTACCAGCTCCCGCCGTCTCTTCTTTCGCCATACAATCTAGTCGCGTTTTATCGAACGAAGAGCAGGTGGATCTACAGATCGCAGCGATGAAGGCGCAAACCCAGGAGGTGCGAGACCTCATGGTGGAAAAGTTATTTGGACGAGAGGATTTTCTCGATGCTTGAACCCGGCGGCCTGGGCTAGAGCATTAAACTTAAACGTGTACACTAGCAGGTTTCGATCTATGCGAATCCCAGTTTTGTTCAAATCAGTACACGCAACGGCCGAACGACAAGTCCTTATCGACTCAGGAGCCACCGATAACTTCATATGCTCCTCACTTCTAAAACGACTCCAGATCGGGACACGGGAGGTGACTCACCCCATCCGTATTTGGAATGTAGACGGCACCCACAACCAGGACGGCGCCATCACTCATTATACAGACCTCACCGTGCGAACGGGAACGGAGGAAAGGACGCTTCGCTTCCTAGTTACCAACTTAGGAAGGGACGAAGTGATCCTGGGATATCCTTGGTTTACGGCCTTCGAGCCCAAGATCAAGTGGGGAGATGCGACGCTGAACGAAGAGTTTCAGCCGGTCGTGGTCTCGAGCCTTCACTTGTCAGACGACGCCACACCCATGGAAGCTTCCATTCGGGCGTTGGAGACGTATGAACTTGACAAGGAAGCGTGGGAACAACTCATGGATGACGAGCGGGAACCTCATATTGCGTTTCTACGCAAAACCACAACCGCCTCTGAGTTGGCACAACAAGAAGCAGCAAAGAGGAAGGAGCGAACGTTCGAAGAAATGGTCCCCAAGGAATACAGGCGTCACCGCAAAATTTTCGACGAAGAAGCATCTCACCGCTTTCCTCCGTCTCGCCCCTGGGATCACGCCATAGACCTCCTTCCTCACGCTCCCGCCTCACTGGACTGCAAAGTCTATCCACTCGCACAAAACGAGCAGGAGGCCCTGACTGCTTTCCTGAACGAGCAACTGGCAAAAGGGTATATCCGCTCGTCCAAATCACCGTACGCTTCTCCCTTCTTCTTTATCAAGAAGAAGGACGGCAAATTGCGCCCCGTCCAAGACTATAGGCGCCTGAACGAACTCACGGTCCGAAATCACTACCCACTCCCCCTGATCCCCGAACTCATCGATCGAATACGCAATGCGCGTCTTTATACGAAACTCGACGTGAAGTGGGGGTACAATAACGTGCGAATCAAACTTGGGGATGAGTGGAAAGCTGCCTTTAAAACTAACCAGGGGCTGTACGAGCCCCTCATCATGTACTTCGGGCTCACCAACTCTCCCTCCACGTTCCAAGCAATGATGGACGATACTTTCCGGCCACTCACCCTGACAAACGAAGTGATCGTCTATATGGACGATATCTTAATCGCCACGCCTCTCGATTACCCCCACCATCGCGCCATAGTACATGAAGTCCTTCGCTTGTGCGAAGAACATGACCTTTACATTAAACCAGAGAAGTGCGAATTCGAAGTACTGGAGGTCGAATACCTTGGACTAATTATAGGCCATGGCAATCTCCGGATGGACCCCGTAAAAGTACGGGGTATCCGAGAATGGCCCGCCCCAAGGAACCTCCGCGAAGTACGCGCCTTTCTTGGATTCTGTAACTTCTACCGGCGGTTCATCCGCGGTTTCTCCGCACTTGCGCGACCCCTGCACGACCTCACCCGTAAAGACACCCCGTGGCACTGGGGGCAGCGAGAGCAAGACGCGTTCGACAACGTCAAACGCAGCATCGAACGCGAACCTACACTCCTATTCCCCGATCTTACCAAACCATTTGAACTAGAGGTCGACGCATCCAACACCGCCATCGGAGCCGTGCTTAATCAGCTCGGCTCGGATAAAAAACTGCAACCCCGTCGCGTTCCATTCCGAATCCTTCAACCAAGCAGAACGCAACTACGACATTTACGACAGAGAACTACTGGCAGTCGTCAAGGCCCTACGGGCATGGCGCACGTATCTGGTTGGCTCCCCCCATAAGATTATTATTCACACCGACCACGCCAACCTCCAGTACTGGAAAGAGCCTAGGAAGATCAGTAGACGAGTCACGTGCGAGTTCTTGGAACTCTCGGAGTACGATTTCCTCTTAAAACATATCTCCGGAGTTAAGAACAGTCGCGCGGATGCCCTGTCACGAAGAGCGGACTACGCGACACACGAAGAGGACAACAATGACATTATTGTCCTCCCAGCGGACCGCTTCCTTCGAGCAACGGAAATGTCCATGCACGATATGGACATTTGGACCCAGATATCGCAGAATCTCGACGAGAAGGAAGTACTGCGATGGGTCGAACCCCACAACCTGCGAAAAGTGGGGGGACTATGGTGGAAGAACGACGCACTAGTTGTCGTGGGCGACAACGACCTTAAACGGGGGGTAATTACCTTTTTCCACGACACGCCTGCCATGGGACACCCAGGAATCGCAAACACTTACGAATTATTACGACGCGACTACTGGTGGCCCAACATGCGCAAAGACGTGGAAGACTATGTCAAAGGATGCGCGACATGCCAAGCGAACAAAATCAACCCCCACCGTCAGAAACCACACCTATTCCCCATTACCACAGACCCGAACGCCGAACCATTTGAGGTCGTCGCCATGGACTTCATCACCAAACTTCCTCCGTCAGACGGATACGACTCCATACTCACGATCACGGATCATGACTGCTCAAAGGCCTCAATCTTTATTCCGTGTAACGAGTCGATCACAGCAGAGGGAGTGGCGCGATTGTACCTTCATCACGTATACCCACACTACGGCATACCCCGAAAGATTATCACAGACCGAGACCCCCGATTCACTTCCGCATTCATGACCAACCTCTGCAACGTTCTCGGCATTCGTCAGAATATCTCGTCTGCCTACCACCCCCAGACCGATGGACAGTCGGAACGGACGAACCAGTGGTTAGAACAGTACCTTCGACATTGGAGCAACGTGCAGCAGGACAATTGGGCGGAAGCCTTACCGGTCGCCCAATTCGCGCACAACGCTTGGCCCAATGCAACCACAAAGGAGTCGCCTTTCTCGCTCATAATGGGGTGGGAACCACGTACCGTGTGGACGCCAAAACCCACTTCATCCCCATCTGTTGAACAACGTCTAGAAGATATGGTCATCAGACGACAGCACGCGCAAGACTGCATCAAACACGCGCAAGAACTGATGGCAAAAAGGGGCAAGACGCGCTTCATTCCTTACCAAGAAGGCGCAATGGTCTGGTTAGAGGGTACGAACCTCCGGACCTTCTACCCCACCGCAAAGCTCGCCCCAAAACGCCATGGCCCGTTCCGAGTGAAACGGGCCCTTTCGGATGTTTCATATGAACTCGAGCTTCCAAGCACATGGAAGATACACCCGGTCTTCCATGCGAATCTCCTCACGCCATATAAGGAGACGGAGCTGCATGGCGTAAACTTCACGCGCCCACCTCCGGACTTGATTGATGGAGAGGAAGAGTTTGAAGTGGAGCGCATCCTGCAGTCCCAATCACATGGACGAGGGCGCAAACTTCAATTCCTTGTCCAGTGGAAGGGCTTCCCAATAAGTGACAGCACATGGGAACCCCTTGAGAACGTTCGACACGCCCCTGATCTCATCACCGACTTCTATCACCTAAATCCTACCGCCGAAGGGGCTGGACGAAAGATATAAAGTACACCCCCCCTCGACCGCACTATCACTCCATCCCTGCTACCCTCTGCTCAACCATGACGACCACTCCCATTGTTTCCACCATCCAAACCCGCCGCCCTGTCGAGATTATTCTCGAAAATCTGACTGTACCTTCGCAGGACCTGGGTATCCCCTCCGAACCTGAAGGTCGCACGCCGTACTCCGTAATCCCTGACTCCCCCCCACTCCCTGTCCTGGCTCTTGCCACTACCGCTCTTGCTAAGTTGACTGAAGGAGCCGAACCACCCGTCAATCCTCCTGAACCCCCTGCATCGTCATCACCACCCCTCGTCGTAGCCTACTCCGTCGACACGCCAGTTACTGTCCACGTTCCCGCCACACCCGCACACCCACCTGAGCTCACTATTCCTCTCTCCCCTCCACCACTACTATCGCCCCCCCGCGGTCCTCGCCGCTCACATCCCCGGACCACCATTCCCCGCTGGGATGGACCATACCTTCACGCCCACCCCTCAGACCCGCATTGTCGAACCCAACCCTGCCCTTGCCCTCCTAGATGATGAGGAGGATAAGGAGAATGAAGACCCCGGCATCCCCTTCTTCCACAATGACCCATCACTCCCCACGTTCTTCCCCCTCTTAGTCGGAGAGACGGGAACTGTTAAACAGACGGCGCGATATATTTACTATCGCCACAACTACCAAGAGGTCGTTGGCACCATGGGCAAGGGTCACCCCTGCTACGCGTCGCAGGTGTTCCTGAACGAGGTGTATACGGGCCAGATGGCGCAACACATCACGGACAATCAGATCAACATGTTCCACCCTCATGATCCCCGCGCCATCGTCCTCAACGAAGTCCTTGTTGAACTTCGCCAACCTCGTCTTCATGCCGAGGTGTCCCGTCTCCGCGAATGCCTTACGCGTCGGGACGCCATCCGCACTCGTCAGTCGGACATCCGACGCCTCGAGATGGAGCTGACGCGGGATCAGTTCCATCTCGATATGGACTTCTCCTCGGTCAGGAAGCGTCTTCAGTACGCTCGAGTCATCCCTCTCATCGCCGACAAATACGCCGAGCTTCACGTGAAGCCCGTGCGCCCCCGAAGCTCGCCAGAGTACACCCCCCTCGCCCCCCGTGACGCTGGACCTAGCGAGATGCCCCGTCTCCATGGGGAGAGCGGTGGGCGTAAGCGCAAGTGTTTCCAGTGTAAGTCGACGGAGCACCTGGTGGCTCAGTGCCCGGAGCGACGGGCCAGGGAGCCGTGTCAGTGGTGCGGAAGCCGAGCCCATCGGCTCGACGCCTGCCTCATCCGTCGCCTATCCCCCATGACTCCTGCGCACGCAGACCCAAACTCTCGCCCGAGGTGGTGCGGGAAGTGCTTGCGGTACGATGCCACGCACGAGGAGATCAAATGTCCCATGTACGAGATGTGCTGGAACTGTGGGGAGAGGGGACGTTTCATGTTCCTGCGTCGACACACCTGCCCCCGCACCCCTTCTCCCGTCCCCGCGAACATCCCTGCAGAGGAGGATTACGCGTATACCAGCGATTAGCTGAAGTCGTGGCGACTTCAGTTCTGATGGGGGGGTAATGTTACGAACTGCCTTGTCTCTCACTAAGCATATTCGGACTACTGTACTTTTACGATACGTTCCCGTGGTTCGCGCTTCTCGGCTTCCATTCCGCACCTTGTGCCTCGGCGATAGGATGGCCAGTTTTACGCTCTGTTTCGTCCGCTGACCATTCCTGAGGCACGCGTCGTCCCGCGGAATTCCCTTGTACTACATAAGGCTGATCCCCTTGTTCCCCTTCTTGTACGATCACATCAGACTCGCGTCATGTGTTTGTCCTGTACAAATACCCTGTATTAGTATATAAGTCACGCCCTACCTAGCTTGTACGGTAGACTTGACTTCTTGTGGAATACCACATTGTCTTTGCCTCACGAACGACCTTCGACTCGCCTTTGCGCTTGAGTCTATACTTTTGCTCGCCGTTGCGCTTGAGCCTTGCCCCTCTACTATTATCTTCGGTTCCAGGGAAACCGAACGATACTTGTGCATCCCCGAACTGAGCCTTAGCCGGCTCGCGCTTTTCCGATCCCGTTGACTTAGCGCGGTACACGTCGTACCTAACGCCCCTGTGGTGGCGTTACATACGAGATGTGTTGGGACTGTGGAGAGAGGGGGCGTTTTATGTTCCTGCGTCGACACACCTGCCCCCGCACCCCCTCTCCGGTCCCCGCGAACATCCCCGCAGAGGAGGACTACGCGTACACCAGCGACTAGCTGAAGTCGTGGCGACTTCAGTTCTGATGGGGGGGTAATGTTACGAATTGCCCTGTCTCTCACTTAGCGTCTTTGGACTACTGTACTTTTACGATACAATCCCATGACTCGCGCTTCTCGGCTTCCATTCCGCACCCTGCGCCTCGGCGATAGGATGGCCAGTTTTACGCTCTGTTTTGTCCGCTGACCATTTCTAAGGCACGCATCACCCCGCGGGATTCCCCTGTACTATATCGAGCTATTCCCTTTGTCCCCTTTCTTGTACGATCACATCAGACTCGCGCCATGTGTTTGTCTTGCACAAACACCCTGTATTAGTATATAAGTCACGCCCTGCCTAGCTTGTACGGTAGACTTGACTTCTTGTGTAATACCACAACGTCTTTGCCTCACGAACGACCCTCGACTCGCCCTTGCGCTTGAGTCCACGCTTTCGCTCGCCCTTTGCGCTTGAGCCCTGCCCTTCTACTATTATCCTCGGTTCCAGGGAAACCGAGTGATACTTGTGCATCCCTGAACTGAGTCTTAACCGACTCGCGCTCTTCCGATCCCATTGACTTAGCACGGTACACGTCGTACCTAACGCCCCTGTGGTGGCGTTACACACCCAAGTCACTGATAACCTTGCTAATATCTCATCTCAAGTTCCCCCATCAAGCCCTGGAGAGGAGTTGCCACGATCTGAAGCCCTTCCCAAAAGGGACAGGCTGTCCCCAAATAGGAACAATTGGAAGGAGACATCCCAAAACATGGGTAGCCAGATATCACCTAAGCGTCGCCAAGCACCAGCTGCTCTGGTCTCGCCTAATTCAACAGCCCGACACATCGGACCAAGTGGGAAAAAGAGATTGGTAATATTTACTGATCCCTACAGTGGAGGGGAGCGATCCGGTAAACGAGCAAAGTTGGATGCAACTTCTGCAGAGGCAAATACCCTTGCACGCTCTCAGCCTCGCCCACAGAGCCAGATCTCTTGATAAACAATATCCCTGGTACAATCTTTTCCAGCAAATACTGTAGCTATTTTCAGTCTGGCATATTAGTCACCGCCAATTTGGGTACAGTGGTGTAGCACATTCTCCAATGTCAAATAATTTTCGGGTTCCTGAACTAAAAATTTGTACCTGTTTTCTCCCCATCTCGTCGTCCTCCTGTACTCTCCCCAACGCACTATTTCCCCCCCCCCACCTCCCCCCGTCCTGTTGTGTGCCACCCAATTCGTACAGAATTGGGTGTGCAAAGTGCATAGGACGCCCTCCTCTCTCCTCTCCTCTCCTCTCCTCTCCCCTCCCTTCTCCTCCCTCTCCTCCCACCCGCGTCACCCGCCCCTTCACCTCGAGAAGGGGACGCAAGAGGGCTGGCCGATGCCCTTCCCCTACATTGTGCGCCGCCCCGTTCACGTGTGCAAAAAGAGGGCGCACAAAGGTAAGTTGCCCACCCACCTGCCCCTTCTCCTTCCCCCCATTGACCGCCACCCCGTTCGCACGCAGAAAGGGGGCGCACAAGGGTAAGTCGCCCACCCACTCCTTCCCCCTTCCCTTGCATTGACCGCCGCCTCTGTGTGCAGAAAGGGGGTGCAGGGGCACATGAGGGTTATGCCGCCCCCTCCCTTTCCCCTTCTTCCACATCCCCGCACCGTCTCGTCTGCACGGGAGGAGCGCGAAGGTATGTGCCCCCCCTTCTCTCCATTGTCCCCAGCCCCTCCTTTCACCCCCAGTGCGCGCCCCCCCAATTCGCGCGGAAAGGGGGTGCATGAAGGCCCACCGCCGCCTCTCCCCGTTGCCACCGGTCCCCCTGCGCAGGGGAGGGGGGCACACGATGGCACGCTGCCCCTGCCTCGTTCGCACGGAAGGGGGCACACAAGGTCACACCGCTGCCCTCTCCCTGTCGCCCCTGGGCCTCCCTTTCCCCCTGTCCGTGCCGCCTCATTCGTGTGGAAGGCACGAGGGCACACCGCCCTCTCCCTGTCGCCCATGGCCCCCGTTCATGCGGAAGGAGCGCACGAGAGCACGCCGCCGCCCTTCTTCTCCCCATCGCCCCGGCCCCTCCCTTTTCCTGTCTGTGCCCCCTTGTCGCACGGAAGGGTGGCGCGTGAGGGAACGCCACCCCCACCTCTTCCCATTGCCCCCAGTCCCCCTATCCGTGGGGGAAGGAGGCGCACGATGGCACGCTGCCCCCACCTCGTTCGCGCGGAAGGGGGCACACGAGGGCATGCCGCCGCCTCTCCTGCCGCCGCCACCACCTCCCTATTCCCCTGTCTGCACCACCCCGTTCACGTGGAAGTGGGGCGCACGACGACACCACCGCCTCTCCCTCCCCTGTGGCTGCGCCATCCCTCTCCCTGTCGCCCCCGGCCCCTCCCTTTCCCCCGGTCTGCGCCACCCCAGTTCGTGCGGAAGGGGTGCGCATGAAGACGCGGCCGCCTCTCCTTCCCCCGGGGGCCACGCTACCCATTCGTGTGGAAGGAGGGCACACGAAGGTACGCTGCCGCCGCACCTGTAACGTTCCACCGGACGTTCTTCTAGTAGCGTCTTGTAGGGAGGCTGCTAGGGACGAGAGACGACCTAACGATCACGAGAGATGTCGAAGTTACGTACTCGGTTGGCAATAAGCTCGCAAGTAAGACGTAACAAGGTTGCCCAGAGGATATGAGCAAAGAGGAAAGCGATGTATTGAAGGAAGGCATTGGCAGACAGCTCGGCGCAAGGAGGATGGTACAAGTGTTGGTGGCTTGACAGCGCACGTCAACAGGAGAGATGAGGAGAGAAGGGAGAGGACGCCCGGCAGACAGCACAGACCAGCTAAGGACAAACAGGGATGATAGGCACCAAAGGCACGAACAGCACTCTATTGGCAGGCAGCCAAGTAAAGGCAGGTACAATGGGTGGTATAGTCCAAGAAGTCAAGCTTAGGTCTTCAGCGACCATAAGCCCATCTACTTATACAAGTCCAAGGAGGTTTGAACCCCAGCTTGGAACTCCGAAACTCTAGTAAGGGGATCCTAGGAATGAGTCACAACGAGTCAGAGATAAGCAGCCAACCAATGGCAGTAAGGCGCAAAGGTATGAGTCAGAGATAAGGGAACGAGGCATACAGTCAGGGTAAGGGAGCCAATGGGAACGCGCTATCGTATCAGAATCAAGGCACAATCGATGGGAGCGTACGAGTCATCAAACATGAGGTAGTCGAGGCCGGTCCAGGCACAAGCTCATCTGGGCCCTTCTAGTGCAGGTCTAGCCAGGTCACGTGCCAGGGTCACGTGACGGGCGGGCGCTAAGATCACGTGCGCACTTCGTAGGTTTTGTTAGCTTGGATGATCACGTGACCAGAGTCATGTGACTTAGCAGTGGGAATGCAATGCATAATCTTGGTGGTGGTTTTCCCGTCTTTGCCAAATCGCACTTGCATGTGTCGTCCAACGGTGTCCGGGGTCTTCGCGAGGGGTGTTCGAGGGTCAGGTGAAGGCGAAAACGTAACAGCACCGCCCGGCCCCTCCCTTTCCCCCTGTTCGCGCGGAGGGGGTGCACGAGGGCACACACCCTCCCTCTCTCGTTGGCACAGAAGGGGGCGTAGAGGGCACGCTGCTCCCCGTCCCCACCCCTCCCCCATGTCCGCGCCACCCCATTCGCGAGGAAAGGGCAAGCTGCCCTTTCCCATCCTATGGGGCGGCACGGAAAGGATAAGAGGGGAAGGCGCTGCCCCCACTGGGTGTGGAAAGGGGCGCACGAGGGCGGACTGTCCCCCCCTTCACACATGTCGCACGGCAGGGCCCACGATCTCCCTGCACGCGCATCAACCGTGCCCGCCCGCTTTGACGCGCCATAGTATGACTTAGAAAAAAATAGATGTAGCTTAATTAGATAATATGAATATATTAAATGTTTTGTTAAGTTGTTTGAAACAAAAAAAAACATATGAAGCTGACAAAGGACAATGTGTACAATTAAGGAAATACCTTTTTATAAAAAGGAATGTGTTTATTCGCGCTTACTAAGAGTAAAACAAACTGGGCTCGAAATGTTGTTCGGGGATGTCTGTTTTTTGATGACAGAGAAAATGTGACTTTCTTGGCACCTTCCTTTTTGAGGACGTGATTCCCTGCAGAAAAATGGCCACTAATGAGGGGCTAGATCCCCTTTCAGAGCGATGAAGGCATGAATGTCCTGTTGATAAGTGACCTGTGCGCACTTAGTGGCTCAATGGACATGCAGATAACGGACTGCTTTAGATAAGATATATTGGACTTATGTAGATTAGATTATTATGATCTTTACAACCTCGGACTCTCTTATCTATGACATCACTGTACAATGACATCATGGACTCCTCTGGACTCCTATTGTATTCCGTCTTTGTACTCATTCCTTTTGTTCTATCTTTATTGTGATGTCACTATGATATCATAGTCTAGCCTTCTCTTGTTCTTTGCGCTTTTGTTCTCCTTCTGTACACTCCCTTGTATCCCTCTGTAGAACAACGCTCCTTGTATTGTGTGACTCTGTGTTACTTCTGTTGTACTAGCGTCACTCTCTGTAGCAGTATAAGTAGTGTACCCTGTACGCTCTGGCACCACACCAGTTCTCATCTGTTGTGTGCCAGGTATGTCCCCTCCTCTGTAATAACACCAGTTCTCATCTGTTGTGTGCCAGACTCAAACTCTGCTTCACTTGCTTGACTATACTCTGTTGCTGCTTCCAGCCACCTTTGATATCTCACCACAGTCCTCTTGTCACTGTGAGTATCATCCCTTCACGTGCGCTGTTCATCATGTCCTCCACTTGTGGAATGCCGACAGGGGGTTTGTTGAGTGCGGTGATAGTGGTCCAAGTGGGATGATCAACGATAAAGATATAACCGTAGGGTCGTCCTACACATTCGTTGTAATAGAGGAAAGCTTGATGATATACATCGGGAAAACCCCCCCTCGCTAATTAGCGTTAATTAGGATTAATTAGCAGTTAGTGCCCATTTGCCGTTTTAATTAAGTCCTCTGCTAATTAAGAACGATTTGCGTTCAGTTTGAATTAATCTGTGAATAAATTTCGAGATTGATTTCCAGAAAATTTCGAAAAAATTTTCGTTCAAAATGATTAAAACTCTTTATGATTTGGTCAAAAATGTAGCTAATGTATGTTAATTGAGCGTAAATGAGCGGCAAGAAACTATTAAAATGGTGTAAAGTAAATCATCACTTGCAATCTTTTCCAGCCTGGGTATCAGTCTAAAAGAGGGATTAATTTCTAAGTCAAGACAGACAAAGTGTATAGTGCTTACAAAATGTTGTCGCACATGCTCAATCTTCCAGCATGCTCAGATCGAGTGTAGCAGGCAAAGGCTCAGGAGGAGCATCTGCCTCTAAGCCACCGTTGCTAAGAATAGTCAGTAAAATTGGTTGAGATGAGAAAATGGGAAGCTTACCTTGCGAGTTGATATATTTCCGCCATCATATTATGGTAAAATACCCCTCGGTTTTTTTCAATGGCATTGAGAGAGGTGATGTGGCAATTGTAGGCCTCTTGGAATGTGTTTGCGGAGAAGTCTTGTTGCCTCCGCTTGCCTGCTTGCCACTCACTGAGGGTAGCGTAGTACTAGGGTGATTCCAAATATAATTAGATAATTTACAGTAAACAAAATGGAAAACTCACCCCAGTTGCTACCAATCCGACCATAGCCTTCGGAACTTCCCAAATAACATCTCCTTCAGTTCCCTGGCGAGAAGGGAACTGGTCCTGATGGCAAGTGACAAATGGTGTATTCCCAGAAAAGTACAGGTCTCGGATGACAGAGATGATGATAGAGCTACGGTACGGGCGGCTGAGATGTGGCGAGCCAACGAGAACATTCCCCTATATGGTGTATTAGTAAGTTCGGCTTTGGTACTTTGGAGACTCACATTCGCATTCCGTCTTGGGAAAATATAATTAAAATCCAGCAAGAGTCTTTTCACTATGTCTGTAACTGCTGACGGGTCATGGGCACCAAGTAAAAGTGTGGTGGCGGCCACACAACGGTCCTTGACCTCTGCACGGAAAATGCTGATCCGTGCTCGGGGCTAAATTCCTTTGTTTAGTTGTTTATTTAAGGAAATACAGATGCAACATACCAGGTTGGACATCTGCGAGCGATACAAACGGTCATTGAGTAAGCGGTCGTGGACATCATCAGCACCCTGGGTGTTGAGGGATGCCGTGACCAGTGCATCCTGTACAAATATGTTAATGAGCAATGGATCAGGGAATGCTTGTTCAAGGACGATTGAGGCATGCAAGAAGTCAAAGGCATTTGTGATCGTTGCTCGTACTATCGGGGTCTGATGCATCAGCCTGACCTTCCCGAAGAGGGTAGAAACATGTCAGTTTCAATTGGCCATAGTCACGCAACTGAGGCGGCAGCGGCAGCAGCTTGGGGGTGCGTCTGCGCTCCTTGTTGGCCCTCGGAAGTTGTGCCTGCGTCGATGTATAGATACACAGTGTTAGTATTAACGAGCTGATAGCCACTGCAAACTCACCCGTGAATCCTGAGGCAGTAACTTGACGGTGCCCAGAATTGTCATGGACGCGTATTATTTTTATCTTATTTATGCGTATTTATATGCATTTATTTGGTAGAGATATAAAGGGCTGAAGTACTGATACCAGTTAGTCACACGGACTGCCACCCATGTGCACGTGATCATGGGACAAGAGTCCCTTATACGTTTAGTTCAGTTCTGATTGGATGGAAGGAGATGGAAGACTCTAGAAGGATCTAGAACGTACTTACATCATGATTAGTAGTTTACGCTTACTCGCTGTATTAAGTTTTACTCAGCAAGTGGAGCCGCTCGTAAGCGCGATGACATGTGCATCAGTCAGCACAATAAGATGCGCTATTATTAGACACGACGTGTCAGCTCCTGAGTCAAGGAGTCTTACTGTACACTTAGTCATAGTGTTCAGACTCAGTTCAAGCTCAGCTACAGTAGCATATATAAACCCTCATGTAGCATCCTGAGTGGAACCAACTTGTCCTCTTGGTTCTCCACTCAGGTGCGTATTCCCTTGTACTTCCTACACTCCATCAATCTGAACTTGTCCTCTTGGTTCTCCACTCAGTGTGCCGCCGTGTGATCTTGTGGTTGAAGACCTGTGCAAGGTCTTATACGTTCCACGTACTCCACGTCGACTGCACATCTAGCGCGTGACTTGTCTCCGCGTTAAGTTGGGTGTGCCACCGGTTCAGTTCACTTAACCTTTCGCCTTGCTTAACGTAGCGCGGCAGTCGCACCGCTACATTAGGACAAGTTCCTTTCTACACTCCTGAGCCTCGTTACGCTCACCAGTCCCATTACTCCCTCCAGGTGGTTGACGACCACAAGTCCCTTGTGTTATCTACCTCATTCTTTGCCTGGGGAAGTCCGTAAGCAGAATCTGCGCTATTGTGGTACAACTCTAGTGTCCGTAAAGTCGGCATAGATTGTGCTTGCCTATAGGCTTCCATCTGAGTTCAGTGGAACGCTTGGGTACCCTCTGCAGAACTGGTCACCACGCCAGATAAGCTGCAGTTGGACGAGAAGCCAGCCAGGCCTAGCCTGCGACAGCTGTACGCGTACCAACCAGAAAAGTTTGAGAGCGCTTCGGCGTGAGAGGCAGCCAACAGGTCGAGAAGACTGCGGCAGACAGCCTTGTAGCTCTACACATTTCCCTACCCCATTCCCGAGTGTTCCGTTATCGCCGCAGCCTCGCGCAGTGTGAAACAATCACTGTGTATTGGTCTTGCTTGATCGGACTCTCCTATCATCCTCGAGTTAGCGTTTCGCGCTTGTTGTAACACGTCGTCATATAACCCACCTATCCCCACACACGTTTCAACACTGCCTCGATTATTCGAGAACGTTCGCACCCGTCTACGCCGTCTCTTTAGGAGGAGACAAGCTTCTATCACCCCACCTCAGACACAAGCCTCTGCTTCAGCATCACTTCACGTTCACCAGGATCCCCAGTCTGAACAAGACCGGATCCCTTCACCTATCTTCACATCCCGTTCCCGTACACTATCGGCCGAGTCGTTCCACTCCGCCCACTCCTCCTCCAACGAGACACTCGCTCAGTCAGGCGAAAGCTTCGTAGACGAAGACGGTGTCAACATCCGAGTTCAAACTTTCCAGTTAGAACTCCCCCCACGTAACCTCGCCGAACAATACGTTCAGGCAATTTATCACGAGCCCGGATTTGTCAACGGACTCTTAGAACTCTACGGCTTCCAGTACCTAGTAGACGGTACCGACTTCACTGTCCCCGAGCTTGTAGCAGCCGCTGCAAACTTAATCCCACACCTCTCTCCCCCTCCCTCCGAACGTGGCTCCTCCCCGGAAAGGGAAGCAGACAGCTCGTCTAGCTCAAGCCCAGTATCCTCAAGGAGCTCGCTCGAAGTTTCACCTCCCGCCGCCCACTAAAGCCGAAAGGGAATACATCTCTCGTATCCAAGACTGGGACGAGATCTCCCCTGACGAACAGTTAGAACTCCTACAAGAGTTCCAAAGGGCGCAGGACAAAGCTGAGAGAGAAGAGAGACAAAAAGAACTAGACAGGATGAGTCAACCCGCCGGAAGTTCAACAACCCCCGCTGCCCCCGCCCCACCACCTACGCTAGACGATTGTCTAGCACTCATAAACCAATTGGGCCTCGCTATGGGCCAGCTTGCACAACAGGTCGCTGACCTAACCACGCAAGTGACCATAAGTTCGAGTCGCCCCTCGTCGGGAAAGCAGAAGGAAGTAGTGGCCCGTCCCAAAGCTTGGGATGGGAAAGGCAACTCCACAGATGCCCGTCACTTCCTTGCCGCCTTCCGTAACTGGGCAGGGTCAACTGGGGACGCGATGAATACGTGGGACGCCACCACAAGCACGTGGTATGCAGACGAACACCGCTGGATAGCAGCTGTTCTCAACTTGATGGAAGGGGACGCGAAAACCTGGGCCCTCCCATACCTGGAGCAGGCCAACTCAGGTGGAACTCCGTTCACCGGGACCTTTCAAGGTTTCGTAAACGAGTTTAACCGCAGGTTCAGCCCCCTGGACGTGCAAGAGATAGCACGTGAAGAGCTAAAAAAGACAAAACAAGGGAAGAAGCCAGTCTCGGAATACATGTCGGTATTCGAGCAGTACTCAGGACAGACAGGGTGGTCCAAGGAGGACCTGCGCACCCGCTTCTACGATGGACTCAACGAGGACATCAAGGACGTTCTGGCCTGGTCAGAAAAGCCTTATAAGACCTACGAAGAGCTCAAGCAGTCGGCGCAGACCATTGATCAGCGTATGCGCCAGCGAAGAGCTGAGAAGTCCGGGAAACCGACTTCATCAAATCAAACCTCGTCCCCCGACCCTAACGCCATGCAAGTAGACGCCACGCGTCAGCAAGGCACCCAGAAGAAAGGGGACACATTTAAAACAAAGGCTGAGTACCAGAGCTGGATGAAGGGGAAGTGCTACGGGTGTGGATCACCCGACCATGTCAAGAAGGATGGAAACCATGACAGAGACGTTTGCAACCACTGTCAAAAGACCAGACATAGGTCCAACGTCTGTCAGCTCAAGAAAATGGGGAAACCAGGGAAGGCCAAAGTAGCGGCCACTACCACGGAATCCCCGAGCCCACCATCGTCATCAAGTACTGCGGTAGCTGCCGCTTCACCAAGCACCACTCCGGCAAAGACGTCACAGGCAGACGTAGCCAAATTGATGGAGATGGTAACCCGCCAGCAGGAGCAGTTAGAAGCTCTCAAGGCGGCTTTTTGATTAAGGGGTCGCGTGTAGCTGCGACCGGCCCCTCAACAGTAGATGAGACGGACTTATGTACCTGTACCATATGTTCTCGTGTTTCGGACTCATTTTCTGTAATTCGTACTCACACAGTTTCTGCCTGTAAGTTAGATAGTAGTGTCGGTTCCGTTTCTTGTCTTCCCGGTCCCTCCACATTTACATCTGCCTCGGAGATGAACAATACTAGTAGTGTTTCTGTTGCTCCACCCTTTCTCGAAGCAGCGCCGCACGTGATGATTTCTGATGCAGCACTGTCTTCAACTATTATTCCCGAAACAAAAGATAAAAAATCACATTTTCATATTTCTGTGTATTTAAAAGGACGTCATCGTACTGTAAAAGTAGCAGCAATGATAGACTCTGGGGCAACTTCGTTGTTCCTAGACAAAAAGTACGCTGACCGCCATAAGATGTTACAGGTTCCTCTAGAGCACCCCATCACGTTGTACAACATCGATGGAACGCTCAATGAAGCTGGCAGTATCACCCATAAAGTCAGACTCACCCTCCAAGTAGGACCCACTGAAGAAAGTCATGACTTCTTAGTCACTTCACTGGGCCCAGAAGACGTCATTTTGGGACTACCGTGGCTAAGATTGAGGAACCCAAACATAGATTGGCAGGAAGGCACCATGCGCCTCAACTCAACCGCTGAAATAGCGCAACCAGAGTTGGAGGTAGAGGTGACGCGCATTATGGCGAACCGTATGGAACGTCGCCGTCTCCTTGCAGAGAAAGTGCTCGATACGGCCCAAGACGAAGTGTTTTGCTTAGCAGGCTTCACATATTCTCAACAGATCGCTGAGAAAGCCACAACCGCTAAACCTAAGAAAACCTTCGAAGAGATGGTGCCAGAGCACTATAGAGACTTCGCGAAAGTATTCTCTGAGGAGGAATCCCAGAGGCTCCCAGAACACCAACCATGGGATCACGCCATAGACCTAGAACCGGATGCAGTCAAGCACTGGAAGGTCAAGTCGTACCCCATGTCGGTTAACGAGCAAGAGGAATTGGATAAGTTCCTGCAAGAGCACATTTCTAAAGGATACCTGGTCCCATCTAAGTCACCGATGGCCTCGCCAGTATTCTTTATTAAAAAGAAAGACGGAAAGTTACGCCTAGTGCAGGACTACAGGCGGCTCAATAAGATAACCATCAAGAACCGCTATCCACTCCCACTTGCGGCCGACATTGTGAATCGGTTGAAGGGAGCCAAGTACTTCACTAAGTTCGACGTAAGATGGGGGTACCACAACATTCGCATCAAGCCTGGTGACGAATGGAAAGGTGCTATAGTCACAAACCGAGGTCTGTTTGAGCCAAAAGTAATGTACTTTGGCATGACCAACAGCCCGGCCACCTTTCAAGCCCTCATGAACGCCGTATTCGCCGACCTCATCGCCTCAGGAGAAGTCGCAGTCTACATGGATGATATCCTCATCTATAGTCAAGACTTAGAGCATCATCGCCAGATAGTACGCGAAGTGCTCAAACGTCTAAGAGACTACGACCTCTATCTCAAACCTGAGAAGTGCGAATTTGAGAAGCAAGAAATGGAGTACTTAGGGATGATTATCCGTCCCGGAGAAGTGCAGATGGACCCTGGCAAGGTCTCTGCAGTAAGGGAGTGGCCAACACCTACAACGCTCAAAGAGGTTAGAGCGTTTATTGGGTTCGCCAACTTCTATCGTCGGTTCATTAAGGACTTCGCGGCCATCGCCCGACCCTTACATGACCTCACGAAGAAGGATACTCCATGGCACTGGCATTCGGAGCAGCAGGCTGCTTTCGACAAGCTTAAGGAGCGTTTCGTACAAGAACCTATCCTAAAGGTGTACGATCCAAACCTCCCCACGCGTGTCGAAACCGATGCCTCTGGATTTGCTACTGGCGGAATACTCACTCAAAAGTACCCAGACGGTCTTTGGCACCCCGTTGCGTATCGCTCTGAGTCTATGAGCAAGGAAGAACGCAACTATGAGATCTACGACAGAGAGATGCTCGGCTTAATCCGCGCCTTAGAGGACTGGAGACATTTCCTCGAAGGAATCTCCTTTGAAGTGATCACCGACCATAAGAACATGGAATGGTGGGCAAGCATGAAAGACTTAAACCGCCGGCAAGCTCGCTGGGCGTTGTATTTAAGTCGCTTCGCCTTCAAGATCACTTACAAGAAAGGAGATTCGATGCAAGCCGATGCTCTCAGTAGATTCTCAAAAGACCACGTCAAAGATAGCGAGGATAACCGCCAGGTGCAGGTGTTACAACCCAAGCATTTCCTCAATGCCGCCCAAGCCCACTTCCGCCCAGAAGTGGATTCCCTAGGCAGTCGCATAAAACTCGCGTCTATAAGAGAAGCTGAAGTCATAGAGGGTCTTAAAAGCTTACAAAAGACCGCTCCCAAAGCTCTTACAGACGGAGTCGCGCTGTGGGAAGAAGAAGACGGTTTCGTTTATCATAGAGGAAAGCTCTATGTACCCAATGACCGTGCCCTGCGCAGAGACGTGGTAAAGTCATGCCACGACTCGATCACCACAGGACACCCGGGTAAGAACGGAACCATCGAGCTAGTTAGTCGCTACTACTGGTGGCCACGCATGGCAGGCTTCATTAGCTCATATGTAGAAGGATGCGATCGATGCCAACGCTATCGCAAAGATCTGCACCCCAAAGCTATTATCCAGCCGCAAGAAGTACCTGAGGGTCCATGGCAGTTAGTCGGCGTCGATCTGAATCGGCCCACTGCCAATGTCACGTGGAAAGGACATGATCCTTAACATAGTGGATCATTACACGAAACAGATCCATCTATTTCCAGTGACTTCTCAGATTACGGCTGATGGGGTAGCATCCATCTACTTTGAGCAAGTCTTCCCCTTGCACGGGATTCCTCGAAAGATCATCAGTGATCGAGGACCCCAGTTTGCTGCAAGGAGCATGCGGGCACTATACAAGCGACTAGGGATAGACGCAGGTCTTACCACCGCCTATCACCCTCAAGCTAATGGACAAGTAGAGCGCAAAAACCAAGAAGTAGAAGTCTACTTGCGCTTGTTCATTAGCAAGAGGCAGAATGATTGGGCTGACCTGCTTCCTACAGCGGAATTCGTGGTCAATAGTAGGCTCAACTCTGCAACGGGTCATACACCCTTTGAGCTACTATACGGCTACACGCCGGACTTCACAATTCCTGCTGGTAGACCTACCGGTATCCCAACGCTTGATAAGCGTCTCCAAAACTTAGTTTCCACAAGAAAGGATGCAGAGGCCGCTCTACGCCTAAGTAAACGGCGAATGCAGACAGACGTTGAACAAAGACATAAGCCATACGTCTTCAACGTCGGGGATAAAGTCTGGTTGCAAGCCAAGCAAATAAAGATTCACCAGCAGTCGTCTAAACTGGGACCTAAGCAACTAGGCCCATTTGAAGTCACTAAAGTTTTAAGTGACGTCGACTACAAGCTTGCACTCCCCCCTGCACTACGGATCCATGATGTATTTCATGTAGACCGCCTCTCCCCTTACAAGGGAAACGAAGTTAACGGGCTTTTGCCACCTCCACCAGACCCCGTCACAGTCGAAGGCGAGGAAGAGTACGAAGTTGACCACATAAGAGACAGCAAACTCTTTGGTCGTACTCTTAAGTACCTCGTTCGCTGGAAAGGCTATGGTGAAGGCGAGGACACTTGGGAGCCAGCTAAGAATCTAGCTCATGCCCCGGAGAAAGTACAGGAGTTCCACTCCTTGAACCCGGGTGCACCTAGAAAGATAGCAGCTCTCATATACGCGTCCTTGCCTTGGCAAGCATCTCAGCAGTACACAGAGGCCAACGCGGACGTCGACCCTTAAGAAGGGGGGTGATGTCATGGACGCGTATTATTTTTATCTTATTTATGCGTATTTATACGCATTTATTTGGTAGAGATATAAAGGGCTGAAGTACTGATACCAGTTAGTCACACGGACTGCCACCCATGTGCACGTGATCATGGGACAAGAGTCCCTTATACGTTTAGTTCAGTTCTGATTGGATGGAAGGAGATGGAAGACTCTAGAAGGATCTAGAACGTACTTACATCATGATTAGTAGTTTACGCTTACTCGCTGTATTAAGTTTTACTCAGCAAGTGGAGCCGCTCGTAAGCGCGATGACATGTGCATCAGTCAGCACAATAAGATGCGCTATTATTAGACACGACGTGTCAGCTCCTGAGTCAAGGAGTCTTACTGTACACTTAGTCATAGTGTTCAGACTCAGTTCAAGCTCAGCTACAGTAGCATATATAAACCCTCATGTAGCATCCTGAGTGGAACCAACTTGTCCTCTTGGTTCTCCACTCAGGTGCGTATTCCCTTGTACTTCCTACACTCCATCAATCTGAACTTGTCCTCTTGGTTCTCCACTCAGTGTGCCGCCGTGTGATCTTGTGGTTGAAGACCTGTGCAAGGTCTTATACGTTCCACGTACTCCACGTCGACTGCACATCTAGCGCGTGACTTGTCTCCGCGTTAAGTTGGGTGTGCCACCGGTTCAGTTCACTTAACCTTTCGCCTTGCTTAACGTAGCGCGGCAGTCGCACCGCTACAAGAATGTGTGTGTGCGGCTTGTCAACCGTTAGGAGTGGTGCCTGTGTCGATGTATTAATGCGCAGTGTCAGTATCGCTGAGCTGATAGACGCAGCAAACTTACCTGTGAGTCCCGGGGCCGTAACTTGAGGGTACCCTTCAGGGTACACAAATACCGCTTGTCGACCCTCGGAAGCGGTACCTGCGTCAACGTGTTAATGCACAACGTGGGTGCTACTCAGCCAATAAACACTATGAGCTTACCTTTGAGTCCTGAAATGGTAACAGAATGGCGCGCAGAATGCACGGGTGCTACTTGTTGATGCTCGGAATGGCCCTTGGAGTGGGCGTGCATCACTCGTCGGCCCTCAGAAGTTGTACCTGCGTTAACGTGTTAGCCTTCCGGGCACGCCTGATAAGTAGTGCGAACTTACCTTGACTTCCTGAGACGGTAACTTGAGGGTACTTGAAATGCGTATGTGTCATTTGTTGACCCTCGGAAGTGGTGCCTGTGTCCAAGTCGACGGATCAGGTAGGCTATGTACCATGTGGGAGTTTGGGACCGGGGCTTACCTGTGAGCTCCGGCCCTGCTGTCTGGGTGTCCTCGGGTTGTATGCCTGCTCGGTGCAAGAGTAAGTGTGGGCGGTTTAGCGACAATCTAGTACATGTGCATACCTATGGGCCCCCTGGAAAGGACATATGCACCTGCTTGGGCATGGGGCGGCAATGTTCCATGGGTTGAGGGTGTGCACACTGGCATGCCGTCGGGTGGACTATGACGCCAATTGATCTGGCTAGCATTTGGAGCGTCGGCAATGTCCCCTGCAGAACTGGCTAGCCAAGTAGGTCTCTAAATGATCTTGAGTCACGATACCAGTACCCGAAAATAAGAAATATTCACCTCAAACGCCATCTTTGACATCTTGGCCGTCTGCGTGAATCCGACCAGATCGTCGCAATCCTCGTCTTCGTTTGACTCAGACTCCGAGACTTTGCTGTCTGATCCGTTGGAAATATCGTCGTCAGAGTCATCCTCAACAAGAAGGGTCTCCGCTAGGTGAGAAGCGGTTCAACTTAGCGAGCCCATCGATTGGTCCAAACACGACACGCACTTCGTTTCAACTTTCTCACACGATTTGGTGGAATGTTGCCCAGACGACTTAGGGTTTCCTCATCGTCTGACAGCTCAAGACAGGGAAGATGGGCCTGGGTGTCTAGGACCCGTGTAAGTAGTATTATATATGGGCTAACGATAACTAGGTTCATGGTTTGGTATGGGTTCTGTACCGTATTTTGACTTAGGGTTACCACATATATCCAAATCTTGACCTGCGTTTGTCCATTGTGGATAAATGCGGGTCAAGATGTGGTCCCGCGTTTATCCACTATGGACAAACGCGGGCCGTATTTGTACTCGAAATATATGTTTTATTGTATTCCGAGTTGAATGGCATGTTCGGCGTACCAATACGGGCCCGCGTTTGTCCATAGTGGATAAACGCGGGTCAAGATTTGAAGTGTGGTTATATATGGGTCTCTCTGGTCTCATTATCTGACCTCCTGCAGTGCAATTGCTTGGGGTTAGATTGTGTCTTTATCTCTTACCAGTGAAATCAATTATTGCTTTGTGGAGTTGGGGTTTATGTAATCATCAAGTAAGGTAAAAAGTGCAATGTCATGTTGATAGCCTTTATAACTTGCAAGGCCTGGTAGTAATAAGATTGGTGATAGTCTATGTTCTATTAGGGAATCATATCTGTGAGATGCTGCATACGCAGTCTCAGATTTCCATGATCTGTGACTCATCTGTAACACATACCAATGGCAAGCACATTGTGCTGCTCTGTATAGCACGGATTGCTCGTGCTGCTCGCTCTCCGGCATACAGAGCAGCACAATGTGCTTGCCATTGGTATGTGTTACAGATGAGTCACAGATCATGGAAATCTGAGACTGCGTATGCAGCATCTCACAGATATGATTCCCTAATAGAACATAGACTATCACCAATCTTATTACTACCAGGCCTTGCAAGTTATAAAGGCTATCAACATGACATTGCACCTTTTTACCTTACTTGATGATTACATAAACCCCAACTCCACAAAGCAATAATTGATTTCACTGGTAAGAGATAAAGACACAATCTAACCCCAAGCAATTGCACTGCAGGAGGTCAGATAATGAGACCAGATGTAACCACAATGTGCAATTGATCAATCACACTGACTGTAAATTGCAATGAATCAGTCTTGCACTATCTCACAAGTGAGACATACAAGGGTGGCCCAATCTCAACTGATTGTTGCATCACCAAACCCTGGGCCTCTACAGAAGTCTGCAGCAGCACTACATAGAGGCCATAGTAACCCACATTTCTTGTAGCACTGGTAGTGACATTTATATTCTGTGCACAGCACTGCTGTAGTCTGCTGTAGTCTACCCACAGTCTGCCATATCCAGGCCTACTACCACAGTCTACCATTGACTGTAGGCTGGCCTGGGCCTCTACAGTAGTCTGTGGAAGTCTGCAGCAGCACTACCACAGTAGCCTGCTGTAGTCTACCATTGCCTTATTATAGCCTTTATATAGTCTACCATATTGCCACCATAGTCTATCATAGCCTTATTCTAGCTATCATAGCCCTCTCATATCAGCCATAGTATACATGGAGTCTGTAGTACTACAAATTGGGAGCTAGTACTACTGTAAGCAAGGCACAGCTGTGGTGGTGGTGGTGGTGGTGGTGACAGGGTTGCAGTTGCAGGGCCAGGGTCAGAATGCAGTGGTAGGGCCTCTGTACAATGTGGTGTGACAGGGTTTTCCACACTGTGATAGAGATGGCATGCCACAACAGGGAGACTTGAGCATGGTAGGTGGGCATGGTGGTGGAACATTGTGGTGAAGGAGTCACAATGTTGGTCACAAGGCCAGGGTCATGGTGTGGCAGTGAGTTGCCATTCACAGGGTCTTCTGCACTGTGTTGGGGATGGTGTCACAACAGGGCTAGTACATGGTGGACCATTGTGGTGGCAAAATGGTTGGGGTGGTGATGAGGTTGCAGCTGTGGCAGTATCGGGGTTGCAGTGTTGCACCACAGCAGTGGCTCAAGGGGATGGTAATGGGTAATGTCCTGCAACAGTTAAAGGTGAATGGGAAAAGAAAAAGAAAAACTTATCGAGTATGTACATGTGTTGGTGGGTACAGTGTGGCCATGGTGTCGGTATGGCAAGTGAGTGAGGGTGAGTGCAAGAAGGGGCTTGCATGTGTTTTTACTGTTGTCCTGTAATGTGTTAGTTTATGGTGGAGCAGAGAAAAAAAAAACATCACTCAACTTAGTTTGTCATGAGGTGTAAAGGCACTTCAGGCATACATCAGAAGGTGGGGGTGGTTTGAGGATGTAGCCATAGCAGAGGTGAGGGTCCACATAATGATCAGTAGTGGCTTATATAATTGATACCCCCAGCCGACGGTGAGAATCTTCTATCGTTCATACTCAGCCGACGTCGGCCGACGTCGGAGACTCCCACATGGTTGATACTCCAGCCGGCGCCGGCTGGGAGTGGGGGGTCCGCTTTGCGATTATGAGTCTACATGAGTGAAACTAGCACCTATTGTAGCAAATATGTGTCATTGGGAACATAGGAAATAGGGTATACCAAAGGGTATCGCTAAATGAATGTGAGGGGGAATCAGGGATGCATCAATCTTGGCATCAACAACATAACAGGTCTATGGGGAGTCCAGGAAGTTTGGATGAATTTGAAGTGAGTACTTAGTGTGCCAGAAGTGGGAATCAGTACATTATTTGATCGAGAGTCATCCATATACAACAACAGTGACATATCCAACTAGTTAAGACCTCATATTTTCTGGTATTCGGTTCAAGGACCTGATTTTGAAATCCTAGTTGGATGCTCTGTCAATGTAGCCATGGATATATTTCTATCTTTCTGAAGAGATCAAACGATTGCATCTAAGCGCAGACCTTCCGACCATCTGAATGGGTGACATATCCAACTAGTTAAGACCTCATATTTTCTGGTATTCGGTTCCATGACCTGATTTTAGAATACTAGCTGGATGCTCTGTCGATGTAGCCATGCATATATTTCTATCTTTTTGAAGAGATCGACATAAGAATGTGGCTAAGTGCGGACCTCCCGACCACCTTCATAGGTGACATGTCCAACCAGTTAAAGTCACCTTGTATTGACGGGTATCCATGATGCGTTCAGGGGACCTAACATTGACAGGCGCTCTATTAGTGTAGCCATGTATATATTTCTATCTGTCTGAGGAGATCAAAGGATTGCATCCAAGCGCAGACCTCCCAACCATCTTGAATGGGTGACATATCCAACCAGCATTGATGGGAGTCCACAAGGGTTCAGAGGGCCTATGCATCTCACACAGACAGACACTCCATCAGTGTTGCCATGTACACACGGTTATCCATCTGAATATGCATACGAATGTACCCAAGTGTGGATATCCTGTCCCTCATGAAGGGGACGGATGTCCAACCTGCTAGTACACCTCAAGAAAGGCCATTCTATTTGATTCATCATTAAAACATTGAAGTGAACTGATATTCATGTATATGTACAATAAGGGGAATATGCTAAGACAAGTGGATCGACTTGATTTTACAATGCTTTAATGGAGCATCTGTAATCGGAGTAAGGGCCTTCCTTGAGCTTCTGGAAAGTTCCTCCCATGCATGCATCTGGTATGACACATATGCTTGGTGCCCTTTAAGCGACCCCTGTGTAGCAATGGTCATGAGTGTCTTCCATATCTCTGCCTTGGCATGGAAGTATGCAGGGACCCAATCAGCTTCGTTATGGATGCTGTGCTGCTCTTCTAACCATCGTTCAAACTGTGCCTTTGCACGCAGCCAGTGAACCCTTTCAACTGTTACATATGTGAGCACATCAATGGATGCACTGAAGAATATGAGAACCTACAATCATCCATCCATGTTCCATCGTCTTCAACAGTGTGACCGAACCCCCATATCCAGGACTTTTGCCTGTTACGCTGTCCTACTGGCTCTGATCCAAGGACCAAGGTGGCTACATGGAGGTCCTCTGCACGTAGTTTCAGGAGGTCTGGTAGATTCACTGATGCCTGTTGGATCTTGTGGTATGCATCCCGTGCCATGCTGTATATGCGTGCATGCTCATGGACATTTGTATCCACACTGTGTATGGCATTCCAAGCACGGGTCTTTGTCTGCTGTGTATGGGCAGGTCGGACATGAGTGCAGAACAGAGCCGATTTGAATCCAAGGGCAAGGCAGATCCTATGAATGGATTCACTAGCTTGAGCATGGCGTAGCTGTACCTCCTTTCCAGCAAGAGATTGAGCACCATGCCTAATACACCATTCCCATCCAAGGGATGAGGGGAGAAGGATTGGAGCATCCTCAGGATTGAGCCCGTCCATCCCAGATCCATCCAATGCTTGAGGAGTACGACGATGGGAAGCATAGCCCGAATGATTGTCATCTGTCTCTCCAGGGACCCTGAGATCATCCACATGGTCATACTCATCATAATCACCCAATAGTGATATTGGGGAATCATCTGAGGGTTGCTGGTGGAGGAGGAAAGAATCACCCTGATGCTCAAACATATCAATGAGCTTCTGGAGGCGACTCCGCTTATTTTCAATGATTTGAGCCTCCTCTGTGGTGACCCTCAGACCATGTGCTCGGAGTTGATATCTGATGGCCAGTCTTTACAGGCTGTTAGTTAACAATGATATGGGTCATTGATTGGACTCACTGCAACTCCTGAATTTTAATCCCACATGCGATCCATGAGGTTTGCCCATGGGTAGTAATATCTCCACTTTCATCTGAAATGAGCTGTTGCTGTATTTCTGCACGAGATGGAGCTAAAGATATTCATTAGCATAAAACAGATCAGATATATCAGATCCCAATACCTTTGGATATTACTGTATCATAGATGTCCATCAGAGTAGGGTCTTCATGCCTCTTTGACTGGGCATGTTTCTCTGCTGCAAGCCACCGCTTGGTTTTCGTCCTGAGGCGTGTATTGAGAGCATTTAATGTCTCAGCACTGAGGTCTATGCCAGTTTCCATACGCTTCCACTGCTTTAGAAGTGATGGAACTGGAACATGGAGAATCATATGAGAATCAAGAGCATCATAGACATGAATGTGACAGACCAATGCGGACCATCTTCTTCCAATTAGAATGGTTCATATGTGCGTCCAATACCTCCTGGCGATGGGCGAGGGACATCCCACGGATACTCCATGAGATGTTATTGAGTGGTGCCCACAATGTCTCAATGATCTCCCCATCCACCTGTTTCGCTCCAGGGATATAGCTTGGGGAAAAGCGGGGTAAGCATGAATCTTGATGACCATGGATATGAAAGAGGCCAATGCCAGTCCGAAGTTGCAAAGAGCTAGACAGAGACAACTCTGGGCTCCTTTCCACCTGCTCTTGAAAGTGAACCCCATACTGACACATGATGTCATACATGACCAAGGCCACCGGGATGTCCTCCATGTTGTATGAGAGGGCCTTGCAAAGGCTATAGTCCATATTGATTTGCCTAGTGTTACGTTCGGCCCGGAAGTGGACACTGACGCTCGGGGATGACACCACGTCAGCAGTATATCGTCATGGACTTGTTGAATCAGTCAGCCGGGTAAGCTCTGGCGCATGTGATTGTGTACGATAACGGATCGGATCACGACTCGATGTGACTCATTCCTAGGATAGCGGTATTAGGGTTTGCTCTACTTACGCTATTGGCTAGGATAGTTTGAAGCGGCGCTTGAAAGCCCGCGAGTATCTGTATAAGTAGTAGTCGTTGAAGACCAGGATCGCCATCTTGGTCTTCTTCAATACCACCATCTTCTTCGTCTCTTCGCTAGGGCCTCTCCCCCTGTTAAGTGAGTGACTCCGGCATATCCCCTTAGACCAGGGATCCCCGTGAGCTTATCCCGAGTTCCCTGTGTGGGCAGTGGACGCATATCCAGTCGGCACTATCTGTCACAAGACGTACCTCTACTACAACGAACACGTAGGACGACTGTTACGTTCCTTCTGGACGTATCGACCCGACTTGGGTTATTTGTCTGTTTGCTGAGCCTTGTACGTGGCGAAGGTCTTCAGGATCCCGTAGGCAACGGCTAGGGCGATCCGCAAGGCGAAACCCACGAGGGTAAAGGCGACGTGGAAGCGGTAGAGAGGGGAAATGGTGAAAGACGAAGTCGGTCCGTGACACGACTTATAGTGGAGAGGTGGTAGGTTCGACGGTGGAGGGACGGATCTCCGAGGTCACACCGAGGTTCAGAGAGGAATCAGGTATATTACAACCCACTGAGGATAGCCAAAGACGTTATGGCGCGACTCCTGACGAAGGGAAGGTATTACACAAGATATCAAAGCTACCGTTCTAAGACGCGTAGCCGACTCTACTTATACTACTCCAGAGAGCTTTCAAGCTCAGTCTGAAGTGCCGAATCCTAATACACAGCCGCGAACCCTAATACGAGTAGCCAATGGCAATAAGGCGCATGGCACGAGTCAGAGATAAGGGCCGCGTGTCCGGAACACGAGTCACCGATAACAAAGATAAGGGCCTAGAGGCGCCCCACATGCAAGTCCACGGGAATGTGACGTCATACCAGTCTCGATTCGCATAATCACAAGCCAAACACAAGATAAGTCCGGGCACAAGCTCATCCGGCCTCTTCTGGACGATTCTAGGCAGGCCATGTGCCAGGGTCACGTGACGGCCAATCCTTCAGGACCTATTCCCAAGGCTCCTGGTAGCGATTCTCGTGCGGGGAGGGGGAACGATCGCTCACCGCGCGTCTCGAATACACATAGTCTTCCAGCTGCGCCACTGCAGCGTCGATTCTTGCGTCGTCGTAAGGCCAAGCCTCTCGTTGCCAGTCCCACCAAGGGTCCGTAGGCGTACACGCGGACTCCACAACGGGGATATCGGCGGTCGGGGAGACATCACGTGGCGAGTCACGTGCCGGCGAAGGTGGAATCGTAACAACGACCCTACGGCTACATCTTCATCCTCGACCACCCCGATTGGATATCCCTCGTACCTATTGAAGATCCACCAGTTGGCATTCCCCAACTCGAGGACATCCACGGCTATATTGCCATCGACGGGTCCCTTGTTCCGCACCCAGCTGAGTACTACGACGCCCCCTCTAACCGCCTCTGGTTCAAGACGTATAGGATCACCGCAACCAACAAAGCCTAAGTCAGGCAAACGTCCGTGGTAGACGTTACATTAAGACCAAGATCCACCGTGGCCAATCCTAAAACCAAAGACCTCTGGGTGCCCTTCTGCCCCTACTTCATTGAACGACGAGGAGAACGAAATGTTCCCAAAAGATACCTTCAATCAGCTTTCTGGAAAGACGACGCCGAAATCCCCGGATACGTCGCCTACTACATCGACCCACAAGACCGACAACATATCATCCCAGTCGAGTTTAACTTCGACTTCTCCTGTTGGACAGAGATTTGTTGGAGCGACGCCAACAACAAGTTCCAAGTCACAAAACCCGCATCCTCAGCACTCAACCTCGACATCCGCACTAGCGAACTAGTCACCCGCGATCAGTGGGGACTTATCGACGGAGAAACAGAGGAACCAGCCCGATCTCCCACTCCCAAAACTCCAGCACCATCTCCATCACTTGCCAGCAACCCGGAAGATATCCGCGTAATCAAGGATGAACAAGAAGAAGAAGCCCTAGAGCTTATCACTAAGTCCATTCCTACCACTATGAGCCAAACAGTCACCCACGAAGAAATGCAAATTGGAACAGCACTATTCGACACCAAATACCCGCGACACCCCAACGACCCGCCACCTGGGGGAGACCCCGGGGACAACAACGGCGGAAACGGAGGGGGCGACAGAGGAAACAGCGGAGGAGGACCTCCGGCCACAGCAGCACCCATCGACCCCGCTCATCTCACAGACCAATTTGTCGGCAAGGAACCCCCCATCTTCAAAGGAGAACGAGACAAAGCAGAAGCATTCTTGTCCCAATGGAACCAATTCGCGGGGGTCAACAAGTTCAACCGAAGCATCAGTCACCCCTACACCAAAGCAATGATGTTCCTCACTTACATTCAGGGAGATCTCATAGACGAATGGGCCACCAAAACCGGAGAATGGCTTGACAAGCAAATGGACCAACACGACCCTTGGCTTTGGAGCGGTGTAGAAATCGCCTTCAAAAGACAATTTCGAGACAACCTAGAACAAGAGAACGCCCGCTTAGAGCTTGACAAGGGGTTCCGTATGACGGGATCGGACATTGACAGCTACGTGACTAAATTCGAGAAAACGGTCCGCTTAGCTGGCTATCGCCTAGATGACCAACTGGTCCTCGACAAGTTTACGAGAGGATTACCCATGGACCTCTACCGCAATGCATACCAGTTCCACGACCCCAGGAACTACTCACAATGGAAGACTGCCGTAATCGAGCAGCAAAAGAAATACCTTCACATGAAGGCCAGACAAGACGGATTCGGACGACTACCCACGCAAAGACCCAAGCCACAGCAAATGCGCTTCCAAACACCGCAAAGGCCAAACCAACCGGCATGGCGACAATACCAGAACCATCCCGACGCAATGGACACCACCCCAGGGAGAATTCGAGCCCGAGTAGCAGAAGTAGGCGACCCAAACCGCCCAGAAATCAACCACCGTGACAACCACCCATTCCCACCAAGAGGAGGATTCATCCAACATGGACACGGAGGACGCGGTGTTTTCAACGCTAAGGACGTCTCCTGCTACAATTGCGGACGTAAAGGTCACTTCTCACAAGACTGTTTTCAGCCTCGCCAACCACGCCAAGGACCCAACGGGCCTCCCCAAGGGAGGAGTGCCTACATAGAAGAAGTCCCTACCGCACCTCCCAGCGTAGCAGAGGAACCGCTCATCAATCTAGACGAACCAGCGGCATCCCCCCAAGAAACCGAGACTCCGATGACCCTGATGATGGGCAAAATGGCGGAGCTCCATAATCAGATGGGGGAGTGGATGAGGAAGGATTTTCCCAACGCCTGAACCCATCGGCCTGGGTGAGGGCTTCTCAATGTAACTCACAGTTCATAACGCACTATCAATCTATGCATGTTTCAGTTTCGATCCGCACGAGTAACTCAATGGCCGACAAACAAGCACTAGTGGACTCAGGAGCCACTAACAATTTTATGCATCCCAACTTCGCCAAGCAAATGGGCATTGAGATTAAAGAACTGGAACGACCCCGTAACATCTGGAACATCGACGGGACACACAACAAAGGCGGGAAAATCACCCACTACACCGACTTAAACGTACAAACCGACGGAAAAGTCAAAACAATCCCATTCTTTATCACAGACGTAGGAGGAGAAGACGTTATACTCGGATACCCCTGGCTCGCCACCTTTCAACCCAGAATTCACTGGGCCACCGCAACCCTGGATACAAAACAATACCCCATCATCATACGCACAACCAACCCACTCAGACCCTTCACGGCGTGATCGGCAATGGAACAATTACGGCAAACGCTCGAACAGTGCATGGACCAACACAAAGAGCACATCCTCGCGGAGCTAGAAGAGGACTCACTACCCATCCATCTACGAACCACGGCAACGGAACTGGCAATCACGGCACAACAGTACACGGAGAAGAAGGAAATCCCGGACGAATACAAACGACATGCGAAGGTTTTTAGCGAGGAGGAATCACACCACCTCCCGCCTTCCAGACCATGGGACCACGCAATCGAGTTCAAGCCGGACGCCCCCGATCACATCGACTGCAAAATCTACCCAATGAACCAAGCAGAGGACAAGGCACTCAGGAATGGCTCGACGCAGAATTGGCAAAAGGATACATCCGACCCTCTAAATCCCCGTACGCGACGTACGATGGGGATACAACAACATACTCGTCAAAGACGGCGACCAGGAGAAAGCAGCGTTCAAGACAAAATACGGGTTATACGAACCGTTGGTCATGTATTTTGGACAAACAAACTCACCGGCCACCTTCCAAGCCATGATGAACCACATCCTCGCCCCACTCATCAAATACTTCGAGCTCAAAGGAACCATCATACGAGCATACATGGACGACATTGGCATAGCGACAACAACAACAGAACAAGATCACACGGAAGCTGTACACGCAGTCTTAGACCTCCTCGAAGAACATGACCTCTACCTGAAACTAGAGAAATGCACTTTCCACTCTTCCTCCCTCGATTACCTGGGGGTAATCATTGAAAAGGGGGTGATTCGCATGGACCCCATCAAAATTTCGGGCATACGCGAATGGCCTACCCCAAAAACCGTCAAACAGGTGCGATCGTTCCTAGGGTTCTGTAACTTTTACTGCGCTTTCATCCAAAATTTTGCCACACACGCACGACCCCTCAACAAACTTACCCGCAAAGACACGGAATGGACATGGGGAACAGAACAACAACAGGCCTTCGACAAACTCAAAGAACTGGTGACACAAGAACCAGTACTCAAACACCCAGAACTAGACAAACCCTTCGAATTGGAGGTCGATGCGTCAGGATACGCTGTAGGAGCCGTACTACTCCAACGAGGCGAAGACAATAAACGACACCCTATCGCATACTATTCGAACACCCTCAATGCAGCCGAACGAAACTACGACATCTACGACCTGGAGCTACTTGCCATAGTCAAAGCCCTGCGCAATTGGAGACAGTATCTCGCAGGATCACCACACAAGATCAAGGTGTTCTCAGACCATATGAACCTGCAATACTGGAGGTCCCCTCAAAAGATATCCAGACGTGTAGCCTGGGAAGTACTCAAGCTTTCCGAATATGACATAGAGATTCATCACATCAAAGGCACAGCAAACGGACGAGCAGACGCACTATCCAGACGACCGGATTATGATCAAGGAGAACATGATAACAAACAAGTCACAGTACTGCCAGATCACATCTTCGTCAGAGCAGCAGAGATCGACACCACGGAAGACCCAACACGACTCGGAAATACAGTAACCGTAGCGGAGATGCAACCCGCAAACCCAGTGTACACTCAAAACGAGGAGACCATTCGATGATGGGTCGACCCTCACAAACTTAAGAAGATCGAAGGCACATGGTACAAGGACGGACGACGTGCAGCCACGGGAGACCACATCGAACGAAGACACATCATCCAAGTCCACCACGACCCTCCAGTACATGGACATCCGGGAATCAGCCGAACGATCAAAATGGTCGAACGATACTACTGGTGGCCGGGGGCTACGACAAGAGGTACAGGACTACGTCAAGGGATGCGCAGACTGTCAAAGGATCAAAGTCAACAACCGACCCACACACGCACCACTGCAACCCATATTCCCAAAACCAGAAGCCATGCCGTTCGAAACTATAGCGCTGGACTTCATCACTAAACTACCCCAAGCAGACGGCTGCGATACGATATTGACAGTAACAGACCACGACTGCTCAAAAGCAGCTATATTCATCCCCTGCCTAGAAGAAATAAGCGCGGAAGGAACCGCAGCCCTGTACGTAAAACACGTCTTCTCCCGATTCGGACTACCGGCGCGCATCATTAGCGACAGAGACCCACGATTCGCATCCAAGTTCACACGCGAACTGTGCAAAATACTGGGAATCGACCAGAACATCTCCACCGCTTACCACCCCAGAACAGACGGACAGTCGGAACGCACTAACCAATGGCTGGAACAATACCTGCGCTTCTGGGTCAATGAAAGACAGGACGATTGGACCCACTATCTCCCAATGGCAGAATTCACTCATAACAACTGGCCCAACGAATCTACAAGGGAGTCCCCTTTCAACATCCTCATGGGGTATAACCCACGCGCCGACTGGATTGATCGACCTTCCCCTATTCCCCAGGTAGCACTTCGCATCAAACAGTTCAAAGAAGCTAGAATACGCGCCCAGGAACTGATGAGAAAAGCACAGCAGGGGTGGATCAAACACAAAGATACGCCCAAGTACCAAATCGGGGACCTAGTCTGGCTCGAGGGACGCCACCTACGTACGAACCAGCCAACCGCGAAACTCGCGCCTAGGAGACACGGCCCTTTTAAGGTCGCCCAGGTGATGTCCGCAGTCAATTATCAATTAGAACTTCCCACGCAGTGGAGCATCCACCCAGTGTTCCATACGGATCTCCTAACTCCTTATCGCGAAACTCCCACACATGGCCCCAACTATCAACGCCCGCCACCAGATCTGATTGATGGCGAAGAAGAATACGAAGTCGAAAAGATCCTAGACTCTCGGCGCTTCGGCAGAACAAAGAAACTGCAGTATTTGGTCAAATGGCGCGGATACCCGGACTCCGATAATCAATGGGTCTCGAAGGATGACGTATTCGCTGATGAAGCGATAAGGGAGTTCAAACGTTCAAACCCCGCCAGAGAAGCACATATAAGCACAGGGCTTTCCCAAGAGACGTCCCCATCTCCCTCTCTCCCACTTCCATCTACTCATGTCCCAATCCCCAGTTCAAGTACACTATGTCCTCGACGACCTACTCCCCATCTCAGTCCAGCCTACCGTTATCATTCAGAACGCCCCGCCATCACCATCCCTGTCGCCTGCCCAGTCCATTCAACCCAGCCCCAGTCATCCAACTACCCCCATTCCATCCCTTCTTCCTTCGCCAACACCTACAGCAGCGGGCACACGAAGCCCGTCTCCGCAAGGCTATGTTCCCACGAGACCTCCGTCCCGTCAAGACGAGACTCAGGTACAAGAAGATCGAGCATACAACCGGTACCTGTCACAGGAGCATTGCCCCCTCAATCAACATCTCACGTATGGGACTCACCTCACGGAAACTCACGACGAAACCCCGCCGCTATGCAACACGAACGGGGAACCACTCACTCTCCCCCCATCGGAGAGACCCGAGAGACGCCGCCTCTACCGTCCGGAGGAACACAGTCCAGTTTCCCGATCTCGCGTGGAAACTCCGCCACCGCACGGGTTCCACCACAACAGGGGAGTCCATTTCATCCCCTTCCAGATTCGCGACGCTCAGGGCCGGTTGCACCCAGCTTGGTATACGCAGCTCGTCTTTACGGCGGACCCCTTCGTCCTCGCCTACAGACGAGGCAGCGACCAGCAGTATGGCAAGTCGGTGCACGCTGCCCCCAACTACGACGAACCCACGCCCACCTACAACAACGACGACCTGGTCTTCCTAGACCAGGACAGCACCTACTGTGAGTCGGTCGACACGGCCTGCATGGCTATGAACGACCTGACGGTCACGGCGGAGGTCCACCGCTACTGCTGCCTCCAGGCGGGTTACGTAGCAAAAGAGGAGGAGCTCAAGAAGAAGATCGACGAGCTCGACAAGATCGGACGCATGCGTCGGGAGTGCATCTTACGCCTCCAACGCGCCAACGTCATCAAGCGCATCGAGGACGAACGGGACTCCTATCGTCCCGGAGCGGAGGAAGGGCAACAGATCGCGCGCCTTCGAGAGGAGATCTGCCGCGGTCGGTCTGGTGCCCGATCCTGAAAAGGGGGTGATGTTACGTTCGGCCTGGAAGTGGACACTGACGCTCGGGGATGACACCACGTCAGCAGTATATCGTCATGGACTTGTTGAATCAGTCAGCCGGGTAAGCTCTGGCGCATGTGATTGTGTACGATAACGGATCGGATCACGACTCGATGTGACTCATTCCTAGGATAGTGGTATTAGGGTTTGCTCTACTTACGCTATTGGCTAGGATAGTTTGAAGCGGCACTTGAAAGCCCGCGAGTATCTGTATAAGTAGTAGTCATTGAAGACCAGGATCGCCATCTTGGTCTTCTTCAATACCACCATCTTCTTCGTCTCTTCGCTAGGGCCTCTCCCCCTGTTAAGTGAGTGACTCCGGCATATCCCCTTAGACCAGGGATCCCCGTGAGCTTATCCCGAGTTCCCCGTGTGGGCAGTGGACGCATATCCAGTCGGCACTATCTGTCACAAGACGTACCTCTACTACAACGAACACGTAGGACGACCCTACGGCTACATCTTCATCCTCGACCACCCCGATTGGATATCCCTCGTACCTATTGAAGATCCACCAGTTGGCATTCCCCAACTCGAGGACATCCACGGCTATATCGCCATCAACGGGTCCCTTGTTCCGCACCCAGCTGAGTACTACGACGCCCCCTCTAACCGCCTCTGGTTCAAGACGTATAGGATCGCCACAACCAACAAAGCCTAAGTCAGGCAAACGTCCGTGGTAGACATTACACCTAGCATAATAGCAATGTTATATGCACACATAGAGTGTTTAAAACATTGGACATACCTCTCTCCCTTCTGGAAATCAACTACAGATGTAGGGACAAAGAATCCATGACAGCAGGCGGTTGCTCCGATGCCTGTAACATCAAGATGAGGGCGACTTGAATTGGCCTGTTCAATGGCTCTGTATGTGTTGCATGTGCTGGGCTATGGGAATATAAGTTACTAGGACCTAGTAATGGTATGCCACATACCTGGACAATCTCTTGCCCACTATGGAGGTGAGCCTTGTATGAATTTGGATTCGCCATGAAGGCCATCCCTGCAGACAGCGGGAGGTCCGCATCCCCAGTTCTACACCTCATGTGCTCTGCTGAGAAGTTGCCATCCATTATAAATGTTCGAATTAGCTGATTCCTTTGAGAATGTCAGTAATGAAATATCTGACTTGTACATGAACGCATACGGGTCATCATGATATCTCTCCTTCCAATTTTCGGGTAGATTGATACCTGGCTGTGGACAAGCAGGACAGAATATGGCCATGGATCCATCAATGGTGGAGTCCCCATCTGGCTGATGTCCCAGACCACTCTGAATCCTGTTCTTTAAATCACGCCATTGACGAGATGCCCTCAGGAGTTGCTTGTAGAGATTCTGTATATCTCTTTCAGCAACATCATTCACAGTTAAGGGATAGCATTGTAACATACTGGTACATTGTCAGGGAACATCCGATTTGTAATGCTTTGCAGCTTTGAATAGTACTGTTGTGCAGTTGTCTTGCACTCCAGGTTATCGGCCAAGAAGTCATCCAGGACTGAGAAGGTAAATGCAGTCTCAATATGTCTAAAGGTTGAAGGAAAGATTCCAGCTTGGAGCAGTTGCTCATCATTGGTGCCAGCATTGGGGCATACACAGAAGAGAACTTCCATCTCAAAGACACCTGTTTGATTGACCATTGTGATCACTGATTGTAACATAGAGACTATAGGTGTTGTAGACATCATAGCTATTCAAGTTTGGTAGTTGATTGGGACACTTGGCAGCAAACCTGTAGATCCTATAGTTATAGATAAAGTAGATGTCAGTAGTAATTGCAGACTTGGAGTGGTTGTAGACCTGGTAGTGGTGGTAGATATGGTAGCTGTTGCAGTTACAGTAGATATTATAGTGTCTAGACATGTAGTGATTTCTAGGGAGCATGTCTAAGATAGCATTTTGGGGGTGTGATCATAGAGATCAGCACAGCCTGAGGTAACTCAGGTAACCCCCAGAAATGTTTTGCTCAAACTGTACCTATACTCATCAAAACACTTATCCCTCCACAAGGGTTCAGGTATCAGCAGTGATACCCCAAACTGTCCCTGAATGCTAGGAAACAGTCTAAGATTGAGCACAGGGTCTAGGGGGTGTGAAGCATCACAAGCAGTTGTGCAGGCCTCTGCAGGGTGCAAACTGTCATAGGTAGGTCCACAGCAGTTGCAGGCATGTTGGTGTCAAAGGGCTAGAGCCACATGTAAGTGCAGCAATATCAGGAGAGGGAATGGGGTTGGCTGGTCACAGGTGGTTGGTATGAAACTGTGTATGGGTGGCCACCAGGGTTGGGAACATGTTATGCCTGAGTCACTAAGGCTACACACAAGTGTGGCATGCTGGGGAGCACAAAAGATGAGCTTCACTGAGCTCAAAGTCTAAGGGGAGAAGTCTACTATTAGAAGTCTAATGTCACGGTTCATTGAAGTGAACGCTTACTTTACAGTGATGACCTCGTTAGTAAGTTGTAATGTGTCATGGACAAGTCGTATCAGTCAGCACGAGTAGTACAATCACATGCCGATGTGGCATGAGTCATAACTAGGATAGCGATAGTAGGGTTCGAGCTACTTACGCCATTCGTCTTACGGTTTCAAGGGAGCTTTAAAGCGTCCTCATTCATATATAAATAGTGGTTTGGTAAGACCAAGATATGCCATCTTGGTCTTCTTAAATCACCACTTCTTCTCCTCATCTCTTTCACACGTACTTCGCTTGCCTCTTCGTGCAAGTCATCTCTGTCGACTATTGGATTACCTAGTGGCGCAAGTTGCCCTAGTGTACGGCTGGATCACATGCTCTTCACTAAGCGCCGTGTGTCCCGTGATAACTGGTCACGTGACCTTGAAGATATATTTCGCTAAGTCGTGAACGCCCTTTCACAGTCCAAGTCGGACTAACGCCAGTGGTGGCGTTACATTATGACCAAGATCTACCCATCATGGCGTTCACAAGTCATCAGCAAGATGACGTGTTACTGCCAGGACTTTCCCAACTTTCTGCTGGTGCACCAGCAAGAAAGTGGTGCAAGTTGGACAAGTTGGCAAGTTAAATTGTAACATTGCTCTATTTTTTAATACCTTTTTTTATTGCTAAAATAAAATAATATGCAGAAAAAATAAGCCAATTATAATGATATTATAACCATTTAAAAAACAATATAATAATTGTAATCAGTTCCCATGTTTTCAACAAGATAAACCATTTATATATTTCAATTACTACAATACAAAAAACAAAAGCTAAAATATGTACATCATAAGTACTGACCCAGCTAGGCATTGCCAATTGTAATCAGTTCCCACTTTTTGATAGATGAAAAATATATATTTCAATTACTACAATATAAAAAACAAATGCTAAAATATGTACATTGTAAGTATTGAGTACTCGTCGGGGTGGTGGTGAGTCGAAGGGTGGCGCGGGTCGTGCGCACCGTGTCATGGGGTTGGTAGTGGCTGCCTTGCGTGCCATGTTGAGGTGGCGTGGTGGGTCAGCGGGGTCTTGCGCAACGTGGCGGAGTCTTGGCGTGTGTTGGGTCGGGGTGGCAGTGAGTCAGCAGGTAGCGGGGTGTTGTGCGCCATGTCGGGGTGGTGTGGGGGTCGGTGGCGGGTGGCGGGGTGTTGCGCGCCGTGTCGGGGTGGCGTGGGGGTTGGTGGTGGGTGGCGGGGTGTTGCGCGCTGTGTTGGGATGGCATGGGGGCCAGTGGCGGCTGGGCCTTGCGTGCCACGTTGAGGCGGCATGGCAGGTCGGCGGGGTATTGCATGTCGTGTTGAGGCAGCATGGTGGGTTGGCGGTAGCGGGATGTTGCGTGCCGTATTGGGGTGGCGTGGTGGCGGGTTGGTGGTCAGGGTGTTGTGTGCCATGTTGGGGCGGCGGTGGCGTGGTGTCGCGAGTCATGTCGGGGTGGCGTGCTGGGGGGCGATTGGAGATGACTCGCATGCTCGAGGCGGCGGCAATATCCTGCAACGTTCAGGGTGAGTGGGAAAAAAAAAGAAAAAAAAAGAAAAAGCACATATCTTATGCATTTGGGCCGAAGGCCAGCTCGTCCTCGGCCACGTTCTCCATCTTGCGTAGCCGTGGTATTGCGAGCCGTGTTGGGGCGGCGGTGGGGGGGTGTCACGAGTCATGTCGGGGCGGCGTGCTGGGGCGGGGCAGTTGTAGATGACTCGCGTGCTCGAGGCGGTGGCAATAGCCTGCAACGTTCAGGGTGAGTGGGAAAAAAAAAAGAAAAAGCACATATCTAATGCATTTGGGCCGAAGCCCAGCTTGTCCTCGGCCATGTTCTCCATCTTGTGTAGCCGTGGTATTGTGAGCCATGTCGGGGCGGCGTGTTGGGGTGGGGACGAGTGGAGGTGGCTCAGGTGGCTCGCGTGCACGAGGGGACAGCAATGGCCTGCAGTGTTGAAGGTGAGCGGAACGAAAAAAAAAGAAAAGAAAAGAAAAAATAAGAACATATCTTGTGCATTGGGCCGAAGACCAGCTTGTCCTCAGCCACGTCCTCTATCTTGCGTAGCCGTGGGGATGGTCCGCGTGGAATAACGGCGTGGTGGTAAGAGAAGAAAGCTTTCCCAGAAATGAGTCGACGACACACATTCCCATGCCACAGATTAAGCCTCTGCTCGACACGATGTATCATATTCTCTCTCACACCCAGACTCCTTCCCTTGTCGATGCGCTGTGTGTCTCTTAGGCGTGGGCCGACAGGAAGGAGTCTGTCTCACATCTTACTCATGCCTGTGCTCCCACTTCCACCCCTCGTCTGGCCTCCCCAGACTCTCCCTTTCAAGCCCCTCTCCCATCCTCACTCGTGGTCAAGATGCGGCAGATGATGCACTGGGATGAAGCCCAGTGCAGCAAGATATGTTTTCTTTTTTTTTTTCCTTTTTTTTTCTTAGGGTTTAGGGTTTAGGGTTTAGGGTTTAGGGAGGGAGCGAAATCAGCGAGCGAAGCGAGCTGATGAGCGAGTGAAAGAGTACCAAGGGAGGTGGGGGATACCCAGCTCCTGACCCTTTCGCTTATATGCTCATCAGGGTACTTTTTCAAGAGGAGTTCAAACCAGCCGGGCCGGGAGCGCGAAGCGCGACCTGGGGGGGACTCTGTGGGGGTCAACGGAAAGGAAGGGGAAACTACTCTGCGACCCCGAAGGGGGCGCCTCCATTCCTAGGCGAGCCAAACCATGTCAGTCATGCAATCCTTTTGACAGAGGGAGTGGGTTAACGCCTTACCGTTGGGGCGGAGAAACGTGGACCGGGTGTCAAACATGAAACGGGGTAAGATGTTCCCATCAAGAACACTCATGTCACATACCGGCATCCGACAGGCGCGGAGCGCCTGTCAAGATCCTGCCCTAGATCTAGAATCTTGTACCTTGTTACCACGCTGTCACCAAAAGATGCCGCCGAAGCGATAACTCCATGGGGATAGATCCAGATCGGTGCCTCGCTGCCACCTCGGATGCATCGGCTTACCGGGCCGGTTCTGTCACGTGGTCACCATGGACCAGAACATACTACGGACTTCTCCGGCAGTGACGTACATCACGTGCGCTGACTAAGCACCTTTGACTGAAAATCTAGAGCCACTCATGTTAGGGTTGAGGGTTTAAGGTTATGAGGCACTTTGCAGTACCCCTAGGGGTGGACTTTGGAGGAGAGACAATGGGTTGACAAGTGAGATCAAGCTGCAGGTCAGAAGATTGGAAGACGGGTGTTATGAGGCACTTTGCAGTACCCCTAGGGGTGGACTTTGGAGGAGAGACAATGGGTTGACAAGTGAGATCAAGCTGCAGGTCAGAAGATTGGAAGACGGGTGTTATGAGGCACTTTGCAGTACCCCTAGGGGTGGACTTTGGAGGAGAGACAATGGGTTGACAAGTGAGATCAAGCTGCAGGTCAGAAGATTGGAAGACGGGTGTTATGAGGCACTTTGCAGTACCCCTAGGGGTGGACTTTGGAGGAGAGACAATGGGTTGACAAGTGAGATCAAGCTGCAGGTCAGAAGATTGGAAGACGGGTGTTATGAGGCACTTTGCAGTACCCCTAGGGGTGGACTTTGGAGGAGAGACAATGGGTTGACAAGTGAGATCAAGCTGCAGGTCAGAAGATTGGAAGACGGGTGTTATGAGGCACTTTGCAGTACCCCTAGGGGTGGACTTTGGAGGAGAGACAATGGGTTGACAAGTGAGATCAAGCTGCAGGTCAGAAGATTGGAAGACGGGTGTTATGAGGCACTTTGCAGTACCCCTAGGGGTGGACTTTGGAGGAGAGACAATGGGTTGACAAGTGAGATCAAGCTGCAGGTCAGAAGATTGGAAGACGGGTGTTATGAGGCACTTTGCAGTACCCCTAGGGGTGGACTTTGGAGGAGAGACAATGGGTTGACAAGTGAGATCAAGCTGCAGGTCAGAAGATTGGAAGACGGGTGTTATGAGGCACTTTGCAGTACCCCTAGGGGTGGACTTTGGAGGAGAGACAATGGGTTGACAAGTGAGATCAAGCTGCAGGTCAGAAGATTGGAAGACGGGTGTTATGAGGCACTTTGCAGTACCCCTAGGGGTGGACTTTGGAGGAGAGACAATGGGTTGACAAGTGAGATCAAGCTGCAGGTCAGAAGATTGGAAGACGGGTGTTACGGCACTCACCAGCTGGGTTTAGGATGGATCTCAGAGTTAATTATCTAACTATGAACCTTGTGCATATCATGGCGTCTAGGACGCCCCTGTGTGAGCACAACATTCCGATCTCATATAGATCAGATGAGATCCCATGCACGCGTGCATCAAATACCATCTCAATAACCCAAGAAGTGTTTTGTGTACGCGTGCATGGATACTCATCCAAATAAATCCAAATTTGAGGGTCACACTGACACGCACTTCCAGGACGCCCTCACACATGCTGCCCTCACTACGGCCCGGTATGCCGGTACTGCATCGCATAATATATATAACATGTGCACAGCAACTGTGGCATAACCATGTGACTATACACTCTGTTCATAACAAAGAATCTTGAATACCCCTATGTGAATGTGATATTTAAGAATCTATAGATAAGATGAGATTTCATGCATGCGTGCATCAATACCATTCTAATAACCCAAGAAGTATTTTATGTACGCGTGCTTGCATACTCATCCAAATACATCCAAATCTGAGGGTTGCACTGAACTGTGCTTCCAGGACGCCCTCACACATACTGCCCTCACCACGGCCCAGTGTGCCGCTTCTGTGTCACATAATATATATAACATGTGCATGGCCACTGTGGCATAACTATCTGACTAAGTGCCTTGTGCATATCATGGCATCTAGGACGCCCCTGTGTAAGCATGAAATTCAGATCTCATATAGATCAGATAAGATTTGATGCACGCGTGCATCAAATACCATTCCATAAGCCAAGAAGTGTTTTGTGTACGCGTGCATGGATACTCATCCAAATAAATCCAAATTTGAAGGTCGCACTGACATGCACTTCCAGGACGCCCTCACACATACTGCCCTCACCACGGCCCGGTATGCCGCTTCTGTGTCACATAATATATATAACATGTGCATGGCAACTGTGGCATAACTATCTGACTAAGAGCCTTGTGCATATCATGGCATCTAGGACGCCTTTGTGTAAGCATGACATTCAAATCTCATATAGATCAGATTAGATTTGATGCACGCGTGCATCAAATACCATTCCATAAGCCAAGAAGTGTTTTGTGTACGCGTGCATGGATCCTAACCCAAATAAATCCAAATTTGAGGGTCGCACTGAGATGCACTTCCAGGACGCCCTCACGCATGCTGCCCTCACCACGGCCGGTATACCGGTGCTGCATCACATAATACATATAACATGTGCACAGCAACTAGTGGCATAACTATGTGACTATGCACTCTGTTCATGACAAAGCATTTTAATCACCCCTATGTAAATGTGATATTCAAGTCTCTTATAGATAAGATTAGATTTGATGTACGCATGCATCAAATACAATTCCAATAAGCCAAGATGTATTTTGTGCACGCGTGCCTGTATACTCATCCAAATAAATCCAAATTTGAGGGTCGCACTAAGATGCACTTCTAGGACGCCCTCACGCATGCTGCCCTCACCACGGCCCGGTGTGCCGGTGCTGCATCACATAATATATATAACATGTACACAGCAACTAGGGGCATAATCATGCAACTATACACTCTGTTCATACCAAAGCATCTTTAGCACCTCTATTTAACTGTGATATTCAAATTTCTCATAGATAAGATTAGATTTGATGCACGCGTACATCAAATACAATTCCAATAACCCAAGAAGTGTTTTGTGTACGCGTGCCTGAATACTCATCCAAATAAATCCAAATTTGAGGGTCACACTGAACTGCGCTTCCCAGGACGCCCACACACATGCTGCCTTTACCACAGCCTGGTGTGCCAGTGCTGCATCACATAATATACATAACATGTGCACAGCAAGTAGTGGCATAACCATGTGACTATACACTCTGTTCATGGCAGAGCATCTTGGAAACCCCTATGTAAATGTGGTATTCAAATCTCTTATAGATAAGATTAGATTCTGTGCACGTGTGCATCAAATACCATTCCAACAATGTTTTGTGTATGCATGCCTAGTGTTGCAGCAGCTTGGAGCTGGTATTTTTCTATCTCTGGAAATAAAATTCGGAAAAATATGAAAATATTTATGGAGGTAGATCTCCTTAAACGCTGAGGGGTCCTCTGCCAACTCTAAGCGATCTGAACAACCATTCTGGAGTTATTTGACATTAGCTGAAGGGTGTCAGCTAATACCCTTTAGCTAACTCCTGAATGATTGCTTGGATTGCTTAGAGTTGGCAGAGGACCCCTTGGCTTTCTTCAAAAGCCAGCTGCTCAAATATGTTCATATTTTTCCAAATTTTATTACAAAAGATAGAAAATGCCAGCTCCAAGCACTAAATTGTCATTGTCATTGCATGCATGCCTGCATACGCATCCAGATAAGACCAAATTTGAGGGTCACACTGAAATGGGCATTCAAGACACCCCTCACACATGCTGCCCTCACTGTGTGGCCCAGTGCTGCATCATTGTGCATCATGCTGTGGCACCATGGCACAAAGCACAACCTGACTACCATAAATCCTATACTTACTGTATCTCTGAACCCTATCTTAGGGTTATATATAAACCATAATTTAGGGTTTATACAGCTCATTGGGAAATCTACACAATGTGGGGTCATATACAGCAGCTTTTGAATATATGAATGTACCTTTCATCATGATCTGCAGGTCTTCCTCTGATCACCCTGTCTGCAGTTAATAGTCATGTGACCTAAGAGTGTAACACAGTGTATGATTTCTATCATGTAGTAGTGTAATTTTAAGTTGAAGAGCTGTACTGTACAGCAGGGAGCAAGCAACGCGAGCGACCCATGCTGTACAGTACAGCTCTTCAACTTAAAATTACACTACTACATGATAGAAATCATACACTGTGTTACACTCTTAGGTCACATGACTATTAACTGCAGACAGGGTGATCAGAGGAAGACCTGCAGATCATGATGAAAGGTACATTCATATATTCAAAAGCTGCTGTATATGACCCCACATTGTGTAGATTTCCCAATGAGCTGTATAAACCCTAATATATGTTACAATCACCCAGATCATGTAATGTCTACCATGGACATTTGCAAGGGGGGGCCAGGCCATGGTTCCATGACCCAAGGCCAGGGGTGGGGGTCAGCTGAAAATCCTTAAAAAAATTTACTTTTTGGGCATCTGGAAGAATGGGTTTGTCTTGGATGCCTCCCTCCTCATGATGCATTCACCATGCCATCTAACCAGCACTTGCAAGAGGTGCTCCCTGTGTCACCATCCTCAAGCCCCCACCTCCATCTCACTGCACACAGGCCCATGGTTGCTGCATACACCTTTTGTAATGCCACCAGTGGGGCAATGTCCAGGGTTCAAGGCACCTGTGGCAGGCTTAGCAGAAGACAACTTGGGCATTGTCAACAATGATGACAAAGGAGACTGAGATTGGTCAAAGGCACACCCATAAAGAGGCAAGGCAAGAATGGTGATGCACAAGATAAGTGGAAAGGAGCTTAGAGCAAGGCAGAGCAAGGTTCCCAAGATACTAGCTGGTATTGCTAAGTAACTCAAGTCTGGAGAGACTTGAGGACGAAACAAGTACAGGTATATATACATGCAGGTACATAAGGTGGTTCATACCCAGCTAAGTCTGCTCTCTCAGGTTCTGTGGTCTGTGCGCAGACGCGGAACCTTCTAAAAAGGTCACACAGTCAGTTGTGCCATCTATCGTCATCAGTCTAGGTCAGCCCAGCCCTCAGTCACATGATTGGTGATATCATGGCTCTAGGGCGTTCCAGAACCGTTCCCCTAGCATGTGCCAATGTACCACTGCTAGCATCCTGCAGCTCTCCAGGCCCTGCGCCAGGTCCCCAGTAGTCAGTGTGGTCGGAGATTGTAACACCTTTCACCATGGGAATCCACTACCACTGCTGTAAGGATCCCTCAGGTTCCAGCCCTGAAGTTGTCTGTTTTTGATCCTTTTGGTCTTGGTCTGGCTTGCCATATCAGTTGTAATTTCTCATATCCCTTTCAAGATGTCAATATCATAGCTGCTCTTGCTTCCCTTTTGGCTTCTCATGCCACCCTTCTCCTACACTACATTCCCTCTTACTTACTTGTTACCTTGGCTCACAGCTACTGGTTCTCTTGTATTTAAACCCATTACCTTGACTGAATACAGCTAGTGTGTTATGATTCTTCTCATCCTGTGTTCCCCTTTACATGTCTACTGTACTTTTACGATACGATCCGCTTTCTTGCGTTTCTTGGCTTTCATTCCGCACCTTGTGCCTCGGCAATACAATGGCCAGTTTTACGCTTCTTTTCATCTGCTGACCATTTCTGAGACATGCATTGCCCTGTGGAATCTCCTTGTATCATATATGACTATTCCCCTTGTTCACCCCTTTTGTACTGTTACATCAGAATTGTGCCATGTGTTTGCATTGTACAAACACCCTGTACTAGTATATAAGTCACGCCCTACCCAGCTTGTATGGTAGACTTGACTTCTTGTGTAATACCACATCGTCTTAGCCTCACGAACCCCATTTGACTTGCCTATTGCGCTTGAGTCCTTCTTTCACTTGCCTTTACGCTTGAGCCCTGTGCTTCCACTATTGTCCTCATGTCCCAGGGAGACCAAGTGATACTTGTGCATCACTGAACTGAGTCTTAATGTTACAATCGGACTCACAGTATGCACAGAGTAGTTCATGGGGTTCTGACTACCCTACTATTAGTCAGGGACATTCGTTGTGTTGGACAAGGTTTCTTATCTCACAGAGTATCACATGTCTAGTAGTATGGACGAGTGACTCATTACTAGGACAGTCATAGTAGGGATCGATGTTACGAATTATCTTGGTTTCTTACTTTGCGCTTCCTGACTCCTGTACTTTTACGATACGTTTCTCATGACTCGCGCTTCCTGGCTTCCATTCCGCACTTTGCGCCTCGGCGATAGGATGGCCAGTTTTACGCTTCGTTTTGTCCGCTGACCATTTCTGAGGCACGCGTCGTTCCGCGGGATCCCCTTGTACCACTTAAGACTACTCCCTTTGTTTTCGCTTTTGTACGATCGCATCAGACTCGCGCCATATGTTTGCACCGTGCAAACATCCTGTATCAGTATATAAGTCACGCCCTACCTAGCTTGTACGGTAGACTTGACTTCTTGTGTAATACCACATCGTCTTTGCCTCACGAACGACCCTCGACTCGCCTTTGCGCTTGAGTCTACACTTTCGCTCACTGTTGCGCTTGAGCCCTGCCTTTCCTCTATTGTCCTCGGTTCCAGGGAAACCGAGCGATACTTGTGCATCACTGAACTGAGTCTTAATCGACTCGCGCTCTTCCGATCCCGTTGACTTAACGTGGTACACGTCGTACCTAACGCCCCTGTGGTGGCGTTACATTAAGTCAAGTCTCTCACAGTGGCGAATCTTCACAGTCGCACCAGATCCCAGTTTCAGGCAGAATACATCGACAGATACAGTGACGACGAGCTTTCCGATAAAGTCAAAGGAGCCGTCGTCTGGAAGGAACACGAAGGAGTGGAAGGATATTTCCTCTTCCATCCTAACACCCAGAAATACCGACAGGTCCACTATCTTGAAGAACTACGACAGTGGGCATACATTGACTACTCTGCAAAGAAAGGCCAGTGGTACACTATCAGCATAGTACCACAGGCACTCGGAGTTGGACCCCTCACGACTCACACTGCTCCTGGCATTGCCGTCGACGACAATTCCCCATCACCTAGTGTCTCAATACCTACAACCAACCTGCCTAATCCGACAACACACTTCCAAACTCACGCCATGTCCCAAACCCAGCAAGCCTCGGCTAGTACGACCCTCACCAGCGGTGGCGCTGGAGGAGGAGGGGCACCCAATCCACCCAGTGGTAGCGCACCAGTACCCTCTGGTAGCGGTGGCGGGTGGCAGTGGCGGTGGCGGTGGCGGTGGCGCCGCGCCCGGAGGAGCCGCGCCAGCAGCACCAGCCCCTGGAGGAAATGGACGACTGGGAGGAAATCCCCCTCCCGAGTTTACCGGAATTAGGGACGAAAGCAAGGCCTTCTTGCGAGCGTTTCGACTCTACAAAGAAATGAACCCCACCGTCGATCAGCTATTGATCCCGGCCTCGCGAGCCATGACCTTCCTATCGTACATCCGAGGCCCATTAGTAAACGACTGGGTTGATGAACAGGCACAGTGGTTGGAAGATCAGATCGCGGCAGGGGTCCTCCGACAAAATGAAGTCTTATGGACTACCGTCAGGGACCGGTTCGTACAAGCCTACACCGACACATCCGAACAGACCAACGCACGCAAAGCGCTCCAAACCCTCACGATGAAGGGAGGAGACATCGACACTTATGTCGCAACATTCCAGAATCTCGTCACGAAAGCAGGATACAACCCCGATGAAGCTACCACACTGGAGCTGTTCCAGGACGGATTGCCGAACCAGTTAGTAGTCAACACTGTCCGCTTCCAGCACCCTGTTACCTGGGAGCAGTGGAAAGCGGCTGCCCGATTACAACAAGCTGAATATCTTGTCCTTAAGGATCGCCTCGGCAAGGGAAAGCCCCAGCGAAAAAAGGGCGGCCAAAGCTGAGAGCAGTGGGTCCAAGCCCTCAAAGGAACCTGCGATCCCAACGCCATGGACGTTGGATGCGCCAGAGCCTCCGTGGCCCTCACCGACGCCGACAAAGCCTCCCTTCAAAAGGAGGGACGATGTTTTAGATGTCGTGCGCAAGGGCACATCTCGCGTAACTGCCCTCAAAAGGGCCTGCGAGTGGCTGCCACTACATCTGCCATGGCACCAACCCCCATGTCCCCGCGATCACCAACCGCGGCTTCCACGAGTTCAGGTGTACCAGCTCCCGCCGTCTCTTCTTTCGCCATACAGTCTAGTCACGTACTATCGAATGAAGAGCAGGCGGATCTACAGATCGCAGCGATGAAGGCACAAACCCAAGAGGTGCGGGACCTCATGGTAGAAAAGTTATTCGGACGGGAGGATTTTCTCGACGCTTGAACCCGGCGGCCTGGGCTAGAGCATTAAACTTGAACGTGTACACTAGCAGATACCGATCTATGCGAATCCCAGTTTTGTTCAAATCTGCACACGCAATGGCTGAACGACAAGTCTTGATCGACTCAGGAGCAACCGACAATTTCATATGCTCCTCGCTTTTGAAACGACTCCAAATCAGAACACGGGAGGTGACACACCCCATCCGCATTTGGAATGTAGACGGCACCCACAATCAGGATGGCGCCATCACACACTACACGGATCTTACCGTACGAACGGGGAAAGAAGAAAGGACACTTCGCTTCCTGGTTACCAACCTGGGAAGAGATGAAGTAATCCTAGGATACCCTTGGTTCACGGCCTTTGAGCCCGCAATCAAGTGGGGAGACGCGACGCTGAATGAAGAGTTCCAGCCGGTCGTAGTCTCGAGTCTTCACTTGTCAGACGAAGCCACACCCATGGAAGCTTCCATTCGGGCGTTGGAGACGTACGAACTGGACAAGGAAGCGTGGGAGCAGCTCATGGATGACGAGCAGGAGCCCCAGATCGCGTTTTTGTGAAAGACCACGACCGCCTCCGAATTAGCGCAGCAGGAAGCAGCGAAAAAGAAGGAATGTACCTTTGAAGAAATGATACCCGAGGAGTATAGACGCCACTGAAAAATCTTTGACGAAGAGGTGTCTCATCGATTCCCGCCCTCTCGTCCCTGGGATCATGCCATAGACCTTCTTCCCAACGCCCCCGCCTCACTAGATTGCAAAGTCTACCCACTTGCACAGAATGAACAGGAAGCGTTGACTACCTTCCTTAACGAACAACTCGCGAAGGGATACATCCGCCCATCAAAATCCCCCTACGCATCCCCCTTCTTTATCAAAAAGAAGGATGGCAAACTCCGTCCCGTGCAAGACTACAGGCGACTAAACGAACTCACAGTTCGGAACCACTACCCACTCCCCCTGATCCCCGAACTCATCGATTGAATACGCGATGCGTGCCTCTATACGAAACTCGACGTTAAGTGGGGGTATAACAACGTACGAGTCAAGCTAGGAGACGAGTGGAAAGCCGCCTTTAAGACCAATCAGGGGTTGTATGAGCCCCTCGTCATGTACTTCGGGCTCACCAACTCCCCCTCCACGTTCCAAGCGATGATGGACGATACCTTCCGACCACTTACCCTGACAAACGAAGTGATCGTCTATATGGACGACATTTTAATCGCCACACCCCTTGACTACTCCCACCACCGCACTGTAGTACACGAAGTTCTCCGCTTGTGCAAAGAATACGACCTCTATATCAAACCCGAGAAGTGCGAATTCGAAGTGCTTGAGGTCGAATACCTGGGGTTAATCATAGGCCATGGTAATCTACGGATGGACCCCGTTAAAGTACGAGGCATCCGAGAATGGCCTGCCCCAAGGAACCTCCGCGAAGTACACGCCTTCCTTGGGTTCTGTAACTTCTACTGACGATTTATTCACGGTTTCTCCGCGCTTGCACGACCCCTACATGACCTCACTCGTAAAGACACCCCGTGGCATTGGGGCAACGGGAACAAGATGCGTTCGACAATGTCAAACGTAGTATCGAACGCGAGCCTACACTTTTGTTTCCTGACCTCACCAAGCCATTCGAATTGGAGGTTGACGCATCCAACGTCGCAATTGGAGCCGTGCTTAATCAGCTAGGCCCGGATCAAAAATTACACCCCATCGCGTTCCACTCCGAATCCTTTAGTCAAGCGGAACGCAACTACGACATTTACGACAGGGAACTACTAGCAGTTGTCAAGGCCCTACGAGCATGGCGCACGTATCTAGTCGGCTCCCCCCATAAGATTATTATCCACACTGATCACGCCAACCTCCAATACTGGAAGGAACCCAGAAAGATCAGCAGACGAGTCGCGCGCGAATTCCTGGAACTCTCGGAGTACGATTTTCTCCTGAAACACGTCTCCGGAGTCAGAAACAGTCGCGCGGATGCCCTATCGAGAAGAGCGGACTACGTGACACATGAGGAGGACAACAATGACATTATTGTCCTCCCAGCGGACCACTTTATTCGAGCAATGGAAATGTCCATGCACGATATGGACATTTGGACCCAGATATCGCAAAATCTTGACGAGAAAGAGGTACTGCGATGGGTCGAACCCCACAACCTATGAAAAGTGGGGGGACTGTGGTGGAAGAACGATGCACTAGTTGTCGTGGGCGACAACGACCTTAAGCGGGGGGTAATCACCTTTTTCCACGACACGCCTGCCATGGGACACCCAGGAATCGCAAACACTTACGAGTTACTACGATGCGACTACTGGTGGCCCAACATGCGCAAAGACGTGGAAGACTATGTCAAAGGATGCGCAACATGCCAGGCAAACAAGATTAACCCTCACCGTCAAAAACCACACCTATTCCCCATCACTACAGACCCAAACGCCGAACCATTTGAAGTTGTTGCGATGGACTTCATTACCAAACTCCCTCCGTCAGACGGATACGACTCCATACTCACAATCACGGACCACGACTGCTCAAAGGCCTCAATCTTCATTCCGTGTAACGAGTCGATCACCGCAGAAGGAGTAGCGCGACTTTACCTTCATCACGTATACCCACATTACGGCATACCCCGAAAGATTATCACGGACCGAGACCCCTGATTCACCTCTGCATTCATGACTAATCTCTGCAAGACCCTCGGAATCCAACAAAATATATCATCTGCCTACCACCCTCAAACCGACGGGCAGTCGGAACGAACGAACCAATGGTTGGAACAGTACCTCCGGCACTGGAGCAATGTGCAGCAGGACAATTGGGCGGAAGCCTTACCAGTCGCCCAATTTGCGCATAACGCTTGGCCCAACGCAACCACAAAGGAGTCACCCTTCTCGCTCATTATGGGATGGGAACCACGTACCGTGTGGACGCCAAAACCCACGTCGTCCCCATCTGTCGAACAGCGCCTAGAAGACATGGTCATTAGACGACAACACGCGCAAGACTGTATCAAACACGCACAAGAACTAATGGCAAAAAGGGGCAAGACGCGCTTTATCCCCTATCGCGAAGGCGCAATGGTTTGGTTGGAAGGCACGAACCTCCGAACCTTTTACCCCACTGCAAAACTCGCTCCAAAGCGGCACGGCCCGTTCCGAGTGAAACGAGCTCTCTCAGACGTCTCATACGAACTGGAACTCCTGAACACATGGAAGATCCACCCCGTCTTCCACGCGAACCTCCTTACGCCATACAAGGAGACGGAACTACACGGCGCAAACTTCACACGCCCACCTCCGGATCTGATTGATGGAGAAGAAGAGTTTGAAGTGGAGCGCATCTTACAGTCCTGATCACATGGACGAGGGCGCAAACTTCAATTCCTCGTCCAATGGAAGGGCTTCCCAATAAGTGATAGCACATGGGAGCCTCTTGAGAATGTTCGACATGCGCCCAACCTTATCGCCGACTTCTATCGCCTAAATCCTACCGCCGAAGGGGCTGGACGAAAGATATAAAACACCCCCTCGTTTATGCCGCCCTTACCCATCCTCCTCTATTCCTCTACCATGACGACCACTCCCATTATTTCCACTCTCCAAACTTGCCGCCCCATCGAGATTATCCTCGAAAATCTGACCGTACCTTCACAGGACTTGGGTGTCCCCTCCGAACCTGAGGGTCGCACGCTGTACTCCGTAATCCCTGATTCTCCCCCACTCCCTGTCCTGGCTCTCGCCACCAGCGCTCTCGCTAAGTTGACTGAGGAAGCCGAACCGCCCGTCAGTCCTCCTGAACCCCCTGCACCGTCATCACCACCACCCATTGTCGCCCCCTCCTCCGTCGACACGCCAGTCACCGTCCACGTTCCCGCTACACCCACGTATCCACCTGAGCTCACCATCCCTCTCTCCCCTCCACCACCGCTGTCGCCTCCTGCGGTCCTCGCCGCTCATATCCCCATGCCACCGTTCCCCGCCGGGATGGACCACACATTCACGCCCATCCCTCAGACCCGCGTCATCGAGCCCGACCCCGCCCTTGCCCTCCTAGATGATGAGGAGGACAAGGAGAATGAGGACCCCGGCATCCCCTTCTTCCGCAACGACCCATCACTCCCCACGTTTTTCCCCCTCCTAGTCGGAGAGACGGGAACTATTAAACAGACTGCGCAATATATTTATTATCGCCACAATTACCAGGAGGTCATTGGCACCATGGGCAGGGGCCACCCCTGCTACGCGTCGCAGGTGTTCCTGAATGAGGTATACATGGGTCAGCTAGCGCAACACATTACAGACAATCAGTTGAACATGTTTCACCCCCACGATCCTCGTCCTGTTGTATTGAATGAGGTTCTTGTCGAGCTGCACCAACCCCGCCTCCACGCCGATATCTCTCGTCTCCGCGAATGCCTCACGCGGCGAGACGCCATTCGCACTCGTCAGACAGATATTCGGTGATTAGAGACCGAGCTGACGCGCGATCAGTTTCACCTCGATATGGATTTCTCGTCTGTCCGGAAGCGTCTTCAGTACGCTCGGGCAATTCCCCTCATCGCGGATAAGTACACTGAGCTTCACACGAAGCCGGTGCGTCCGCGCGGCTCGCCAGAGCCCATTCCCCTCGCACCTCGCGACGCTGGACCTAGCGAGATGCCCCGCCTTCAGGGAGAGGGCGGTAAGCGTCGGCGTAAATGTTTCCAGTGTAGGTCGGAGGATCACTTAGTGGCACAGTGTCCGGAGAGGCGGGCTCGAGAGCCATGTCAGTGGTGTGGGAGTCGAGCTCACCGCCTCAATGTCTGTCTCATACGACGCCTCTCCCCCATGACCCCCATGCACGTGGACCCGGACTCTCGTCCGCGGTGGTGCGGGAAGTGCCTCAGGTATGATGCCACGCACGAGGAGATAAAATGTCCGATGTACGAGATGTGTTGGGACTGTGGTGAGAGGGGGCGTTTTATGTTTCTCCGCCATCACACATGTCCTCGCACTCCATCCCCTGTACCCGCTAACATCCCCGCGGAGGAGGACTACGCATACACCAGCGACTAGTCGAAGTCGTGGCGACTTCGATTCTGGTGGGGGGGTAATGTTACGAATTATCTTGGTTTCTTACTTTGCGCTTCCTGACTCCTGTACTTTTACGATGCGTTCTCATGACTCGCGCTTCCCGGCTTCCATTCCGCACTTTGCGCCTCGGCGATAGGATGGCCAGTTTTACGCTTCGTTTTGTCCGCTGACCATTTCTGAGGCACGCGTCGTTCCGCGGGATCCCCTTGTACCACTTAAGACTACTCCCTTTGTTTTCGCTTTTGTACGATCGCATCAGACTCGCGCCATATGTTTGCACCGTGCAAACATCCTGTATCAGTATATAAGTCACGCCCTACCTAGCTTGTACGGTAGACTTGACTTCTTGTGTAATACCACATCGTCTTTGCCTCACGAACGACCCTTGACTTGCCTTTGCGCTTGAGTCTACACTTTCGCTCACCGTTGCGCTTGAGCCCTGCCTTTCCTCTATTGTCCTCGGTTCCAGGGAAACCGAGCGATACTTGTGCATCACCGAACTGAGTCTTAATCGACTCGCGCTCTTCCGATCCCGTTGACTTAACGTGGTACACGTCGTACCTAACGCCCCTGTGGTGGCGTTACAATCGAGCTACTTACGCTACTAGTAGTCTTACTTTCGGGAGGAGCTTCAAAGCTCCTCGTCAACTGTATAACTACCTGCCTTTGTGAAGACCGAGCTTCTCAGCTTGGTCTTCTTGAATCATTTGCGTCTCAGATCTACTCCTCTGCATGATAATCCTAAGTCACCTTCTCTCCCTCTATACCCGCCTCGCCTTCATCAGGGAGGTGGTCGATCAACTTGGACGCCTGGTGGAACTAGCCCCAGTGCTACTCAAAGTCGTGTTCCTACTGAGGACATGTACAGACTTTTGCTAAGTCGCTCGCTTCGTCTTGCCACTCTGTTATCGCTCAAGTTGAGCAATGTTAGGACAGCCTAACACAACATTAAGACCAAGCTATATACGCATGAACAACACAGTGGCGACCACCACATCAGATCGGTGGGGCTGGAACCAAGTCCAAGCATATACTATCACTGCCAGAGGAGAATGGAACATCCCCACTTGCTACCTAAAAGCCGCCAGGTAGAGGACACACAGAGGAGAAACTGGGTACTTCGTTGACTTCCCAAATCAGCTGAGTAGATATTACCCAGTTGAGTTTAATTTCGAACATACTTGCTGGTGTATACTGGCAACAAACAACGCAGGAGTACAAACCATAGTCAGACCAACAACTCGTGAATATCATTGTGACATCCTCGAGAGTGAAGTAGTTCCTACCAAACAGGCAGGACTGATCGATGGTGCAACCATCGCAAGCACTACAGACAAAGAAGAATCAACATCTGGCCAAAGCAACAAAGAATCAGAAGAAGACCATCTGTCACAAGTAATGCCAAAGAACAGGAAGAATTAGCAAACCTAGCCACTGGAATCACATTAAGTGACCTGATACAAGCTGAGCACATTATCGTTCGCTCACCAGTAGAGATGACAACCACCCAAGTAGAACCCATGTACACCATCCAAACAGACTTGATACAACAGCCCAATTGTTATAGATGCCCCTTTTGGCAACCCTCGGATACGCCACACCGCCACCCACAACACTGCGATTAGGAGAACCACCCATAACTCTGATGATGAAGAGGCAGAGATATCCCAATTGGTGACAGAACACCGCTTATCCGCTAAGTCACCCACTCCCTACTATGAACCCAGAAGCGCTCAAAAGCCGCAGGAATACTGGGAGTAGTGCATGTGACCTTAGCACCTGCCCATCACGTGACCTGGCTAGACCCACACCAGATGGTTCCAGATGAGCTTGTGCCTGGAATGGCCCAGACTGCCTCGTGCCCTGCCTTGTGTTTGTGACTTGTATGTTTCCATTGATTGTGCCTTGATTCTGATATGATACTGTCTCCTGATTGGTTTGTGCCTGACTATATGACTCGTGTCTCCTTATCTCTGACTCATGCCTTTGCGCCCTACTGCCATTGGCCGATTGCTTATCTCTGACTCGTTGTGACTCATTCCTAGGATCCCTGTATTAGTGTTTCAGAGTTCCAAGCTGGGGTTCAAACCTCCTTGGACTTGTATAAGTAGAGTGGCTTATGGTTGCTGAAGACCTAAGCTTGACTTCTTGGATTATACCACCCATTGTACTGCCATCACTAGGCTGCCTTGCCAGTGACACGCTGATAGTGCCTTTGGTGCAATACATCTCTTGAATCGTCCTTAGTGAGCTCATTGAGTTATCCGAGTCTATCCCTTCCTTTCTCGCATCCCTCATCTCTCCTGTCTGAGTGTGCTGTGATGCTGCCAGGCTTGTGTCACGGACGCGTACTATTTTCCCTTATTTTTGCGTATTTTACGCATTTATTTGGCGAAGATATAAAGGGCTAAAGTACTGATAACAAGTCAGTCACATGGGCTGCCACCCATGTGCACATGACCGTGGGACAAGAGTCCTTTATACATTTAGTTAAGCTTTGATTGGATGGAAGGAGATGGAAGACTCTAGAAGGATCTAGAACGTACATACATCATGATTAGTAGTATACGCTTACTTGCTGTATTAGGTTTTACTCAGCAAAGTGGAGCCACTCATAAGTGCGATGACATGTGCATCAGTCAGCACAATAAGATGCGCTATTAATAGACACAACGCGTCAGCTCCTGAGTCAAGGAGTCTTACTGTACACTTAGTAATAGTGTTTAGACTCAGTTCAAGCTCAGCCACAGTAGTGTATATAAACCCTCCTGTAATGTCCTGAGTGGAACCAACTTGTCCTCTTGGTTCTCCACTCAGGTGCGTATTCCCTTGTACTTCCCATACTCCATCAAATCTAAAACTTGTCCTCTTGGTTCTCCACTCAGTGTGCCACCATGTGATATCTGTGGTTTGAGGCTTGTATAAAGTCTCACACGTTCCACGCCCTCCATGTCGACAGCACATCTAGCGCGTGACTTGTCTCCGCGTTAAGTTGGGTGTGTCACCAGTTCAGTTCATCACTTACCTTCGCCTTGCTTAACGTAGCACGGCAGTCACACCGCTATATTAGGACAAGTTCCTTTCACACTCCTGAGCCCTATTACGCTCACCAGTTCCATTACTCCCTCCAGGTGGTTGATGACCATCAGTCCTTTGTACTACCCACCTCACTCTTTGCCTGTGGACCTCCATAAGCAGAATCTGCGCTATTGTGGTACAATTCTAGTGTCCGTAAAGTCGGCATAGATTGTGCTTGCCTATAGGCATTCCATCTGAGTTCAGTGGAACGTTTGGGTACCCTCTGCAGAACTGGTCACCACGCCAGATAAGCTGCAGTTGGACGAGAAGCCAGCCAGGCCTAGCCTGCGACAGCTGTACGCATAGTAAACAGAAAAGTTTGAGAGCGCTTCGGCGTGAGAGGCAGCCAACAGGTCGAGAAGACTGAGGCAGACAGCCTTGTGGCTCTATACATATCCCTACCCCATTCCTGAGTGTTCCATTATTGCCGCAGCCTCGCGCAGTGGTGAAACAATCACTGTGTATTGGTCTTGCTTGATCGGACTCTCCTATCATCTTTGAGTTAGCGTTTCGCGCTCATTGTAACACGTCATCTTTAATCCACCTATCCCGTTTCCACACTGCCTCGTCTATTCGAGAACGTTTGCACCCATCTACGCTGTCTCTTTAGGAGGAGACAAGCTTCTATCACACCACCCCAGACTCAAGCCTCTGCTTCGGCATCGCTTCACGTACATCAGGATTCCCAGTCTGAACAAGACTGGATTCCTTCACCCATTTTTACATCCCGCTCCCGCACCTTATCGGCCGAGTCGTTCCACTCCACCCACTCCTCCTCCAACGAGACACTTGCCCAGTCAGGCAAAAGCTTCATAGACGAAGATGGTGTCAATATCCGAGTTCAGACCTTCCAGCTAGAACATCCCCCACGTAACCTCGCTGAACAATACGTTCAGGCGATCTATCACGAGCCCAGTTTTGTCAACAGACTCCTCGAACTATACGGCTTCCAGTACCTAGTAGACGGTACAGACTTCACTGTCCCAGAGCTTGTAGCAGCCGCCGCAGCTCTAATCCCTCACCTCCCTCTGCCCCCCCATACGAATGTGGCTCCTCGCAAGGGGAAACAGACAGCTCATCTAGCACAAGCTCAGTATCCTCAAGGAGCTCGCTCAAAATTTGCCCTCCCTCCTCCCACTAAACGAGAGAAACAGTTCATCTCCCAGATAGAAGATTGGGACGAGATCTCGCCAGACGAACAATTACTCTTACTAGAGAATTTTCGAAAGGCACAAGACAAGGTGGACAGAGAAGAAAGAGAAAAACAGTTGGAGAACATGAGTCAGCCCGGAAGTTCGACTACCCCCACAGCCCCCGCCCCACCACCTACCCTTGATGACTGCTTGGCACTCATCAATCAACTGGGCCTCGCCATGGGCCAGCTCACGCAATAGGTTGCAGACCTAACAATGCAAGTGACCATTAGCTCGAGTCGCCCCTCATCAGGAAAACAGAAGGAAGTAGTGGCCCGTCCCAAAGCCTGGGACGGGAAAGGCAACTCTACAGATGCCCGTCACTTCCTTGCCGCCTTCCACAACTGGGCGGGATCCACAGGGGACGCTATGAATACGTGGGATGCCACCACAAGTAGTTGGTATACAGATGAACACTGCTGGATAGCGGCTGTTCTTAACTTGATCGAAGGAGATGCAAAAACCTGGGCCCTCCCATATCTGGAACAGGCCAACGCAGGTGGAACTCCATTTGGCGGGACCTTTGCAGGATTTGTTAAGGAGTTTAACCGCAGGTTCAGCCCCCTCGACATGCAAGAGATAGCACGCGAGGAACTCAAAAAGACAAAACAAGGAAAGAAGCCAGTCTCGGAATACATGTCGGTATTTGAGCAGTACTCAGGACAGACAGGGTGGTCCAAAGAGGACCTACGCACCCACTTCTACGATGGACTCAACGAGGACATCAAAGACGTCCTGGCCTGGTCAGAGAAGCCTTACAAAACATACAAAGAGCTCAAGCAGTCAGCGCAGACCATTGATCAGCGTATGCGCCAGCGAAGAGCTGAGAAGTCTGGGAAACCAACTTTGACAAATCAAACCTCGTCCCCCAACCCTAATGCCATGCAAGTCGACGCCACGCGTCAGCAAGGCACCCAGAAGAAAGGGGACATATTCAAAACAAAGGCTGAATATCAGAGCTGGATGAAGGGAAAGTGCTACAGGTGTGGATCACCCGACCATGTAAAAAAGGATGGAAACCACGAGCGGGACGTGTGCAACCACTGTCAAAAGGCTGGACACCAGTCCACCGTCTGCCAGCTCAAGAAAATGGGGAAACCAGGGAAGGCCAAAGTGGCAGCCACTACCATGGAATCCCAAGCCCACCATCCTCGACAAGTACTGTGGTAGCTGCCACTTCACCAAGCACCGCTCCGGCAAAGACGTCACAGGCAGACGTAGCCAAATTGATGGAGATGGTAACCCGCCAGCAAGAGCAGTTGGAAGCTCTCAAGGTGGCTTTTTGATTAAGGGGTCGCGTGTAGCTGCGACCGGCCCCTTAACAGTAGATGAGACGGACTTATGTACCTGTACCATATGTTCTCGTGTTTCGGACTCATTTCCTGTAATTCGTACTCACACAGTTTCTGCCTGTAAGTTAGATAGTAGTGTCGGTTCCGTTTCTTGTCTTTCTGGTCCCTCCACATCTACATCTGCCTCGGAGATGAACAATATTAGTAGTGTTCCTGTTGCTCCACTTTCTCTCGAAGCAGCGCCGCACGTGATGATTTCTGATGCAGCACTGTCTTCTACTATTATTCCTGAAACAAAAGATAAAAATCACATTTTCATATTTCTGTGTATTTGAAAGGACGTCATTGTACTGTAAAGTAGCAGCAATGGTAGACTCTGGGGCAACTTTGTTGTTCCTAGACAAAAAGTACGCTGACCGCCATAAGATGTTGCAGGTTCCTCTAGAGCATCCCATCACCCTATATAACATAGACGGGATGCTCAATGAAGCAGGCAGTATCACCCACAAAGTTCAACTCACTCTGAAAGTCGGCCCTACTGAAGATAGTCACGACTTCTTAGTCACTTCACTAGGCCCAGAGGATGTCATTTTGGGACTGCCATGGCTAAGACTAAGGAATCCCAACATAGATTGGCAGGAAGGCACTATGTGCCTCAACTCAACTGCTGAAATAGCGCAACCAGAGTTGGAGGTAGAGGTGACGCGCATTATGGCGAACCGTATGGAACGCCGCCGTCTCCTTGTGGAGAAAGTGCTCAACACGGCCCAAGACAAAGTGTTTTGCTTAGCAGGCTTCACATACTTGCAACAGATTGCCGAGAAAGCTACAGCCGCTAAACCTAAGAAAACCTTCGAAGAAATGGTGCCAGAGCACTACAGAGACTTCACAAAAGTATTCTCTGAGGAGGAATCCCAGAGGCTCCCTGAACACCAACCATGGGATCACGCCATAGCCTTGGAACCAGACGCAGTCAAGCACTGGAAGGTCAAGTCGTACCCCATGTCGGTTAATGAACAAGAAGAGTTGGATAAGTTCCTGCAAGAGCACATCTCTAAAGGATACCTGGTCCCATCTAAGTCACCGATGGCCTCACCAGTGTTCTTCATAAAGAAAAAAGACGGAAAGCTACGTCTAGTGCAGGACTATAGGCAGCTCAATAAGATTACCATCAAGAACCGCTATCCACTTCCACTCGCAGCCGACATTGTTAATCGGCTGAAGGGAGCCAAGTACTTCACAAAGTTTGACGTAAGATGGGGCTATCACAACATTCGCATCAAGCCCGGTGACAAATGGAAAGGTGCTATAGTCACAAACCAAGGTCTGTTTGAACCAAAAGTAATGTACTTTGGTATGACCAACAGCCCGGCCACCTTTCAAGCCCTCATGAACGCCGTTTTCGCTGATCTAATCGCCTCAGGAGAAGTCGCAGTCTACATGGATGATATCCTCATCTACAGCCAAGACTTGGAACACCACCGCCAGATAGTACGCGAGGTGCTCAGACGTCTTAGAGACTACGACCTCTATCTCAAACCTGAGAAGTGCGAATTCAAGAAACAAGAAATGGAGTACTTAGGGATGATTATCCGTCCTGGAGAAGTGCAGATGGACCCTGGCAAGGTCTCTGCAGTAAGGGAGTGGCCAACACCCACAACGCTTAAAGAGGTTAGAGCGTTCGTTGGGTTCACCAACTTCTATCATCAGGTTCATTAAGGACTTTGTGGCCATCACCTGACCCTTACATGACCTCACGAAGAAGGACACTCCATGGCATTGGCATTCGGAGCAGCAGGCTGCATTTGATAAGCTCAAGGAGTGTTTCGTACAAGAACCTATCTTAAAGGTGTATTGTAATGCCACCACTAGCGTTAGTCCGACTTGGACTGCAAAAGGGCGTTCACGACTTAGCGGAAATCTTCTTGCGGGGTCACGTGACCAGATCACGAGATACACGGCGCTTATAGGCACATGATCTGACCGTACACTAGGGCAAGTTGTGCCACTAGGTAATCTGACGATCGATAAGACGACTTGCACGAAGAGGCAAGTGAATCACACGTGAAAGAGATGAGAAGGAAGTGGTGATTGAAGAAGACCAAGATGGCGTATCTTGGTCTTATCGAGCCACTATTTATACATGTACTGAGGACAGCTTTAAAGCTCCTCTCCAATCCGTGCGACGAATAGCTAAAGTAGCTCGAACCCTACTATCGCTATCCTATGAATGAGTCATGCCACATCGGCATGTGATACTGTACTACTGCTGACTGATCGACTAAGTCCATGACACATTACGTCTTACTAAGGGGTCATCACAGTAAGCAAGAGTCCACTTCGCGTGTGCCGTGACATCACCCCCTTTTCAGCCGCGACGACCATGGTGCCGAGGGGTCCCGATCCCACCGATCCATCCCTCCTGCACCTGAGTCCACCCGGTTGTGGATGTCCGCCATCTCCAGTCAGGAACTTGGAGCGCGCGACGTTGCCTTGAATGCCGCCTAGGGCTTGTGAGAGGGCGTGGAGGCGCTGCTCGATTCTTTCAGCCTCCCGTTTGAGTGCGCGGAATCTGTGTAACTCAGCTTTGAGCCCCACATCCTTCAACTCGCCGACCGCCGTGTCGAGGCGGTGTTGATTAGCGTGTCCCATGGCGAGGGCTTGCACCTCGAGCTCGCCGTAGTGGGGTTTGCCCCTCTCGTGGACTTGAGGCTCGGCTGTACAGCGGCTTGGAGAAGGTCTTGTCGCTGTCCGCGGCAAGAGCGAGTACGATGGGGTCCGCGGTCATGATGACCTGGACGTACGGGGCTTGGGTAGTGACACCTTGGGCGTCGGTGATGGGGAAGTGAACGAACTTCTCGCCACGGTTGTGGACGTAACCGTACGGCGCGAAGCGAGAGTTGGAAAGACGGCAATTCAGCACCGCCGCATGATGAGATGAGGATGGGGTGTTGATGCGCCAGGCGCCTCGGTAGATGGGGCTGGCCCACCGTGTCGCAGGTGTAGGGGGTTTCGCGCAGGGGTTGTCAGAGTTGGTGGTGGAGATTATGAATGGGTGCTCATCTGGGTACCATTCCTTCAACTCCCGCTCTGGCTGCTCCTGAATCTGGCGTGCATCGTCGCGTCGAACAACTTCCTCCTCTCTAGGAGGCGTATTCTCCTTGTCGCTGCCATCGTTAGTTGCTCCTGCCTCCAGCGCTCTGCTACCACTCGCCACTCCTCCCATTGTCGAGTGTTCGGGTTCTTGGCCATGGTCGACCCAGTACTCGACTCGAACCAGGAGAGGTCCCGGTGAGGAAGCTTCACTGTCTCAGAGAGCTGCACGAAGCCGACTAACTTCGGCCTGCGTGTAGGGTGTGGCGTTGAGATGCTGGCCATCATCGTTGAGGAGCCAGTAGGTAGTGGGGGTGTTGGGGTTGTCGAGGTCTTTCGATGGCGGCGAGGTTGTCAACGGCCTTGCGGAGTTCTTCGTGGGTGAAGGACCCCCGGAGGTTGGCAGCGATGGCCGGCAAAGAGGTGGGAGTGGGAAGAGACATTGCTGGATGAGTGAGGAGTCCAGTGTGGAGGGATGGTGAAAACTTAGCGTGGTCCTGTTCGCTTATATGCGTCCTGGCAGACGTTGAGCTCCGCTCGTACTCCGCTATGGCTTCGTCAGCGAAAACATCATCCTTGTTGACCCACTGATTCTCCAAGTCCGGATAACCCTTCCATTTCACTGAGGTATTGGAGTTTCCTGTTCCTGCCGAAATGCCGATGATCTAGAATGCGTTTCGATTTCGTATTCTTCTTCTCTGTCCACTAGATCCGGTGGCGGGTGCTGGAAGTTTTCCCCATGCATGGGCGTTTCTTGGTAAGGCGTGAGAAGATCGAATATGAAACACAGGGTGGATGCTCCACTGCGTGGGGAGTTCGAGTTCGTAGTTGACAGGTGACAATACTCGTGTGATCTTGAAGGGTCCATGCCGCCTGGCCGCGAGTTTTGTCGTGGGCTGATTGGTTCTAAGGTGACGCCCTTCCAGCCATACTTGATCTCCGATGCGGTATTTGGGTGTATCTCAGTGTTTGATCCACAGCGATTGGGCCTTTTGGATAAGGTCCTGGGCTTCTTTCCACGCTTCTCAGAATTGTTGCAGGTGTGTGAGGACTTGTGGGATGGGGGATGGCTTATCGATCCAATCAGCACGTGGGTCGTATCCCATCATGAGGGAGAATGGGGACTTCCTTGTGGTCTCGTGGGGCCAATTGTTGTGAGCGAATTCCGCCATGGGTAGGAATCGCGCCCAGTTATCTTGACTGCTCGTTAGCCCAGAACCTGAGATACTGTTCCACCCACTGATTGGTGCGTGTCATGGACTGCGTATTATTTTACTTATTTTTGTGTATTTTTACGCATTTATTTAGTAAAGATATAAAGGGCCAAAGTACTGATACAAATTAGTCACACGGACTGCCACCTGAGTGCACGTGATCGTGGGACAAGAGTCCCTTATACGCTTACTTAGTTCTTGATTGGATGGAAGGAGATGGAAGACTCTAGAAGGATCTAGAACATACATACGTCATGATTAGTAGTATACGCTTACTTCGCTGTATTAGGTTTTACTCAGCAAGTGGGGCCGCTCGTAAGCGCTGATGACATGTGCATCAGTCAGCACAATAAGATGTGCTATTAATAGACATGACACGTCAGCTCCTGAGTCAAGGAGTCTTACTATACACTTAGTAATAGTGTTCGGACTCAGTTCAAGCTCAGCTGCAGTAGTGTATATAAACCCTCCTGTAGCGTCCTGAGTGGAACCAACTTGTCCTCTTGGTTCTCCACTCAGGTGCGCATTCCACTGTATTCTCCATACTCCATCAGTCCTAACTTGTCCTCTTGGTTCTCCACTCAGAGTGCCGCCGTGTGATCACCGCTGATTATAGTCTTGTATAAAGACTTACACATTTCGCAATCTCCACGTCGACTGCACTCTTGGCGCGTGACTTGTCTCCGCGTCAGGTTGAGTGTGCTCCCAGTTCGGTTCACTCTTACCTTCACTTGACTTGACGCAGCGCGGCAGTCGCACCGCTACAGTGCGTTCCGATTGTCCATCCGTTCGGGGATGGTAAGCGGTGGAGATGTTCTGATAAATGCCTAGGATCCGGCATAGTTCTTGGGTGAACTTGGATGCGAATCGTGGATCTCGATCGCTAATGATTTTGGCCGGTAATCCTGAATCTCCGAAACACGTGAGTGACGTACAGGGCTGCTGTCTCTTCTGCTGATATCTCTTTGTTGCAGGGGATGAAGATGGACGCTTTGGTGCAGTCGTGATCCGTGACCGTAAGGATGGAATCATAGCCTTGGGAGGTGGGTAGTTTAGTAATGAAGTCGAGAGCTATGACTTCGAAAGGTTTAGCGTCGGCGATTGGGGTGATCGGGACTAGTGGTGCTCTCGTGGGTCGATTGTTGACCTTGTGACGTTGGCATTCCGCGCATCCTTGAACGTATTCGGTCACGTGTTTGAGTAGTTGCGGCCACCAGTGGCTTCGTTCTATGATTCTGGTTGTTCGCTTGATTCCCGGGTGGCCGTACACGGGAGGGTTGTGATGGTTGGCAATAATGGTGCGAATGGCGTCCGATCCTCCTGTGATGACCCTTGCGCTTCCTGCGGTACCAGACTCCATTGATTTTCTTGAGTTTGTATGGATCCACCCAGGGTCGTAGGATGTCTTCGTCCTGTTCGTGCGCCTCGGGGGTTTGCGTTGTGAGGATCCGTATGAATACTTCCTCGGGTAGTACTGTGACTCCCTCGTTGTCTCTTTCCCCTCGGTCGTAGTCCGGTCGGCGGGATAGTGCGTCGGCTCGTCCATTATTCGTTCCTTTGATGTGGTGAATCTCGAAGTCGTATTCCATGAGCTCCAGGACTTCTCGGGCGACGCGACGACTTATCTTTTGTGGTGATTTCCAGTGTGTGAGGTTGAGGTGGTCCGAGAAGATCTTAATCTTGTGCGGGGATCCTGCCAGGAATGGTCTCCAGTGTCGTAGTGCTTTGACAATGGCTAGGAGCTCTAGGTCATAGATGTCGTAGTTGCGCTCCGCCTCGTTCAGTGTTGCCGAGTAGTAGCCGATGGGGTGTCTTTTCCCGTCTTGCTTCTTTTGCAGGAGTACTGCGCCAACTGCGTATCCGGACGCGTCCACTTCGAGTTCAAATTGGTCCGTTAGTGTGGGGTGTGCAAGGACCGGCTCGCTAGTGACCAAGCGTTTGAGGGTTTGGAAGGCCGTTTCTTCTTCTTTGCCCCATGTCCATTCCGCGTCTTTGCGTGTGAGTTTGTTGAGAGCTCGCGCATATGTGGCGAAACCGCGAATGAAGAGACGGTAAAAATTGCAGAAGCCCAGAAAGGAGCGTACGTCGCGTACCTTCGTGGGTGTGGGCCAGTCGTGTATGCCAGCAATTTTTATGGGGTCCATGCGAGTTACCCCCTTTTCAAGGATTACCCCCAGGTAATCCATTCGCGGTTGGTGGAATAGGCATTTCTCGGGCTTGAAGTAAAGGTCGTGGTCGAGTGCGATTTGTAGAACTGCGCTGACAGCTTCTATGTGTGCTTGTAACCCTGCTTCTTCGGTTGTCGCAATGCCTGATGTCGTCCATGTAGACTCGTATGGTTGTCCCTCGGCTTTGGAAGTAGATGATTGTATCACTGAAGATGTCGTTCATCATGTTTTGGAAGGTCGCGGGGGAGTTTGTGAGTCCGAAATACATAACGAGAGGTTCGTAGAGTCCATATTTCAGTCTTGAAGGCCACTTTGGGTTCGTCGCCTTCTTTGACTCGTATGTTGTTGTACCCCCATCGTATGTCGAGTTTGGTGTAGATGTGTCCGTTGCCAAGGTCATTGATGAGTTCCGACATGAGCGGTAGCGGGTATTGGTTACGTACTGTGCAAGCGTTGATCTTCCGGTAGTCTTGTACAGGTCTTAGTTTACCTGTCTTTTTTCTTGATGAAGAAGAACGATGAGGCGTAGGGTGACTTTGAAGGGCGTATATAACCCATTTTGAGCTGTTCATCTAGCCATTTGCGCAGGTGTTCGTCTTCGTCTTGAGACATGGGGTATACCTTGCAATTGATACTGGAGGGAGTGCCAGGTTTGAAGTCAATGGCGTGGTCCCATGGGCACGATGGTGGGAATCGGTGAGATGCCTCTTCGCTGAAGATCTTTGCAAATCGTCGGTACGGTTTCGGGATAACTGTTGCGGTTGTGTTTTGGTTAGCGGCGATGGCTAGTTCAGTGGCTGTAGTACGTATCTGGCATTCCTCTTCCAGTTCCTGAACTATGTCTTCTGCTTCGTCCTGCGTGATTGCGCTCGCGATGGTGGTTTGGGGTTCCATCAGGGTTAATTGAGCGAAGCACTATGGGTAGCGCTTTTTCGTGGATTGTGGCGTGGGTCCAACTGATAGTGGGTTCGTATGTGGCGAGCCAGGGGTATCCCAGAACCAGGTCTTCGTTTCCGATGTCCGTGACCAGGAACCTCATAACTTGGTTAATTCCGTTGGTTTGGACGTCTAAGTCGATGAAGTGAGTGATGGACCCAGCTTTATTTTCGGTGTTATCTATGTTCCATATTTTCTTGGGTCGCTCTAGGGTTTGTAACCTGAGGCCCATGCATTTGGCGAATGCAGGTCTTATGAAGTTGTCGGTGGCACCCGAGTCAACGAGTCCTTTAATATCGGCCATGGAGTAACTGGTGCGAATCGAGACTGGAATTCGAAGCGAACAGGTAGCGAGTCATGATTACAGAGTTACAATTAACCGCCCTCACCCAGGCCGATGGGTTTAGGTGTCCTGAAAACCCTCTTGGGTCCATAGGTCTTTGAATATGAGGTCTTTGACCTCATCACTAGCTCCCCTAATGGTGTCCATCCACCCCTTTGCCTGTTCTTCGGGTGTGGTGTCAACGCGACGCGCTGCAGTTGGTTCTTGGCTATAATAGTCAGTATCTGCACTACTGACTGGTGCTGGCTCGAGGTTGGTAGGGTTGTTTCGGCTTTCTAGGGTGCGTGCAGTCTCGTGAGAAGTGACCTGGGTTGTTACAGTTGTAACAGATAACTTCCCTCATGTCGCGTCGCTGCCCCCCTCCTCGCCCTTGTCCCGGCCCTCCTCATGGCGGAAAGGGTGGTTGTTGATAGCTTCCGCGGTGGGGATCCCCTACTTCCGCAAGTCGAGCGTGGGTTCAGTCCGCCAAGGTGTCCATTGCATTCGGGTCATAGCGAGGTGGTGGGAAGCGTGGTGGTGCCCATTGTGGGTTGTATCCTTGTGCTTGCTGGGGTCGCGGGGGTGGTGTGTTGCGCGGCATGCTGGTAAGTCCCAAGTGGGTGCGTAGGTGGATGTACTGCTTTTGTTGTCGCAACGCCGCTTCCTTCCACTCATTGAATGTTTGGGGGTCATCTAGTTCATATATTTTCGTGAAGAGGGCTCTCGGTAGTCCCGCCATGAATCGATCCAAGGTTTGGCGGTCGTTGAGACGGTAGTCAGCCTTCTGTGCTAGCTGTTCGAAGTTGGTGACGTACGAGTTGATATCATCCCCTATCATTTGAACCCTTTTGCTAGTGTAGCTTGTGCTTGCTCTTGTTCTAAGACGTTTGAAAAGCGGTCCGAGAACCCGGCTGTCAGTGTGTCCCACAAAAAGGGGTCATATCTATTCCTTCTGAGATGCAGTTCGTTGTTGAGCCATTGGAGAAATCCGAGTGTCCAATTCGCCACTCGCGGTCCTTTGATGAACCCCAGGAACAGTAGGCACCTCCGATAGACGTTGGTCATGATTGGTGCCTCTGCATTTTGCCCCCAGTGTAACGTCTACCACGGACGTTTGCCTGACTTAGGCCTCGGATGACGCGGCGATCCTAAACGATTTGTAGAACAGGCGGTTCGTGATGGCGTCAGGGTACTCAGCTGGGTGTGGAGCTAGATCTCCGTTCAATGCGATGAAGGCGTGTAAGTCCTCCTCCTGAGGTACGTTTGCAGGAGGCTCGTCGAGGGGTACGATGGTTCTCCAAGACGGATGGTCGACGATGTAGATGTAGCCGTACGGCTTGGCGACTCGTTCGTTGTAGTAGAGGAATACGCGGTGATATACTGATCCAGACGGGTAGGTGTCCACTGCCCACGGAGGGGAACTCGGGATAAGCTCACGGGGATCCCTGGTCTAAGGGGATATGCCGGAGGCGACTCACTTCACAGGGAGGAGAGTCCAAAAGACGAGAAGACAAGAAGATGGTGGTATTGAAGAAGACCAAGATGCCGACCCTGGTCTTCTACGACTACTACTTATACAGATACGCGCGGGCTTTCAAGCGCCGCTCCAAACTATCCTAGCCAGTAGCGTAAGTAGAGCGAACCCTAGTACAGCTATCCTAGGAATGAGTCACATCGAGTCATGATCCGATCCGTTATCGTACACAATCACCTGCGCCGGAGCTTACCCGGCTGACTGATCCAACAAGTCCATGACGATATATCGCTGACGTGGTGTCATTCCCGAGCGTCAGTGTCCACTTCCGGGCCGAAACGTAACACCCAGTAAATGTGCCACTGGGTGAGGAAGGATTCGTACTCATCTCGGTTACCATCAAAGATGGAGGGGGTTTCTCCTACAAGTTTCTCGTTTGTATGCGGTGCTCCTGGGAGTGGCCCTCCTGGTGGTCCTCCTGGAGGCGGCGGTGGTGGTCCTCCTCCGAATGGGTCTCCTCCTCCTCCACCACCGAATTGGGGTTGTCTTCCTCCACCTCCTGGTGGTCCTTGGCCAAAGCTTCCTCCAGGTCGTCTTGGTGGCGGGGGTCCTCCTGCCCCTGGTGGTGGGTCTGGCATATCTGGTCCCACGGCTCTGAATATGGCAGCGTCGTCGGCCGTCATGCGGTATCCTGTAGTAGGGTTAATAGGGCGTAGGTAGGCTTCTGCTTCTTCGGTGAGTCTCCGGGCTTCTTCAGCAGCGAGGTCTTCCCGCGTTACGGTAGTCGTGGCCATCTCGGCTGGGGAATGTACGTGGATGTTTTCGGGTTCGTTTATGTGAAGGGACTCAGCTGTCTGCACTACGTCTTCGATTTCTGATCCGTCGTCTGCGTTAGTTTCCTCGTCTTCGCCGCTAGTTTCGGATGGTGCTTCGGTTCTGGGTTCGGATGTGCTAGGTTCTCCTTCGGGTTGTCCATCTATGTGTCCCCACTCTGCGCGTGTAGGTAGGTTTCTTGCGTCGATGTCGCAGTTGTAGTTTCGCCCTGCGGGTCGCACTACGTCGTAGCGGCTGTCTATAGGGTTCCACGTAATTTCGGTCCAACACAGGCGATCAAAATTAAACTCAACTGGGGCAGTATCGGGTTGGCCCCGATGCAAAATCAATGAAGTAGCCGGTTTCTCCTCGGTATTCTCTCCACCTGGCGGCTCCTAAGAATTGTGTTGGTACATTGCGGTCTCCCCTGCGCTCGAGGGAGTAAGTTTGAAAGTCTCTCCACTGGTCTCGAGTTGTGAACGCCACGATGAATAGATCTTGGTCTTAATGTAACGCCACCACTAGCGTTAGTCCGACTTGGACTGCAAAAGGGCGTTCACGACTTAGCGGAAATCTTCTTGCGGGGTCACGTGACCGGATCACAAGATACACGGCGCTTATAGGCACGTGATCTGACCATACACTAGGGCAAGTCGTGCCACTAGGTAATCCGACAATCAATAAGACGACTTGCACGAAGAGGCAAGTGAATCACACATGAAAGAGATGAGAAGGAAGTGGTGATTGAAGAAGACCAAGATGGCGTATCTTGGTCTTATCGAGCCACTATTTATACATGTACGAGGACGCTTTAAAGCTCCTCTCCAATCCATGCGACGAATAGCTAAAGTAGCTCAAACCCTACTATCGCTATCCTATGAATGAGTCATGCCACATCGGCATGTGATACTGTACTACTGCTGACTGATCGACTAAGTCCATGACACATTATGTCTTACTAAGGGGTCATCACCGTAAGCAAGAGTCTACTTCGCGCGTGCCGTGACATGTATGATCCAAACCTCCCCACACATGTCGAAACCGATGCCTCTGGATTTGCTACTGGTGGGATACTCACTCAAAAGTACCCAGACTGGTCTCTGGCACCCAGTTGCGTATCGCTCAGAGTCAATGAGCAAAGAAGAGCGCAACTATGAAATCTACGACAGAGAAATGCTCAGCTTAATCCACGCCTTAGAGGACTGGAGACACTTCCTCGAAGGCATCTCCTTTGAAGTGATCACCGACCATAAGAATATGGAATGGTGGGCAAGCATGAAAGACTTAAATCGCCGGCAAGCTCGCTGGGCGTTGTAGTATTTAAGTCGCTTTGCCTTCAAAATCACTTACAAAAAGGGAGATTCCATGCAAGCCGATGCATTAAGTAGATTCTCAAGAGACCATGTCAAAGACAGTGAGGATAACCGCCAGGTTCAGGTTTTACAACCTAAGCATTTCCTCAATGCCGCCCAAGCCCACTTCCGCCCAGAAGTGGATTCCCTAGGCAGCCGCATCAAACTCGCATCCATAAGAGAAGCCGAAGTCATAGAGGGCCTTAAAAGTTTACAAAAGACCGCTCCTAAGGCTCTCACGGATGGAGTTGCGCTGTGGGAAGAAGAAGACAGTTTCGTTTATCATAGAGGGAAGTGTAGCAGTGCAACTGCCGTGCTACGTTAAGCAAGGTGAAGTTTAATATGAACTGAACGGTGACACACCCAACTTAACACGGAGACAAGTCACATGCTAGATGTGCAGTCGACGTGGAGAGCGTAGAACGTGTAAGACTTTATACAAGTCTTCAACTACAGAGATCACATGGCGGCACACTGAGTGGAGAACCAAGAGGACAAGTTAGGATTGATGGAGTATGGAGAGTACAGAGGAATACGCACCTGAGTGGAGAACCAAGAGGACAAGTTGGTTCCACTCAGGACGCTACATGAGGGTTTATATACACTACTACAGCTGAGCTTGAACTGAGTCCGAACACTGTTACTAAGTGTACAGTAAGACTCCTTGACTCAGGAGCTGATGCGTTGTGTCTATTAATAGCGCATCTTATTGTGCTGACTGATGCACATGTCATCGCGCTTACGAGCGGCTCCACTTGCTGAGTAAAACCTAATACAGCGAGTAAGCGTATACTACTAATCGTGACGTATGTAAGTCTAGATCCTTCTAGAGTCTTCTATCTCCTTCCATCCAATCAGAGCTAACTAAATGTATAAGGGACTCTTGTCCCACAGGTCACGTGCACATGGGTGGCTGCCCGTGTGATTAACTTATATCAGTACTTCAGCCCTTTATATCTTCGTCAAATAAATGCGTAAAAATACGCAAAAATAAGGAAAATAATACGCGTCCATGACAGGAAGCTCTATGTACCCAACGACCATGCCCTACAAAGAGATGTGGTAAAGTCATGCCACGACTCAGTCACCACAGGGCACCCGGGTAAAAACGGAACTATCGAGCTAGTTAGTCGCTACTATTGGTGGCCACGCATGGCAGGCTTCATAAGCTCATACGTAGAAGGATGTGATCGATGCCAGCGTTATCGCAAAGATCTACACCCCAAAGCAACCATTCAGCCGCAAGAAGTACCTGAGGGTCCATGGCAGTTAGTTGGCATCGATCTAATTGGCCCACTGCCAATGTCACGAGGGAAGGATATGATCCTTAACATAGTGGATCACTACACAAAACAGATCCATCTATTCCCTGTGACTTCTCAGATTATGGCTGATGGAGTAGCATCCATCTACTTTGAGCAAGTCTTCCCCTTGCATGGGATCCCTCGAAAGATCATTAGTGATCGAGGCCCCCAGTTTGCTGCAAGGAGCATGCGGACACTATACAAGCGACTAGGGATAGACGCAGGTCTCACCACCACCTATCACACTCAAGCTAATGGACAGGTAGAGCGCAAAAACCAAGAAGTAGAAGTCTACTTGCACTTGTTCATTAGCAGGAGGCAGGATGATTGGGCCGACCTGCTCCCTACAGTGGAATTCGTAGTCAATAGTAGGCTTAACTCTGCAACGGGTCACACATCCTTTGAGCTACTATACAGTTATACACCAGACTTCACAATTCCTGCTGGTAGGCCTATGGGTATCCCAACACTAGACAAGCGTCTTCAAAACTTAGTTTCCACAAGAAAGGATGCAGAGGCCGCTCTACGCCTAAGTAAATGGCGAATGCAGACAGACGTTGAACAAAGACATAAGCCATACATCTTCAACGTCGGGGATAAAGTCTGGTTGCAAGCCAAGCAAATAAAGATACACCAGCAGTCGTCCAAACTGGGACCTAAACAACTAGGCCCATTTGAAGTCACTAAAGTCTTAAGTGACGTCGACTACAAGCTTGCACTCCCCCCTGCATTATGGATCCTTGATGTATTTCATGTAGACCACCTCTCCCCTTACAAGGGAAACAAAGTTAATGGGCTTTTGCCACCTCCACCAGACCCCATCACAGTCGAAGGCGAGGAAGAGTACAAAGTAGACCACATAAGAGATAGCAAACTCTTTGGTTGTACTCTTAAATACCTCGCTTGCTGGAAAAGGTACGGTGAAGGTGAGGACACTTGGGAGCCAACCAAAAATCTAGCTCATGCCCCGGAAAAAGTACAGGAGTTCCACTCCTTAAACCCAGGCGCACCTAGAAAAATAGCAGCTCTCATATATGCGTCCTTGCCTTGGCAAGCTTCTCATCAGTACACAGAGGCCAACGTGGACGTCGACCCTTAAGAAGGGGGGTGATGTCACAGACACGTACTATTTTCCCTTATTTTTGCGTATTTTATGCATTTATTTGGCGAAGATATAAAGGGCTAAAGTACTGATAACAAGTCAGTCACACGGGCTGCCACCCATGTGCACATGACCGTGGGACAAGAGTCCTTTATACATTTAGTTAAGCTTTGATTGGATGGAAGGAGATGGAAGACTCTAGAAGGATCTAGAACGTACATACATCATGATTAGTAGTATACGCTTACTTGCTGTATTAGGTTTTACTCAGCAAAGTGGAGCCGCTCATAAGTGCGATGACATGTGCATCAGTCAGCACAATAAGATGCGCTATTAATAGACACAACGCGTCAGCTCCTGAGTCAAGGAGTCTTACTGTACACTTAGTAATAGTGTTTAGACTCAGTTCAAGCTCAGCCACAGTAGTGTATATAAACCCTCCTGTAATGTCCTGAGTGGAACCAACTTGTCCTCTTGGTTCTCCACTCAGGTGCGTATTCCCTTGTACTTCCCATACTCCATCAAATCTAAAACTTGTCCTCTTGGTTCTCCACTCAGTGTGCCGCCATGTGATATCTGTGGTTTGAGGCTTGTATAAAGTCTCACACGTTCCACGCCCTCCACATCGACAGCACATCTAGCGCATGACTTGTCTCCGCGTTAAGTTGGGTGTGTCACCAGTTCAGTTCATCACTTACCTTCGCCTTGCTTAACGTAGCGTGGCAGTCGCACCGCTACAGCTTGTACCATTCTCCTACCCTTGTGCTGTCTGCCGAGGACCATCTACAACTACAAGCCCTCATCTCCCTCTGTATCCTCTGGGCTACCCTATTACGTCTCACTTGTGAGCTAATAGGCGATCGTGTATGTGACTTCGACATCCTCTGTGATCGTTAGGTTGTCTGTTGTTGCCTAGGGCCCAATAAGGACCATGCCACTAGAAGAACGTCCAGTGGAACGTTACACCAATGACGGAATCCCAGAAGACCTACTTCCGATCAACCCAGTAACTGGACACAGAATGATGGCAGACAATGCTGCGATCATGAGGGCAATTGGACCAGACAAACCAGACCCCCTGGAAAGAAATGGATCTTTCAGAAGAGGCCCACCAGGAGGACTGCATGGAGGAGGAGGACCACCTGGAGGAGGAGGACCGATCGGAGGGCTCCCTATGGTAGGACCAGCACCTAACCCTGTGCGGCTGTCAGACAAACCTCAGGGTAACCTGCCAATGATCTTCAACAGTGACAGGACCAAAACCCTGCAGTTCTGCGCCCAATGGAACTTGTATCAAGGAATCAACAGCACCAGCGACCTAATGTGCAACCACTACTGATGGTCACTCCTGTTCCTAGGGTATATCCAAGGAGAGCTGGTGAACGAATGGGTAATGTACATGATGGACTGGCTCATGCGGCAGATAGAAGCTGGGTTCCCCAAACACACCAGATGCCTTTGGGATGAGATGCTCAGAGCCTTTACCAGACGCTTCACCAACACCATGGAGAAAGAGCAAGCCCAGGTGGAACTACAAAAGGGAGTGCACATGAAAGACAGGGACATCGACAGCTACGTAGCCACCTTTGAATGCCTCGCATGACAAGCTAACTACCACCTTGACGTGCCACAAACACTGGACCTCTTCACCTCGGGAGTACCCAGGCCTCTGTTCACAAAGGTATATGAACAATACAAGCCTGCCACTTTTGAAGCATGGAAGCAGGTCGCCATGAAGAAGCAGCAGCAGTACCTACACCTACATGCACGTCTTAACTCGCTGAAACCACCCATTACAAAAGCTACTCCATGCACCAGTCAATGGACCCCCACACCCGGCGGATGGGCACTGCAGAACCTTCAATACCACAATCCCAACGCAATGGACACCTCTGCAGATCGCGCAAGGGCAAGGGGAGCACTGGCAGAAGACACACAAACCAGACTGGCAAACACAGACTACGTTCTGGACCGTGATGGACAGAGACCACCATACCCCCCCAGGGGAGGATTCCAGGGGCGAGGATGTGGACCACTGCGAGACCCAAGGGAAGTCACTTGTTACACTTGTAATCAAAAGGGACACTTCAGTTGTGACTGTCTGCAGAACCACGGAAACCAAGGGAGTAGTGGAAGGAGACTCGAGGCAAGCTACTACATGCCACAACCACAAACAGAAGCACGTGCCGCAACAACCCCTCAACAGCAGGTGCAGGACTGGCTCCAAGGAGTAGCCAGAGCACCAGATGAAGTAAAAGACTTGGTGCTCCAAGAATTATGGGGAAAGGAGGGTTTTCCAAACACCTGAACCCATTGGCCTGGGTGAGGGCGCTTCATTGTAACTCTGTAATAATAACATGCTATCAATCGCTGTGAATTCCAGTGTCAGTCCGCACAAGTTACAACATGGCCAAAGTAGTGTATACCAAGGGTTTCTGAACCCGCACGGGTACAGCCCAAGGGTATGGGCGGGTACGGGTATGGGTTCAGATTTTGTGACCCTCATGAAACCTGTACCCTTGTCACAGGTTCATGGGTTTTTTGTGGGTACAGGCTGCCGGGCCGGACGTTGTCAGCATGTCAACACTGACCACTATCGCGCCAACACGACGACATCCAACATGATGACAGAAGTACTGAAGTACTGAACCCTCAAGCTAAGTAGTTCTTTTCCTTTCTTCCTTTTAACTAACTAATTACAATTTCTTTCTTTTTTCCTTTCTAGGTTCTCAGCGCTGCCTCAGTACCGCACGCAAGCCTGTCACTGCCACCACCTCCACCTATCACCTCGGCATACTGTTGCTGCGGCGTGGCAATGCTACAACAGCGACAAGGCGTGGTGACACTATGACGGCGACACGGTGTGGCGATGCTACAACAGTGACACAGTGCGACGACACCTCGACAGAGATGGGGCATGGTGACGCCACAACAGCAACGCAGCATGGTGATGCAGCGTAGTGACACTACGACAGCGATGCTACGACAGCAACACAGTACAGAGACGCTACGACAGCAACGCAGTACAGAGACGCTACGACAGTGACGCAGTACAGAGACGCTATGACAGCGATGCAGTATGGTGACGCTATGACAGTGACACAGTACAGTGACACTATGACAGCGACGCAGCACAGCGACACTATGACAACAATGCAGCACAGCAACGCTACAACAGTGACGCGGCACGGCAACGCTACAACAGTGACACAGCACGGCGACACTACGACACCAACACAGCACGGCAATGCTACGACACCAATGCAGCACGGCAATGCTACGACACCAACGCAGCACGGCAATGCTATGACACCAACGCAGCACAGCGACGCTACAACACCGACACAGCACGGCGACACTATGACAGAAACCGAGCATGGTGATGCCATGACGGCAACGCAGCGCAGCAGCGCTACGACACCGATGCAGCACGGTAACGCTACGACACTGATGCAGTGCGGTAATGCTACGACACCAACGCAGCACGGCAACGCGATGACACCAATGCAGCACGGCAGCACTATGACACTGACGCAGCATGGCAGCACTACGACACCGATGCAGTGTGGCGATGCTACGACATGGCATGGCAAAGCTTCAACACCGCCACAACACCAAGACAGTCCAGCACCATGTCACTACGACACCCACGGCAGCAAGGCAAGCAGTGAGGTTCAGAGAGGTATACAATTTTGTAGCCTACAAGTAGTACGGTAGCTCTGTAGCTGTATACAATGGGCTAAGTAAAAATGAAAACCCTTCTATGAACCCCTACAGGTTTTCTGTACCCACTGAACCCTGGGGTACCCGTACCCTAACCCGCCAATACCCGTACCCCTGTGGCAGGTGGCAGGTTTTAACGGGTACAGGTATGGGTCAAACAAATTTTACCCAAGGGTTACCCGTGGAGAGCACTAGGCCAAAGTAAGAGCACTTGTAGACTCGGGAGCTACGGACAGCTTTATTAGGCCTGCGTTTGCAAAATGAATGGGATTGGGCTACAAATGCTGGATGTTCCCAAAAAGATATGGAACATCAATAAATCAGAAAAAAAGCAGGACTCATCACACACTATGCAGATCTTGATGTCTAAATGAAGGGAACTCACAAAACCATGAGGTTCCTCATCATGGATACTGGAGATGAGGACATAGTTCTAGGCTACCCCTGGCTCGCTGCTTACGAACCACAGATCAGCTGGCAACACGCTGTTATCAAGGAAGATGCCTACCCAGTAGTACTGCGAACCATGCACCCACAAGAAAGGGAAGTAACCATTGCCTTTGCTCCAACAGAAATGGCAGAGCTCACAGATGAAGAAAAGTGACTAACCATGCAAGAACTCTACAAGGAGTGGGAAGAAGTCAAGGCACACACAATGGCCATGGATCTGGGCCTGTATACGCACAACACTGCGATACTGGAGGAATATACGGACTTTGCAAAGGTATTTAGTGAAGAAGAATCTCACTGCTTTCCCCTGCATGACCCTGGGACCATGCCATCCAGTTCACAAAGGACACGCCAGCTGCAATCAACTGCAAAATCTACCCAATGTCAAGGGAAGAAGATGACTCCCTTCGGGAATTCCTAGATGAACAACTTAAAAAGGATTATATCTGTCCATCAAAATCCCCTTACGCATCCTCCTTCTTTTTTGTCAAAAAGAAAGACAGAAAGTTAAGACTGGTCCAAGACTATCGCAAAATAAACTCCTTCACCATACACAACCAATACCCCTTACCATTGATACAGGACCTTATTACTGACCTGGGGAACGTGGACATCTATACCAAACTCGATATCCAATGGGGGTACAACAACATCCACATCAAAGAAGGCAACGAAGAAAAAGCTGCCTTCAAGATGTGCTATGGCTTTTTTGGACCACTTGTTATGCCATTTGGACTGACAAACGCACCCACAATGTTCCAGGCCATGATGGACTACGTCTGCGGCCCGACCATCCTCAAACACAAAGCGCTAGGCACAACGATCTGGGTCTACATGGATGACATAGGCATCACCTCACGCAATGGTAAGAAGGGGCACATCGCGGTCATACAGGATATCCTCCAAATTGCCCTGGACCACAACCTCTACTTCAAACTGGAGAAGTGCATTTTTGGGGCACCATCCATCGATTACCTGGGGGTAATCCTTGAAAAGGGGGTAACTCACATGGACCCCGTCAAAGTCGCCAGCATTCATGATTGGCCTACACCCACCATGGTTAAACAAGTCCGATCCTTCCTTGGCTTCTGCAATTTTTATCGCCTCTTCATCAAAGGCTTTGCCACGCATGCGCAACCACTCAACTGATTAACAAGAAAGGACACCAAATGGCGCTGGGGCCCGGAGGAAGACACTGCCTTTGCCAAACTCAAAGACCTAGTCACAAGCAAACCAGTACTCGCACACCCAGACCTCACAAAACCATTTGACCTAGAGGTGGATGCATCTGGTTTTGCGGTGGGTGCCATACTCCTACAATGAAAAGAGGATGGCAAACAACACCCCATAGGTTACTACTCGGCGACACTGAATGAAGCAGAATGAAACTACAACATCTACGACCTCAAATTACTGGCCATAGTTAAAGCCTTCCGCCACTGGCGACCCCTACTTGCTGGATCGCCGCATAAAACAAGAGTATTCTTGGACCACCTCAATCTACAATACTGGAGGTCCCCACAACGCATAAGCAGGCGCATCACAAGGGAAGTACTTGAACTCTCAGAATACGACTTTGAGATTCACCACATCAAAGGTACTGCCAATGGGAGAGCAGATGCCTTATCCAGGCAACCTGACTACGATTGCAGAGACAGCAACAACCAGAATGTGACCATCCTCCTGGATGCACTGTTCATACGAGCCATGAGAGTGGAAACGACCATGCCCAACACCCTAACCATTGAACCCAACAAAATGGAGCGGCCAGATGCTGTGTACCATCAAGACGAAGACTACCTCAGACCATGGATAGACCCGCACTGACTGAAGAAGATCGAAGGGACTTGGTATAAGGATGGAAAATGAGTAGTAACTGGCGGATTATACAACAAGAGAAGTATCATTTCCGCTCACCACACACTGGCAGTCTACAGACATCCAGGTATTAACAAGACCGTGCAGCTGATGAAACGATCATATTGGTGGCCCAACCTCATACAAGATGTATTAGACTACATCAAGGGATGCACCAAGTGCCAAAGACACAAAGCAAACAACCAACCAACTTGGGCACCACTATCGCCAATTTACCCAAATCCCAAAGCACTTCCCTTTGAAACTATCGTGCTCGACTTCATCACCAAGTTGCCTACATCGCAAGGATATGACTCAATCCTCACCATCACAGACCACGACTGCACCAAGGCTGTGGTATTTATCCCCTGCCGAGAAGAGATCACGGCAGAAGGAACAGCCACCCTATATGCTAAGCACGTCTTCCTACGATTTGGACTCCCCTCCAAGGTGATCAGTGACAGAGACCCACACTTCGCATCCAAGTTTACACAGGAGTTATGCAAATCCTGGGAATCTTGCAGAATGTGTCAACTGCCTATCACCCCTGAACAGATGGACAGTCCGAACGGACCAACCAATGGCTAGAACAATACCTCCACTTCTGGACCAACAAACGGCAAGATAACTGGGCTGCCTATCTCCCTATAGCAGAATTCACACATAACAATTGGCCCCATGAAGTCACAAGGAAGTCCCCCTTCTACCTTCTAATGGGGTACAACCCACATGCTGATTGGATCGATAAGCCATCCCCCATTCCCCAAGTAGTGTTAAGAGTGGACCAATTCAAAGAAGCAAGGGTGGAGGCAAAAGCACTCTTTATCAAGGCGCAAAAGTCATGGGTTAAACACAAGGATACACCCAAATACAAGGAAGGAGACCTTGTGTGGCTGGAAGGACATCACCTGCGAACCAACCAGCCAACCACGAAGCTTGCGCCCAAAAGACACAGCCCTTTTCAGATCATGGAGGTGATGTCCCCCATCAATTACCACCTAGAACTTCCCACGCAGTGGAGCACCCACCCAGTGTTTCACACCGACCTTCTCACCAGATATCATGAGACACCCACGCATGGACCCAACTACTTGTGCCCACCACCTGATTTGGTGGACAGCAAAGAGGAATACAAGGTCGAGAAGATTCTAGATTTGAGAAAGTTCGGACGAGGCCAGAAGCTACAATATCTAGTCAAATGGAAAGGGTATCCAGACTCGGAGAATCAGTGGGTTGACTGGAGTGAAGTGTTTGCCGACGAAGCCATGAGGGAATTCAAGGCGCTAAACCTGGACAGAGAAATGCATATAAGGAGCATGGATAACAAGCCAAGTACCCCAGCAATTCCTGCTAACCATCACCATCCTGTCTCACCCCACTCGATGTCTTCTCCCATCCTCTCCTTCTCAACCATTGACAGAGCCATACAAAATGTTGGCATCACTCACAAGGACGCCGCTGCGGTTCTCCTCTCCTTCCCCAACCCCACAATCTGAGGAGTCGCTGACTCCCTCAGCGCGCAACCTTGCGCTGACGAGACGGGGCTCGTTGAAGAGGCAGAGCATGCCCTACTCAAGGGCAAGGCACCAAATCGCCTTGTTCAACACACTCACAGACACAGTGACCTTGAACCTGTCCAAGTACCACACCAAATTTGGGCCCATGCGGCCCTGGAAGGAGATTGTGAAGGAATGGCGGGATGAGCAGATATGGAGGGCACAGCTGCAGATGCAGCAGATGAGGCACAGGAGGCTGCTGGTGATGATGAATGGGGGCTCAGGGAGGATGCAAACGATGACTACATAGCTGCGCACCCCCTCATTTGCTCCACTACAGACACTGATGACCTGCAGGAGACCCCATACTCCCTCAACACCGACGGATCCCCCATGTACAAGTGGGAGCTCAGAGTGATGGGAGCAGCAACTCACCAATCCACCACACCATCAACACACGTGTCCCGGTGGGCTTCAAATGCAATGCTGGGGCAGACTACATTCTGTTTCGCATCGTCTCCCCCGATGGGGTTGAGTGCGAAGCTCGCTATCACCAGGTCATCATGGGACCTGACCCCATCGTGGTGGGGATCATCGAGGAGTCGGACAAGGTCTACGCCCATCCCCTTTACGCCATGCCGTGCTACAACTACAGTGGCAAGCCCATCTACCAAAACACTGACATGGTCCTCTTTACAGAGGGCTTTGAGGACTGGGCACGTGTCAACCGCTGCCTCGAGGGGCTCCATGACATCTCCCTGTTGGGGGAAGTCACCTGCTATCATCATGCTGACCGGGAGCTGCAGCACCTCAATCAGCACATCGATGACCTCATTCCCATGGTGGGGGAAGTGCAGGGTAAGGTGGCTGCGAGCCGGCGTCAGTTGGAGATGGCCAATGTGATGGAGCACATTGAGAATGAGGCCAAGACCATGGTCGACTACAAGCTGACAAAGAAGAAGACATGCAGGGGGCGGAAGATTGCGCAGGAGGCGATGCGCACTAGAATTTTGTACGCAGAGGAGGGTTTCAGAGTGTTGGGATGTCGCACCTGAAAAGGGGGTGATGTTATGATCAGACTCACAGTACACATGGAGTAGTTTGTGGGGTTCTGACTACCCTACTATTAGTCAGGGACATTCGTCATGTTGGACAAGGTTTCTTATCTCACAGAGTATCACATGTCTAGTAGTATGGATGAGTGACTCATTACTAGGACAGTCGTCGTAGGGATCGAGCTACTTATGCTACTAGTAGTCTTACTTTCGGGAGGAGCTTCAAAGCTCCTCATCAACTGTATAACTACCCACCTTCGTGAAGACCAAGCTTCTCAGCTTGGTCTTCTTGAATCATTTGTGTCTCAGATCTACTCCTCTGCTTGATAATCCTAAGTCACCTTCTCTCCCTCTATACCTGCCTCACCTTCATCAGGGAGGTGGTCGATCAACTTGGATGCCTGGTGGAACTAGCCCCAGTGCTACTCAAAGTCGTGTTCCTGCTGAGGACACATACTGTTATGATTTGCCTTACTTTCTGGTTCGCGTTCTCTACCTACTGTACTTTTATGACATGTTCCAATTGTCCATGCTTCTTGGCTTTCATTCCACACCTTGTGCCTCGGCGATAGGATGGCCAGTTTTACGCTCCATTTCATTCACTGACCATTTCTGAGGCATGCGCCCTTCCGCGGAATTCCCTTGTACTGGATATGACTATTCCCCTTGTCTCCCCTTTTGTACTGATCACATCAGACTCGCACCATATGTTTGCACTGTGCAAACATCCTGTAATAGTATATAAGTCACGCCTTACCTAGCTTGTACGGTAGACTTGACTTCTTGTGTAATACCACATTGTCTTTGTGTTGGAATGTGATAAGTACGTAAGGACCTTATCTATAGCAGTTACGACATTACAGTAGTATGTTTACCTATTATGGTAGTTGGGATATGTACTACAATGGGCGCAATATGCATTCCATGAGAGAGAAGCCCTATGCCTATCTCAAAGTGGTAGTTTACATCAGGCAGTGTGTAAAAACACGATATTGTGGACACCTGTACTCATCATATTTACGTGAATGGTCAGGGTAGGACCATAGAGTATAACAACCCTCCTATGGGGAGGGAGGCAAATAGACATTTACTCTCTTTCTCACTTGTGCACCCTCTCCACACTATAGTCTCTCAACCTACTCTAAAGGTGAGAACACCATTCCTGTTTGCTGCGTGCATTGCTGCGCAACACTTTGCCTCACGAACCTCCGTTTGACTTCGCCGTTGCGCTTGAGTCCCGACCTTCAGCTTGCCTTTGCGCTTGAGCCTTGCCTTCCCACTACTAACCTTGTGTCCCTGGGAGACCAAGTGTTACTTGTTCATCACGATACTGAGTCTTAACCGACTTGCGCCTTTCTGATCCCAAATGTTACGGTCGGCTCAGGAAGTGGACACTGACATCAGGGAATGACACCACTGTCAGCAGTATATCAGTCATGGACTTGTGGATCAGTCAGCTGGGTAAGCTCTGGCGCATGTGATTGTACAATACATGTGATAGTTATCGGATTGGATCATGACTCGATGTGACTCATACTAGGATAGCTGTACTAGGGTTTGCTCTACTTATGCTATTGGCTAGTACTTCTTGGAGCGGCACTTTAAAGCCCGCGCGTAACTGTATAAGTAGTATGACTCGAAGACCAAGGATCGACATCTTGGTCTTCTTCCAATACCACTATCAGCTCTCTTCTCTACAGGGATCTCCCCCTTGAAGTGAGTCCTCCAGCATATCCCCTGAGACCAGGGATCACTGTGAGCTTATCCCAAGTTCCCTTCATGGGCAGTGGATCAATATCCTATCAGATCCGTATTCCATCGCATCCATCTCTACCTCAACAAATGAGTCACCAGACCTTATCAGATCATATACGTCATCGATCATCCTTCATGGACCCTTGCCATCTATTTGGAACACCCTCCTAGCAATGTTCCTCAAGCAGAGGACTTACACAGTTTCATCACATTGAACGGGGATCTAGCCCTGCACCCAGCTGAGTACCCCGAGGTCCTCACCAATCCCCTGTACTATCGACCACTTAGGATCGCCAGCACCCAATGAAGCCTAAGTCAGGCAAACGTCCATGGTAGACGTTACATTAAGACCAAGATCCCACCATGGCCAATCCTAAAACTACCAAAGACCATTGGGTACCCTTCTGCCCACACTACATTGACAGAAGAGGAGATCGCAACGTACCCAAGAGATATCTCAACTCAGTGTTTTGGAAAGACAATGCAGAACATCCCGGCTACGTCACCTACTACTACGACGCCCAGGAAAGACAATACATCATCCCCATCGAGTTCAACTTTGACTACACCTGTTGGACAGAAGTCAGGTGGAGCGAATCAAACAACAAATACCAAGTAACTAGGCCGGCAGCCTCAAATCTAGGACTAGACGTCCTCACAAGCAGTGTAGTTCCACGATCAGTGGGGAACACTAGACAGAGAAACATAAGAACTGGCCAGATCCCCAACTCCCAAGACACCAGCACCATCCCCGTCGCTCACTAGCAACCCCGAAGAAATTTGTATCCTGAAAGATGAACAGGAAGAAGAGGAACTCGAACTCATTGCTAAGTCTATCCCCACTATGAGCATCACAATCACCCAGGAAGAAATGCAGATCCGAACGGCTCTCTTCGCAGAGCGATACCCAAAACATCCCAGCGAACCCACCTCCAGGAGGAGACCCAGAGGACAGAGGCGGAGGAGGTGGTGACAGCGGAGGAGCTCCTCCTGCCACACCAGGCACCGAAGGCCTGACCAACAGATTTGTAGGCAGGGAACCACCCATCTTCAAAGGAGAGCGAGACAAAGCAGAGGCCTTCCTATCCCAATGGAATCGATTTACTGAAGGTCAACGCATTCAACAGGAGTCTGCGGCACCCCTATACAAAGGCCATGATGTTCCTCACGTACATACAGGGGGACCTAGTCGATGAATGGGCCACCAAGTCCCAGGAATGGCTCGACAAGCAAGCCGACCCAAACGATTCATGGCTCTGGAGTGGGCTAGAAATCACCTTCAAGAAGCAGTTCCGCGACAACCTGGAACAGGAAACTGTGCGGCTCGAGCTCGACAAGGGAGTCAAGATGATAGCCAGCAACATTGATGGCTATGTAACCTGCTTTGAGAAGCTGATCCAACTAGCAGGGTACAGTTTGAATGAACCACTTATCCTCGACAAATTCACCAGGGGAATACCCTTCAACCTATACCACAATGCATACCAATTCCACGATCTCCGCACCTACTCCCAATGGAAGGTTGCAGTCATCAAGCAACAAAAGAAGTACCTGCACATGCGGGCAAGGCAAGAAGGACCAAACCAACAGCCGCAACAAGGGAGACCCAAGCCTCAACAAATGCGCTTCCAACCTCCCCAGAGGACCAACCAACCTGGCTGGCAGCAGTATCACAACCACCCAGACACAATGGACACCACCCCAGGCAGAATCAGAGCCCAAGTAGCAGAAGTCGGTGACGCAAATCGCCCGGAACTCAACCACAATGACAATTGCCCCCGTTCCCAGCCCAATGAGGGTTTATTCAGAGGGGACAGGGAGGACGCAGAATATTCAACGCTAAGGATGTCACTTGCTATAACTGTGGACGAAAAGGCCACTTCTCACAAGAATGCTTCCAGCCTCGACAGCAACAACAAGGCCCTCCATTTCAAGGGAGAGGTGCCTTCATAGAAGACGTCCCAACTGCACCACAAAGCATAGCGGGGGAACCACTCATTGACCTAGACGAACTGGTCCAAGCCAATCGGGGAACCACGTCTCAAGTGGAGGATATTATGGGGAGAATTGCAGAACTGCAGGAGGAGGCAGGGAAGATCATGAAGGATCAGGATTTTCAGAACGCCTGAACCCAACAGCCTGGGTGAGGGCATCTGTTGCGTACAGACGCGAGATGCCCAAAGAGTTCTGCGACAGAGATGAAGTCCACGCGTTCAGTGCCAGAACCGAGGAGCATTGGCGCGCATGGAAGCACATCGAGGCATGCTTCCTCTCTGATGCACAGTACTGAAGATCAAAGATGGCCGTCATGTGACCCTGGCATGTGACCTGCCCTAGACCCTGCTAGAAGAGTCCAGAAGGATCTGGATGAGCTTGAGCCTGGATTGACCTCATGTTTGTGACTGATGTGACCTGCTGACTTGTACGGACTCTGATTGGCTTGTGACTACTTGGCATATTAGGATTCGTGGCTGTGATATTAGGGTTGCTGGGCTTCAAAGCCCCAACCATTGTAGTATAAGTAGTGGACGCTGCCCGCCTGTAGACGGCAGCTTTGATATCTTGAAGAACTCCTTCCCTTGTTCGCCTTAGCTCCCTCTATTGTGTGTTGCCCTCTTGTCGTTCACTGCTCCCTGCTATAAGTTGTTCGACTTCTTGTTATCATCATCGACTTCATTCTCGTTCTTGTTCTTTGCCTTGTATATATTGGTCACGCGCTGCGTATCGCCCTAGCTGTTGCCTACGGGATACTGAAGACTTGCGACGTTTGGACTCAGCAAACTGGTTACTAATCCAAGTCGGATTGATACATCCCGAAGGAACATAACAGCATCCACTTGTAACTCTGTGTTTATGACTCGCGGCTATCGATCTATGCATGTCCCAGTTTCGATTGGCACAAGTTACACAAAGGCTGACAAGAAAGCACTGGTGGACTCAGGAGCCACCAACAACTTCCTACACCCCAGCTTTGTCAGAAGCATGGGGCCGGGATCCAAGGAACTAGAACGCCCCCGAAACATCTGGAATATAGATGGCACCCAAAATAAAGGGGGGAAAATCACTCATTACACGGATCTAAACATCCAAACTGACAGGAAGGTCAAAACCATCAGATTCCTAATAACGGACATAGGGTGGGAGGACATAATCCTCAGATACCCATGGCTTGCAATCTTTCAACCCCAAATCCACTGGGCTATCGCAACTATGGACACCAAGCAGTACCCCATTATCATCCGAACTACCAACCCCACTCAACCCTTCAACATCACGACTGCAGTAGTGGAACTATGGCAAACGATAACACAACTGGAACAGGAAAACAGGGAGCAAATCATCCAAGAATTGGAAGAAGCATCCTACCCTATCCACCTATGAACCACGGCAATGGAACTAGCAATCTCGGCACAACAGTACACGGAGAAGAAGGAACTCCCAGAGGAATATAAATGCCACGCCAAAATATTCAGTGAGGAAGAATCACAATGTTTTCCCCCTTCCAGACCAAGGGACCACGCAGTAGAACTCAAACCGGACGCACCAGACGCATTTGATTGCAAGATCTATCCAATGAGCCCAGCCGAAGATGAAGCCCTCAAGGAATTTGTGAAAGAGCAACTGGCAAAAGGATATATTCGACCCTCTAAATCCCCAGTATGCATCACCCTTCTTCTTTGTCAAAAAGAAGGATGGAAAACTACGCCTGGTACAGGACTATCGAGTGCTCAAAAAATGGACTATACGCAACCAGTACCCACTCCCCCTAATCCCGGAACTCATTCGCAGACCTTAGTGGAGGATGGATATTCTCCAAGTTTGACATCAAATGGGGATACAACAACATCTGCATCAAAGATGGAGACAAAGAAAAAGGGGCCTTCAAAACCAAATACAGACTTTACGAACCACTGGTAATGTACTTCAGCATGACAAACTCCCCGTCCACCTTCCAAGCAATGATGAACTGGATCCTGCGACCACTTATCGAATATTACAAGCAGAAGGGTACCATCATACGTGCCTACATGGACGACATCGGCATCGCAACCTCGACTACAGAACAAGACCATACCAACGCAGTACACACAGTCTTGGACTTGCTGGAACAACACGACCTATACCTGAAGCTGGAAAAGTGCACCTTTCACTCCTCATCCCTCAATTACCTGGGGGTAATCATTGAAAAGGGGGTGATTTGCATGGACCCCATCAAAATTTTGGGCATACTGGGACTGGCCCATGCCCAAAAATGTCAAACAGGTGCGATCATTCCTAGGCTTCTGCAACTTCTACTGCTTTCATTCGAAATTTTGCCACACACGCACAACCACTCAACAAACTCATGTGCAAAGACACTGGAATGGACATGGGGAACCGAACAACAACAGGCATTTGACAAGCTCAAGGAACTAGTAACACAAGAACCTGTACTCAAGCACCCAGAACTGGACAAACCATTCGAACTAGAGGTAGATGCATCAGGGTTCACTGGTAGGAGCGGTACTCCTCCAACGAGCGGCAGACAACAAATGACACCCAATTGCCTACTACTCCAACACCCTCAATGCGGTGGAATGAAACTACAACATCTACGACCTAGAGCTACTAGCCATTGTGAAAGCACTGCGAAAACTGAGACAGTACCTTCGCAGGATCACCACACAAGATCAAGGTATTCTCGGACCATATGAACCTCCAATACTGGAGGTCACCGCAGAAGATTAGCAGACTGTGTAGCCAGGGAAGTCCTCGAACTCTCCAAATATGACATAGAGATTCACCACATCAAGGGGATGGCCAATGGGCGAGCAGACACACTCTCTAGATGACCAGATTATGATCAAGGGGAACACGACAATGAATAAGTCACTGTCCTACCTGATCACATATTTGTCAGAGCCACTGAGGTTGATACAACAGACAACCCCACACGTACTGAAAGCATCATCGGGATCATGGAGATGCAACTCACGAAACCAGTATACACCCAAGACAAAGAACTGATCAAGAAATGGGTAGACCCCCACAAACTCAAAAAGATCAAGGGGACCTGGTACCAGGAAGGCCGACGCGTAGTCACAGGAGATCGATATGAGCGAAGACACCTGATACAGGCACATCACTGGATCACCAGTACATGGACACCCCAGGATCAGCCATACTATCAAGATGATCGAAAGATATTACTGGTGGCCCAGACTCAGAACCGAGGTACAGGACTATGTCAAGGGCTGCGCTGACTGTCAAAGAATCAAGGTCAACAACCGCCCAATGCACACCCCTCTGCAACCAATATTCCCTAAACTGGAAGCAACTCCATTCAAGACCATTGCTCTGGACTTCATCACCAAGCTACCCAAAGCAGGTGGCTGCGACTCGATCCTAATGATAACGGATCATGACTGTTCAAAAGCAGCAATATTCATCCCATGCCTGGAAGAGATAAGCACAGAAGGAACTGCGGCCCTGTACATGACCCACGTCTTCCCCCAATTTGGACTACCAGCGCGCATCATCAGTGACTGAGACCCCCGGTTTGCATCCAAGTTCACACGCGAACTATGCAAAATACTGGGAATAGAACAAAACATCTCCATGGCATATCACCCAAGGACCAATGGCCAATCAGAACGAACCAATCAGTGGCTAGAACAATACCTCTGCTTTTGGGTTAATGAGCGACAAGACGACTGGATCCACTATCTCCCTATGGCAGAATTCACGCATAACAATTGGCCAAATGAATCCATGCGGGAGTCCCCCTTTAACATCCTCATGGGATATAATCTGCACGCTGATTGGATCGATAGGCCATCACCGATCCCACAGGTGGCACTTTCGCGTCAAACAGTTTAAAGAGGCTAGAATGCGTGCCCAGGAACTGATGAAGAAAGCGCAGCAGGGGTGGATCAAACACAAAGATACGCCCAAGTATCAGGTGGGCAACCTGGTATGGCTAGAAGGACGCCACCTACGCACCAATCAACCCACTGCCAAGCTTGCACCCAGAAGACACGGCCCATTTAAGGTCACTCAGGTGATGTCTGCAGTCAACTACTGTCTAGAACTTCCCACCCAGTGGCAGATCCACCCAGTGTTCCATACGGACCTCCTGACTCCTTATCGCAAAACTCCCACACATGGCCTCAACTATCAGTGCCCACCACCGGATTTGGTCGATGGAGAAGAAGAATACGAGGTCGAGAAGATTCTAGACTCTCAGCGATTCAGCAGGACAAAGAAACTGCAGTATTTGGTTAAGTGGGCACGGATACCCTGATTCCGATAATCAGTGGATCTCAAAGGATGACGTCTTCGCTGATGAAGCAATTCGGGAATTCAAACGTTCAAACCCCGCTCGGGAAGTGCATATAAGTGTGACCCTCTCCCAAGAGACATCCCCATCTCCTTCATCCCCACTTCCATCTACTCATGCCCTCGTCCCCAGTCCAAGTGCACTATGTCCTTGACAATCTACTCCCCATCTCCATCCAGCCCACAGTCATCGTTCAGGACGCCCCTCCATTGTCACCCATGCAGGCTCCTGTCCCCATTCACCCAGGAGGACCTCGTCCTACTTGTTACGATTTGCCTCACTCTCTGGTTCGCATTCTCTGATTACTGTACTTTTACAACACATTGCCATTGTCTGCACTTCTCAACTTCCATTCCGCACCTTGCGCCTCAGCGATAGGATGGCCAGTTTTATGCTCTGTTTTGTCTGCTGACCATTTCTGAGGCACATGTCCTTCCGCGGGATTCCCTTGTACTACATATAGCTATTCCCTTTGTTTCCCTTCTTGTACGATTGCATCAGACTCGTGCCATATGTTTGCACTACGCAAACATCCTGTAACAGTATATAAGTCATGCCCTACCTAGCTTGTATGGTAGACTTGACTTCTTGTGTAATACCACATTGTCTTTGCCTCACGACTCCTGTTTGACTCGCCTTTGCGCTTGAGTCCTGACCTTTGCTCGCCTTTGCACTTGAGTCCTGACCTTTGCTTGCCTTTGCACTTGAGCCTTACCTTCCCGCTATTAACCTTGTGTCCCTGGGAGGCCAAGTGTTACTTGTTCACCATGATACTGAGTCTTAACTGACTCGCATCCTTCCGATCCCGAGTTGACTTACGAAGTACACAGTCGTACTTAACGCCCCTGTGGTGGCATTACATTAAGTCAAGTCTCTCACCGTGGCGACATCCAGTCGCAGTCGAACCAAGTTCCAGCCCGAATACATCGAACGGCTCAGTACCGACGAACTCCCTGATAAAGTCAAACAAGCCACGGTCTGGGCAGAACACAAGGGTGTCGAAGGATACTTTATCTTTGACCCCTCTACAAAATCTTACCAACAGATCCATTACCTCGAAGACTTACGCCTGTGGGCCTTCATTGACTACTCCCCCTCTGAAGGGCAGTGGTATACGATCGCACCGGTCCCCCTTATACTCAATGTGGGACCCATAAAAAGTCGAAACCCCTCAGGCATCAACATTGATAAACCAGACGATACCTCACCAAGCATCTCAGTCCCCACCACGAACCTACCCATCACAGCTTTTCCTTCTTATGCGATGGCCCAACAAACAACCGCAACAGTCAGCACTACCCTCACCAGCAGTGGTGGGGGTGGACCCTCAGGAGCTTCAGGCTCGGGAGGAGGAGCTCCAAACCCACCTAGCGGTGCTGCCCCTGGCGGTGGCGGTGGCGGTGGCGGTGGCAGTGGCGGTGGCGGTGGCGGTGGCGGTGGTGGAGGCAGAGGTGGTGGTGGTGGTGGAGGTGCCCCACCTGCAGGCCTCGCGCCAGGAGCCCCCCATGCACCCGGAGGAGGAGGATGACTTGGGGGAAATCCACCCCCCGAGTTCAGTGGAGCAAGGGACAAAAGCAAGCCGTTTATGCTTGCGTTCATGTTATATAAAGGCATGAACCTGACGGTTGAACAACTTCAGAACCCAAAGGCCTGTGCAATGACCTTCCTATCCTACATGCGAGGCCCCCTTGTCGAGGACTGGGTAGCCGAACAGGCCCAGTGGCTCGAAGAGCAGATGGTAGCCAGAGTTCTCCCCACCAATGAAGCGTTGTGGGAAACGGTCCAGGATCGCTTCAACCAAAGTTATACCAACATGGGCGAACATACCAATGCCCACAAAACCCTTCAAACACTCACTATGAAGGGAGAAGACATTGATACGTATATCGCTACATTCTCCAACCTCGTCAATAAAGCAGGATACAATCCTGACGAAGCCATGACTCTGGAATTGTTCCAGGATGGCTTACCGAACCAGTTAGTAATCAATGCCTGTCCGCTTCCAGAACCCTATCAATTGGGAGCAGTGGAAGGTGGCTGCCCATTTACAGCAGGCTGAGTACCTTGTTTTAAAGGATCACCTTAACAAGGGGAAGCCAGGACGCGCAAAGAAAGGAGGACATAGCCGAGAGCAATGGGTACAGGCGCTCAATAAAACATGCGACCCAAACGCCATGGATGTTGGACGTGCCCGAGCCTCCGTGGCTCTTACCGATGCCAACAAAACCCAGCTTAAGAAGGAGGGACGATGCTTTAGATGCCTGTGTGCAGGGGCACATCTCAGCGTAACTGCCCTCAAAAAGGCGTGCGGGTGGCTGCGACTACATCTGCCTTGGTGCCAACCCCCGTGCCCCCATGAACATCAGCCCCGACTTCCCCGAGTCCAAACGTACCAACTCCCGCCATCTCTTCTTTCGCCATACAATCTAGTCGCGCACTTTCGAATGAAGAGCAGGCGGATCTACAGATCGCAGCGATGAAGGCGCAAACTCAGGAGGTACGGGACCTCATGGTGGAAAAGTTATTCGGACGAGAGGATTTTCTCGACACTTGAACCTGGCGGCCTGGGCTAGAGCATTAAACTTGAACGTGTACACTAGCAGATACCGATCCATGCGAATCCCAGTTTTGTTCAAATCTGCACATGTAACGGCCGAATGACAAGTCCTTATTGACTCTGGAGCAACCGACAATTTCATATGCTCCAATCTTCTGAAATGACTCCAAATTGGGACGAGGGATGTCACCCACCCTATCTGCATTTGGAATGTGGATGGCACCCATAACCAAGATGGTGCCATTATGCAATACACGGACCTCACCGTGCGAACAGGCAAAGAGGAGAGGATGCTTCGCTTCCTGGTTACGAACCTAGGAAGAGATGAAGTAATCCTTGGGTACCCATGGTTCACAACCTTCAAGCCACAGATTAAATGGGGGGACGCAATGCTGAACGAAAGAGTTTCAGCCAATTCGTGGTCACGAGCCTCAATTTGTCCGAAGAGGCAATGGAGGCATCCATCAGAGCATTGGACACGTACGAACTTGATGAAAAGGCGTGGGAGCAACTCATGGACGACGAGTGGGAGTGTCACGGTACGAAGGGAACGGACTCCTACTCACGGTGATGACCCCTTAGTAGGACGTAATGAGTCATGGACAAGCGTATCAGTCAGCGTAGAGTTACTATCACATGCCGATGTGGCATGAGTCAGATCCTAGGATAGTTGTAGTAGGGTTCGAGCTACTTACGCTACTCGTCGTAACAGTTTCGGGAGGAGCTTTAAAGTGTCCTCATACATGTATAAATAGTGGCTCGATAAGACCAAGATACACCATCTTGGTCTTCTTTAATCACCACTCTCTTCTCCTCTTCTCCACGCGTGCTTCGCTTGCCTCTTCATGCAAGTCGACTTTATCGATTATCGGATTACCTAGTGGCACGACTTGCCCTAGTGTATGGATTGTGATCACGTGCCTTGTATAAGCGCCGTGTATCCCGTGACCACAAGTCACGTGACTCCGAAGAACATTTCGCTAAGTCGTGAACGTCCTTTCGCAGTCCAAGTCGGACTAACGCTAGTGGTGGCGTTACATTAAGACCAAGATCGTTTCATCGTGGCGTTCACAACTCGAGACCAGTGGAGAAACTTTCAGACATACTCCCTCGAACGCAGGGGAGACCGTAACGTACCAGAACAATTTCTAGGAGCCGCCAGGTGGAGAGAATACCGAGGAGAAACAGGATACTTCGTAGACTTCGCATCGGGGCCAACCCGATACCGCCCCGTTGAGTTCAACTTTGACATCTTGTGTTGGGTTGAGATTACGTGGAACCCCATAGACAACCGATACGACGCAGTACGACCCGCAGGAAGAAACTACAACTGCGACATCGACGCTAGGAACCTACCCACCCGAGAACAGTGGGGGCGCATCGACGGACAACCAGAAGAAGAACCCAGCACCTCGGAACCTAGAACCCCCGCACCATCGGAGACTAGCGGGGAAGACGAAGTAACCAACGCAGACGACGAATCCGAAGTCAGAGAAATTGTACAAACAGCTGAATCCCTCCACATAAACGAACCCGAAGACATTGAGGTCCACGCGCCCGCAGATATGGCCACGACGACAATCACCCGAGAAGATCTGGCCACTGAGGAGGCCCGAAGGATCACTGAGGAAGCTGAAGCATACCTACGACCCATCAACCCAGCCACGGGTCATCGCATGACCGCAGACGACGCAGCTATATTCCGAGCCGTGGGCCCCGACGTCCCCGACCCCCCACCTGGAGCAGGAGGACCCCCTCCACCTAGAAGGTCGGGAGGAAACTTCGGCCAAGGACCACCCAGGGGAGGAGGACCACTGTTTGGGAGCGGAAGGAGACAGCCCCAGTTTGGATGTGGAGGAGGAGGCGACCCGTTTGGAGGAGGACCACCGCCACTGCCGCCACCAGCAGTAGGACCAGCGCCAGGACCACCCCAGGGAACCGACAAGTTGGTAGGAGAACCACCAAACATCTTCGAGGGAAATAGAGATGAGTACGAGTCGTTCCTCACCCAGTGGCACATTTACTGGGGACAAAATTCAGAGGCACCGATTATGACCAATGTCTATCGGCGATGCCTACTCTTCCTAGGCTTCATCAAGGGACCTCGAGTATCTAACTGGACTCTTGGCTTCCTTCAATGGCTCAACAACGAACTCCACCACGGACGCAACCGGTACGACCCATTCCTGTGGGACACGCTGACGGCTGGATTTTCGGATCGCTTCTCGAACGTACTCGAGCAAGAACAAGCGCAGGCCACACTGGCAAAAGGATTTAAGATGATAGGGGACGACATTGATTCGTACGTCACCAACTTCAAGCAGCTAGCACGGAAAGCTGATTACCGACTCAATGACTGCCAAACTTTGGATCGTTTCACAGCGGGACTGCCCAAGGCCTTGTTCACAAAAATATACGAACTCGACGACCTGCAAAGCTTCAACGAATGGAAGGAAGCAGCCCTACGCCGGCAAAAACAATACATCCACCTGCGTGCAAGATTGGGTCTTAATACGAACCCTTCGAGGGCCGCCCCCCAACCTCGCCCAAACCAGGCGCGCAGCTACGCACCACAATGGGCACCGCCTCGATTCCCACCACCACGATACGATCCAAACGCAATGGATACTTCAGCGGACCGAACTTGTGCCCGACTCGCGGAAGTAGGAGATCCAAACCGAGGAGGATATCAACGACCCCCGTTCCCACCAAGAGGAGGCCCGGGCCAAGCTAGAGGAAGCGGGCAGCGCCGCGACATGAGGGAAGTCATCTGTTACAATTGTAACAACCCTGGCCACTTCTCACGGGACTGTACGCGACCCAGGAAGCTGAGGCAGCCCTACCAACCGCGCGCCAGTACTAGTCGGAGCGCAGACACCGACTACTACAGTCAGGAGCCAACCACTGCACGCCGCGCCAAAGCAACACCCGAAGAACAAGCCAAGGGATGGATGGACACCATATGGGGGGCTAGTGACGAGGTCAAAGACCTCATATTCAAAGACCTATGGACCCAAGAGGGTTTTCAGGACGCCTAAACCCATCGGCCTGGGTGAGGGCAGTTAATTGTAACTCTGTAATCATGACTCGCTATCGTTCGCTTCGAATTCCAGTCTCGATTCGCACCAGTTACTCCATGGCCGACATAAAAGGGCTCGTTGATTCAGGGGCCACCAACAACTTTATAAGACCCGCATTTGCGAAACGCATGGGCCTCGGGTTGCAAGCCCTCGAACGACCCAAGAAAATATGGAACATAGATAACATGGAAAATAAAGCTGGGTCCATCACTCACTTTGTCGACCTCGACGTTCAGACGAAAGGAGTTAACAAACCATGAGATTCCTAGTTACGGACATCGGAAACAAAGACTTAGTCCTCGGTTACCCCTGGCTCGCGACCTATGAACCAACCATTAGCTGGGCTCACGCCACTATCCACGAAGACGCGCTGCCCATAGTGCTCCGCTCCATCAACCCGACAACGCCGCAAATCACGATTGTGGGTGCAATCACCCACGACGAGGCAGAAAGCACAGTGCAGGAATTGGAGGAAGAATGCTGAATGCCAGATACGTACCATGGCCACCGAATTAGCCATTGCCGCTAACCAAAATACCGTGGCGGCAGTTCTTCCTGAACCGTATCAGCGCTTCGCCAAAATATTCAACGAGGAAGCGTCGCACCGATTCCCTCCATCACGACCATGGGATCATGCCATCGACTTCAAGCCGGGCACACCAACCAGCATCGACTGCAAAATCTACCCCATGACACAAGACGAAGATGAACAACTGCGCAAGTGGTTAGACGAACAGCTCAAAATGGGCTACATACGCCCCTCAAAATCACCATACGCCTCATCCTTCTTCTTCATCAAAAAGAAAGATGGCAAACTACGTCCAGTTCAGGACTATCGAAGAATCAATGCATGCACCGTACGTAACCAATATCCACTACCACTCATGTCGGAACTCATCAACGACCTGGGGAACGGACATATCTACACCAAACTCGACATACGATGGGGATATAACAACATACGAGTCAAAGAGGGCGACGAACCCAAAGCGGCCTTCAAAACGAAATACGGACTCTTGAACCCCTCGTCATGTACTTTGGACTTACCAACTCCCCAGCCACGTTCCAGAACATGATGAACGACATCTTTGGCGACATCATTCCCTACTACGAGGCGTGCGGAACAATTATACGAGTCTACATGGACGACATCGGCATCGCCACGAGTGAAGAAGCGGGGCTACAAGCACACATTGACGCAGTTAGCGCAGTCCTGCAGATCGCACTCGACCACGACCTTTATTTCAAACTGGAGAAATGCCAATTCCACCAACTGCGAATGGATTACCTGGGGGTAATCCTTGAAAAGGGGGTAACTCGCATGGACCCTGTCAAAATTGCAGGCATACGTGACTGGCCCACCCCCACGAAGGTACGCGACGTACGCTCCTTCTTGGGCTTCTGCAATTTTTACCGTCTCTTCATTCGCGGTTTTCGCCACGTACACACGAGCACTCAACAAACTTACACGGAAGGACGCCGACTGGACCTGGGGCAAAGACGAAGAAACGGCCTTTCAAACCCTCAAACGACTCGTCACCAGCGAACCTGTACTCGCGCACCCCACACTGACAGACCAATTCGAACTCAAAGTAGATGCATCGGGATACGCAGTGGGCGCGGTACTCCTACAGAAGAAGAAAGACGGAAAATGACACCCCATCGGCTACTTTTCCGCCACCTTGAATGAGGCAGAGCGCAACTACGACATCTACGACTTAGAACTCCTAGCTATCGTCAAAGCCCTACAACACTGGAGACCGTTCCTAGCCGGCTCGCCACATAAATCAAGATTTTCTCCGACCACCTCAATCTCACACACTGGAAATCACCCCAAAAGATAAGTCGACGCGTAGCCCGAGAGGTACTTGAACTTATGGAATACGACTTTGAGATCCATCACATCAAAGGGACCAACAACGGACGCGCCGATGCATTATCCAGAAGACCCGACTACGACAAAGGAGAAAGAGATAACGAAGGAGTCGTAGTGCTACCCGAGGAGGTATTCATACGAGCATCGATATCACAGATGCCTGATGTAACGCCACCACAGGGGCGTTAGGTACGATGTGTACCACGCTAAGTCAACGGGATCGGAAGAGCGCGAGTCGGTTAAGACTCAGTTTGGTGATGCACAAGTGTCACTTGGTCTCCCTGGAACCAAGGACAATAGTAGATAGTCGAGGCTCAAGCGCGAGAGGCGAGCGAAAGTGTAGACTCAAGCGCAAAGGCGAGTCGAGGGTCGTTCGTGAGGCAAAGACGATGTGGTATTACACAAGAAGTCAAGTCTACTGTACAAGCTAGGTAGGGCGTGACTTATATACTGTTACAGGATGTTTGCGACGAGCAAACATATGGCGCGATCATGAGTCGAGAGTACCGAAATGTAAACAAAGGGAAGAGTCGTAAGTAGTACAAGGGAATCTCGCGGAGTCATGTGTGCCTCAGAAATAGTCAGCGGACGAAAAGAAGCGTAAATCGACCAACCCTATCGCCGAGGCGCAAAGTGCGAGATAAAGGTCACGAGGCGCGAGTCATCGGATCGTATCGTAATTGTACAATCAAGTCAGCAGGTGAAAAATCGTAACACCTGAAGCCCACGAGCAAAACGAAGACATCCTACGTCCATGGATAGACCCACACAAGCTCAAACAGATCAATGGGGTATGGTACCGGCAAGGCGCAAGGGTGATCATGGGAGGACTAGAAGCGATTCACACCATCATAGCCAACCATCACGACCCCCCAGTATACGGGCATCCAGGAATCAAACGAATGCTGAGAATCATCGAACGAACCCACTGGTGGCCACAGATGCTGAAGCATGTAACCGAGTACGTTCAGGATGCGCAGAATGTCAGCGCCACAAGGTCAACAACCCGCCCAACGAGAGCACCATTGACGCCAATCACTCCAATAACCAACGCTAAGCCGTTTGAAGTTATAGCCCTCAACTTCATCACTAAATTACCGGTTTCGCAGGGATACGACTCCATCCTCACGGTAACAGATCACGACTGCACCAAGGCGTCCATCTTCATCCCCTGCAACGAGGAAATATCGGCAGAAGAAACCGCCGCGCTGTACGTCACCCACATATTCAGAAGATTCGGACTACCGGCAAAGATTATCAGCGATCGCGACCCGCGCTTCGCATCAAAGTTTACGCGTGAGCTGTGTCGAATCTTGGGAATTTATCAAAACATATCGACCGCTTACCACCCCCACACGGACGGGCAATCCGAACACACCAATCAGTGGTTGGAACAATACCTCAGGTTCTGGGCCAACGAGCGTCAAGATAACTGGGTGCAATTTCTACCCATGGCGGAATTCGCACATAACAACTGGCCACACGAGGCAACAAGGAAGTCCCCATTCTCACTGATGATGGGATCGACCCGCGCGCTGATTGGATCGATAAACCGTCCCCTATCCCACAGGTTCTCACGCGGCTTCAGCAATTCTGAGAAGCACGGAAAGAAGCCCAGACCCTTATCAAAAAGGCCCAATCGCTGTGGATCAAACACCGAGATACGCCAAATACCGGGAAGGAGACCAGGTGTGGCTAGAAGGGCAACACCTCCGGACCAACCAACCGACCGCCAAGCTTGCGGCACGACGGCACAGACCCTTCAAAATCACACGCGTTCTGTCACCGGTCAATTATCAGCTCGAGCTTCCCCTGCAGTGGAGCATCCACCCCGTGTTTCATATCGATTACTCACGCCCTATCGCGAAACACCCCTACACGGGAAAAAACTTTCAGCGCCCGCCACCGGATCTAGTTGACGGCGAGGAAGAATACGAAATCGAACGGATTCTAGACTCGAGGCGCTTCGGCAGAAATCGGAAGCTCCAATACCTCGTGAAATGGAAGGGCTATCCCGACTCGGAGAATCAGTGGGTCAACAAGGATGACGTGTTCGCAGATGAAATCATAGCGGAGTACGAGCGGAGTTCAATGGCTGCCAGGACACATATAAGCGAAGGCCACGACGCTAAGTTCCCCCCATTCCCTCACACTGGATTCCTCTCTCAGCTCGAAATGTCTCTTCCTGCTTCCTCCTACTCCTCCCATGCAGCTCCCCGCCTCAGGGGGTCCTTCACCCACGAAGAGCTCACCGCCGCGGTCAACAACCTCGCTGCTATTGAAGACCTTGACAACCCCAACACCCCCGCCACCTACTGGATGCTCGGCGCAGGATGGCCAGCACCTCAACGCCACGCCCTATACACAGGCCAAAGTTGATCGGCTTCGCGCAGCTCTCCGAGACTGTGCGGCTCCCTCACCAGGACCTCTCCCGGTTCGATTGGAGTACTGGGTCGACACTCACGAAGAACCCGAACATGCGATGATGGGAGGAGTGGAGGGAGGTAGCAGCGAGGTGGAGGCTCGAGCAGTTGGCGATGGCAGCGACAAGGAGAACGAAGATCCTCGAGAGGAGGAAAGCGTTCGACGAGACGATGCGCGCCAGATTCAAGAACAACCGGAGCGGGAGCTGAAGGAGTGGTATCCAGCTGAGCACCCGTTCATTCTATCCACCACCGACTCTGACCACCCCCGTGAAACGCCCTACACGCTCGACACAGTGGGCCGACCTCTCTATCGAGGAGCCCTTCGAGTAGATCTCCCTACCGACACACATCACACCGCCGTGCTTAAACGCCAGCTTTCCGACTCCCGCTTTGCCCCCTACGGTTACGTACACAACCGAGGGGACAAATTCGTCAACTTCCCTATCACCGACTCTCAGGGCGTCACCACTCAGGCGCCCTACATCCAAGTCATCATGACCCCCGACCTGCTGGTTCTCGCGCTCGCCGCGGACAGCAACAAGACCTTCTCGAAGCCGCTTTACGCGGAACCGCAAGTCCGAGAGCGAGGCAAGCCGTATTACGCGGAGCTCGAGGTTCAAGCCCTCGCTGGCCGGACACCCCAATCAACACCCGCCTCGATACGGCGGTGAACGAGTTGAAGGACGTCGGGCTCAAAGCTGAGTTGCACAGGGTTCCGGTCCCTTCGGAAGGAGGCTGAGCGCATCGAGCACCGCCTCATGGCCCTATCCAGGCACTCGGCGGGATTCAGGGGGACGTTGCGCGCTCGAAGTTCAGGCTGGAGATGGCGGACATTCACAACCGGGTAGAGTCGGTTCAAGAGGGTGGTTGGGAGGCATCGGAGCTCCTTGGCGCCGTGGTCGTTGCGGCTGAAAAGGGGGTGATGTCACGGTACGAAGGGAACGGACTCCTACTCACGGTTGATGACCCCTTAGTAGGACGTAATGAGTCATGGACAAGCGTATCAGTCAGCGTAGAGTTACTATCACATGCCGATGTGGCATGAGTCAGATCCTAGGATAGCTGTAGTAGGGTTCGAGCTACTTACGCTACTCGTCGTAACAGTTTCGGGAGGAGCTTTAAAGTGTCCTCATACATGTATAAATAGTGGCTCGATAAGACCAAGATACGCCATCTTGGTCTTCTTTAATCACCACTCTCTTCTCCTCTTCTCCACGCGTGCTTCGCTTGCCTCTTCGTGCAAGTCGACTTTATCGATTATCGGATTACCTAGTGGCATGACTTGCCCTAGTGTACGGATTGTGATCACGTGCCTCGTATAAGCGCCATGTATCCCGTGACTCCGAAGAACATTTCGCTAAGTCGTGAACATCCTTTCGCAGTCCAAGTTGGACTAACACTAGTGGTGGCGTTACAGGGAGCCCCATATTGCGCTGCTCAGGAAAACAACCACAGCTTCAGAACTCGCCCAGAAGGAAGCTGCAGGAAAACAAGAGTGCACCTTCGAAGAAATGGTCCCAGAAGAATACCATTGTCACCAAAAAGTGTTCAGTGAAGAGGCATCTCATCGCTTTCCCCTGTCTCGCACCTGGGACCACGCTATTGACCCCCTCCCTAATGCGCCTGCAACGCTGGATTGCAAGTTTTACCCACTTGCGCAAAATGAGTGGGAGGCACTCACTGTCTTCCTAAACGAGCAACTTGCCAAGGGGTATATACGACCGTCTAGATCCCCCTACGTCTCGCCCTTTTTCTTCATAAAAAGAAGGATGGAAAATTACGTCCAGTCCAAGACTATCGGCGGTTGAATGAGTTAACCGTCCGTAACCACTACCCCCTCCCCCTCATCCCCGAACTCGTCGACCGCATATGCGGAGCCAGGTTATACTCCAAGTTGGACATCCGCTGGGGGTATAATAATGTATGCGTCAAAGACGGGGACGAGTGGAAAGCAGCATTCAAGACCAACCAAGGGGTGTTTGAACCCCTCGTCATGTACTTTGGACTCACAAATTCACCTGCCACGTTTCAAGAAATGATGGATATGATCTTCCGACCCCTTATTCTCACCGACAAAGTCATCGTCTACATGGACGACATCTTAATCGCAACCGCACTTGACTACACCATCACTGGGCAGTGCTACACCAAGTACTCCACCTTTGCAAAGAACACGACCTCTACATTAAGCCGGAGAAGTGCAAATTTGAGGTGCTAGAGGTGGAATATCTCGGGTTAATAATAGGCCATGGGAACCTGCGTATGGACCCCGTAAAGGTACGGGGCATCCAGGAATGGCAAGCCCCAAAGAACCTCTGAGAAGTGCGCACCTTCCTTGGTTTCTGCAATTTCTACTGCCAATTCATCAAGGGATTCTCCTCCCACGCACGCTGTTACGTTCGGCCCAGAAGTAGACACTGACGTTCGGGAATGACACCACATCAGCAGTAATCGTCATGGACTTATTGGATCAGTCAGCCAGGTAAGCTCCGGAGCATGTGATTGTGTATGATAACAGATCGGCTTGTGATTGGATACGATAACGACTTGTGACTCATTCTTAGGATAGTTGTATTAGGGTTTACTCTACTTACACTATTGGCTAGGATAGCTTGGAGCAGCGCTTGAAAGCCCCTGCATAACTGTATAAGTAGTCGAGGCTGAAGACCAGGATCCCCATCTTGGTCTTCTTCAATACCACCATCTTCGCCATCCTCTCTCATCTCTTAGGGCCCTCCCCCTGTTAAGTGAGTGACTCTGGCATATCCCCTTAGACCAGGGATCCCTGTGAGCTTATCCTGAGTTCCCTTCATGGGCAGTGGACACGTATCCTCTTGGATCGATCTGTCACAAGACTTACCTCTACTACAACGAACGTGTAGGACGACCCTATGGTTACATCTACATCGTCGACCACCCTACTTGGACTTCTATCATCCCAGTCGAAGACCCACCTATTGGATTCCCTCAAGCAGAGGATATACACGGATTCATTGCATTGAACGGGGATCTAGTTCCGCACCCAGCTGAGTACCCAGACGCCCCTTCCAATCGCCTCTGGTTCAAGTCGTATAGGATCGCCGCAGTCAACGAAGCCTAAGTCAGGCAGATGTCCATGGTAGACGTTACACACACCCCCTCCACAACCTCACCCATAAAGATGCACCATGGCATTGGGGACAGAACGAGCAAGACACCTTCAACAACATCAAGCGCTGCATCAGGCGCGAACCCACACTATTATTCCCTGACTTCACTAAACCCTTCGAGCTAGAAGTCGAACACGTCGAACGTTGCCATTGGAGCAGTACTCAACCAGCTCGGTCCAGATCAGAAGTTACACCCAGTCGCGTTCCACTCTGAATCACTCAGTCAAGTGGAATGCAACTACAACATCTACGACCAGGAACTGCTAGCTGTCATTAAATCCCTACGAGCATGGTGCACGTATCTGGTCGGCTCTCCCCATAAAATCATTATCCACACTGACCATGCCAACCTACAATATTGGAAGGAACCGCGGAAAATCAGTCGCTGAGTGGCCTGCGAATTCTTGGAACTATCAGAGTACGACTTCCTCCTAAAGCACGTCTCTGGAGTTAAGAATGGTCACGCAGATGCCTTGTCGTGGAGAGCAGATTATGCAGATGGCATAAAGGACAACAATGACATTATTGTCCTCCCCGCCAAGCGTTTTATCTGGGCAACAGAGATGTCCATGCACGATATGGATATCTGGACCCAGATCTCGCAGAATCTTGACAAAAAAGATGTATTGCGATGGGTCGAACCCCATAACCTGAAAAAGGTGGGGGGGCTATGGTGGAAGAACGACGCACTGGTTGTCGTGGGCGACAATGATCTTAAATGGGGGGTAATCACCGTTTTCCACGATACACCAGCCATGGGACACCCCGGAATCACAAACACCTATGAGCTCCTACGACACGATTATTGGTGGCCCAACATGTGCAAGGACGTGGAAGACTACTGTCAAAGGCTGTGCAACATGTCAGGTGAACAAGATTAACCCCCACCGTCAAAAACCACACCTATTCCCCATCACGACAGACCCAAATGCTGAACCATTCGAGGTTGTCACCATGGACTTCATCACCAAACTCCCTCCTTCAAATGGATACGACTCAATACTCACTATTACAGACCACGACTGCTCGAAAGCCTCGATCTTCATTCCATGTAACAAGTTGATCACAGCAGAAGGAGTAGCTGCGACTCTATCTTCACCATGTATACCCACACTACGGCATCCCCCAAAAGATTATCACAGACCAAGATCCCCGATTTACATCCACCTTCATGACCAACCTTTGCAAAGTCCTAGGGATCCGTCAGAACATATCCTCTGCTTACCATCCTCAAATCAATGGACAATCGGAGTGCACCAATCAATGGCTTGAGCAGTATCTTCGACACTGGAGCAACGTGCAGCAGGACAACTGGGCCGAAGCCTTACCGATAGCTCAGTTCGCACACAATGCCTGGCCCAATGCAACGACAAAAGAGTCTCCCTTCTCGCTAATCATGGGGTGGGAACCACGTACCATGTGGACACCAAAACCCACAACATCCCCATCGGTTGACCAGCGGTTGGAAGAAATGTCCATCAGACACCAACATTCGCAAGACTGCATCAAACATGCGCAAGAATTGATGGCGAAATGGGGTAGAACACGTTTTCATCCCATATCAAGAAGGCGCAATGGTCTGGCTAGAAGGGACGAATCTTCGAACCTTCTACCCTACCACGAAATTAGCCCCAAAACACCATGGCCCATTCTGCATCAAATGGGTTTTATCAGATGTCTCATACGAGTTGGAACTCCCCAGCGCTTGGAAGATACACCCCGTGTTCCATGCCAACCTCCTTACACCCTATAAGGAGACGGAACTCCACTGGCGCAAACTTCAAATGCCCGCCTCCCAATCTGATTGATGGAGAAGAAGAATTCGAAGTGGAGCGCGTGTTACAATCAAGGGTGCATGGTCGAGGGCGCAGACTTCAATTCCTCATCCAGTGGAAAGGATTCCCACTAAGTGACAGCACAGTGGGAACCTTTGGAAAACGTCCAGCATGCGCCCAACCTCATAGCCAACTTCTATCGCCTAAATCCTACCGCTGATGGGGCTGGATGAAAGATATAAAACACATCCCATCCACGCCCACTCTCCGTTATCCCCCTTCTCTTCCAAACCCCTTCACTGCTTCACTATGACCACTACTCCCGTTGTCTCCACCATTCAGACTTGCCCCCCTGCTGAAATAATCCTCGAGTCGCTAACTGTACCATCACAGGACTTTGGTGTCCCCTCCAACCCGGAGGGTAGTACACCCTACTCGGTCATCCCTGAGTCGCCCCCACTCCCCATTCTTGCTCTGGCAACCGCAACCCTTGCCAGGGAAATTGCTGAGTCTCCTACATCTCCCATACCCTCACGCCCATTGCCTGTCATCGCCCCCTACATTGTTGACACACCCATAATGGTCCATGTACCTGCCACTCCCACCGACCCATATATATCCCCCGTTGTCCCAACCCCACCGCTTGTACCACCCTCCATTCCCGCCACCTACATCCCGATCCCTCCATTCCCTGTGGGGATGGATTACACATTCACACCTATCCCTCAGACTCAAGTAGTCGAGCCTGACCCTACCCTCACCCTCTTAGACAACGAAGACGGTGACAAAGAAAACTCTGACCCTGGCATCCCTTTTTTCTTCAACGACCCCAACTCTCCCACCTTCTTCCCACTTGCAGTTGGGGAAGCAGGCTACCCTAAACAGACTGCATGATACATTTACTACCAAAGGAACTACCAGGAGGTGGTTGGCACTATGGGAAAGGACCACCCCTGCTACGTATCCCAGGTATTCTTGAACGAGGTGTATACAGCTCAGCTGGTGCAACACCTCACCGACAATCAGTTGAACATGTTTCACCCCCATGACCCCCGCACCATTGTCCTCAACGAAGTCCTAGTCGAGCTTTGTCACCCTTGTCTACACGTGGACATCTCCTGCCTCTGCAAGTGCCTAATGCGTCGAGACGCAATACGCACTCGCCAGTCAGATATCTGGAGGTTGGAGATGGAACTGACACATGATCAATTCCACCTCAATATGGACTTCTCATCAGTCCAGAAGCGTCTTCAATACGCTTGGGCTATCCCCCTCATTGCTGACAAATACGCAGAGCTTCATGCGAAGCCGGTGCGTCCATGTGGCTCACCTGAGTCCACCCCCCTTCTCCCTCGTAGTGTATACCAAGGGTTTCTGAACCCACACGGGTACAGCCCAAGGGTATGGGCGGGTACGGGTACGGGTTCAGATTTTGTGACCCTCACAAAACCCGTACCCTTGTCACAGGTTCACGGGTTTTTGCGGGTACAGGCTGCCAGGCCGGACGTTGTCTGCATGTCAACACTGACTGTTATCGTGCCAACATGACGACATCCAATACAATGACAGAAGTACTGAACCCTCAAGCTAAGTAGTTCTTTTCCTTTTTTCCTTTTCACTAACTAATCATAATTTCTTTCTTTTTTCCTTTCTAGGTTTTCAGCGCTGCCTCAGTACCGCACACAAGCCCGTCACTGCCACCACCACCACCTATCACCTCAGCATACCGTTGCTGCGGTGTGGCAACACTGCAACAGTGACAAGGCGTGGCCACACTACGACGGTGACACGGTGTGGCGACACTACAACAGTGACACAGCACGGCGACACCTCGACAGAGACGGGGCACGGCAATGCCACGACAGCAACACAGCGTAGTGATGATACAACAGCAACATGGCACAGCGACGCTACAACAGCGATGCAGCATGGTGACGCTACAACAGCAACGCAGCACAGTGATGCTACAATGGCAACGCAGCACGGTGACACTACAACAGCAGCACGGCGACGCTGCTATGACAGCGATGCAGCACAGCGATGCCACTACGACAGCAACGCAGCACAGCGACGCCGCTACAACAGTGACACAGCACGGCGACGCTACAACAGCGACGCAGCACAGCAATGCTACAACAGTGATGCAGCACAGCAATGCTATGACAGAGATGCAACATGGTGATGCTACAACAGCAATGCAGCACGGCGATGCTACGACAACGACACAGCGTGGTGACACCTCGACAGAAACGGAGCACAGTGATGCCACGACAGCAATGCAGCGCAGCGCTGCTGCAGCAGCGCTATGACACCAACGCGGTATGGTAATGCTACGACACTGACACAGTGCGGTGACGTGACAACACCGATGCAGCATGGCAACTCTACGACACCGACGCAGCGTGGTAACGCTTCAACACCGCCACGACACCGAGACAGCCTGGCACCGTGTCACTACAACACCCACGGCAGCGAGGCAAGCAGTGAGGTTCGGAGAGGTATACAATTTTGTAGCTTACAAGTAGTACAGTAGCTCTGTAGCTGTATACCATACATGGGCTAAGTAAATGAAAACCCTTCTATGAACCCCTACGGGTTCTCTGTACCCGCTGAACCCTGGGGTACCCATACCCTAACCTGCCAATACCTGTACCCCTGTGGCGGGTGGCGGGTTTTGATGGGTACGGGTACGGGTCGAACAAATTTTACCTGAGGGTTACCCGTGGAGAGCACTAGTGATTGGGATTGCAGGGGTAAAACTTGGGACAAAGGCGATTCGGATTGCAGGGGTAAAACTCGGGACAAAGGCAATTGGGATCATGGGGGTACCATTGCTCTAGTCGTTAGAGGTGGGGACGGTAGTCTCGGAGGGGAAGGACTTGGGGAGGAGAGGATCGACATAGACGCTACTCGATGAAGTCAACTGGGACCTCACTAGGGAGTGGACCGGGGGAAACTTGAGGGGAAGATGGCTGGAAAATTACTTGGGATACAAGACTAGTAAGACGCTTAGTGGTGTCGTCTAGGATTCGCGAAACTTCTTCTTGTTCACTACATCAGGAAAACATATGTTTTTCTTATTTATACTTTCTGTTCTTTTATCACTTTCAGCAAGGGAATAAAGGACCCTTTCAGAAAAGAACCAACTACTTGCAAAAAGAAATCCCCTCTTCTTTTTCTGTACCTTTTATTACTTTTTAGGCATATTTCTGGGGAAAAAATTGGATTTTGGTCCGATTTTTTTGAAATTTTGGTCCGATATTTCCATTTTTGGTCATTTTATTTTGTCCATTTTTGGTCATTTGGTACTCTACTTATCCTGTACTTTTTTTGGCAGTTCAGCAAGTAAAAAAAAAAGAAAGAGGGATTTCTTTTTCTTACTTTTTCTAATTTTTTTCTGAAAAGAACAGAAAAGTACAGAAAAGTGTGGATAAGTAAAACATATGTTTTCCTGATATGGTGCAGGTGGAATAGTGGGGGGGAATGTAGAACTTCTGGGTTGACTCATCCTGTCTAACTCTCTTTGTCTCTCTTCCCTTTCAGCCTTTTCTTGTGCCCGACGAAACTCTTGTAGAAGATCTAGTTGTTTGTCTGGCAAGATCTCATCCCAGTCTTGGATATGAGATATATATTCTTTTTTGGCTTAAGTGGGGGGAGGGAGGGCGAATTTCGAGCAAGCTCCTTGTGGATATTGAGCTTGAGCTAGACGAGCTGTCTGCCTCCCTTTCTGGGGAGGAGCCACATTCGGAGGGGGGAGGAGAGTGTCACAAACCTAGAAACTTGGGTCGTGACTCAGGTGTCTAAGACTGGTCTGTGCCGGCCCAGTCTTATGTAATCACCTTCCTAAAGGGGAAATCCGACATCGGAGTTTGAATTTCGTACTCCGACAATCACGTGATCAGTCACGTGATCTCTCATCGTTTATCAAGTCACCTGACAACTCCAAGTTGTACCATTCCTTGGATTTATCTGATTGAACTGCGGAGCACAGTCGTGCCACTTCTAGGATTATTCTGATTGGACTGCGGAGCAGTCACAACAGAATGATGTGATCGACTGCAGCGCAGTCGTACCATATGATAACTGATTTCTCATTGGACACTATTATTAGATGTCTCCAGAATGTTCCATTCTGCAGTATTCCGCAGCACCCATGGACAGGCCCTAAGCCTGCCCTAAACCTATGCACAGACCATCCCCATAGGTATATAAGCTGGCACAATAGAACAGACAGTCCCTCAGACTGTCCACTTGTGACATCCTCCCTTTGCCTCTCCCGGCCTCAAGCCTGTGCCCCTTCAGCTGCAAGTTGAGTAGCTTGCACTTAGCGCCACTTCCCTGAGCCGTCGCGCCAGTTCTGATGGTTGAGCCAAAGTGTTCCATCACAGTAGTCCCTGTGCCCCACCTCAAGTTCTCCACCACCCCCGGTCTTCTGAACCCTGTCGTGACTTCCTGTTGAGTGACAGTGAGTCATCACACTTGGACAGTCTAACCCAATTAGACCTGACCCTGGGTGTTCCCAGTGTCTGACTACAACTACAACTTCTCGCAGTTTGGTCAGTGGGACGGAGATTCTGCCTCCTATTATCAGGAGGACAATAATTATTATTCTCCCGCTCCTTTTCATCTTCCTTCACCTCTTACTCCCATCGCGTCCCCCTCTGCCTTCACACAACAGTTTGTTGAAGGCTTGTCTACCTCCGGCGTACAGCACAAGTACATCATCACCGACCTCTCTGGTGAACCTCTGTCCAGGCTCCCATCGCCCATCACCCCCATCACCTCCTGCCCAGCCACTCTGCTTGAGTACACAGAGGAGTTCCCCCCCGAGTTTAACATCCGGACACAAGTAGCGGGTCCGTTCCTGTCCCCCTTGTGTCCCGACACCAGAGTTGGTGTATCCTGACCCCCCTTCCGAGTCCCCTGTTGAGGCTGCCCCCAAGTGCCCTGTCTCTGCCCCCCCTCATGTCCCTTCCCGAGCCTCTGTCCCCCCTTGCATCCCGACCCCCAACTCTCCCATCAACTATGAGTGTGTAGTCATCCTGTCCCCCCTTGCGCCTGCCCACAAAAAAGAGAATGTTCGTCTGGCCCTTCCCCTCTTCCATCCCCCTTCGTGCTTGAACAGCCTGGAGGACCACCCCCACATTTACACCGCTGTCTTCACTCCAGAAGGAGAATCTTGGCAGCCCACCTCCCAGAGCATACGGGAGCAGTTCCATCGTATCCCCCTCATACCTGACCTCTTCTGAACCTGCCACGTCTTCCTGTCCGTTACCCCGTTCCATATTCTGCCCCCTCATGTCTATTCCATTCTCCCACGCCTCATCAACCCCACCATTCACCCCAACTTCCCTGCCCTCTATGTCTGTTCAAAGGCCATCATTGACCATCCTTCTGTGTATCTCCCCCTGGGCTGCATGAGATATGACTTCCAAGATGGGCTTAGGGAAGCTTTTGCCCCCCTGTCCAATATAATCAGAACTAGTTATTTGGACTCCCTGGTAACGTTGGAGATTCAGGACTTTCTAGATGGATGTGTTGTTACTACTTACGGACATTTACACTTCAGTTTTAATGGACAGGTGTTTGCCCACCATCAGGGCTATTTCTTTGAGGACATTATCTGCTCCAATCCTTCTCTTCTTTCCCATTGTCTTACTCCGCGCATTCCCACTGACCCCTTTTCCTTTATTGCAATTGTTCCTGACTCTATGCCACTTTAGGACTTTAGTGGTATAAAAATCTTATTGCCATGACCCTTGAATTGAGTGATTCAACTCAACACAATAGTAAGTCATTCTTTTGTTTGGTTCGTTGAACTGTAAAACCAAGCGGTTTTAAGTGCCTCCACCACCCCCTCCTTATGTTATGATCTGCCTCACTTTCTGGTTTGTGTTTTCTGACTACTGTACTTTTAGGACATGTTCCCATTGTTCGTGCTTCTCGGCTTCCATTCCGCACCTTGCGGCTTGGCAATAGGATGGCCAGTTTTACGCTCTGTTTCATCCGCTGACCATTTCTGAGTCACGCGTCGTCCCACGGAATCCCCTTGTTCTACATATAGCCATTCCCTTTGTTTCCCTTCTTGTACGATTATATCAGACTCGCACCACATGTTTGCACCATGCAAACATCCTGTACTAGTATATAAGTCACGCCCTACCTAGCTTGTACAGTAGACTTGACTTCTTGTGTAATACCACAACGTCTTTGCCTCACAACCCCTTTCTGACTCGCCTTCGCGCCTGAGTCCCGATCTTCCCTCGCCTTTGCGCTTGAGCCTTGTCCTTCCACTATTAACCTTGTGTCCCTGGGAGACCAAGTGTTACTTGTTCACCACAATACTGAGTCTTAACCGACTCACACCTTTCTGATCCCGAGTTGACTTACGAAGTACACGTTGTACTTAACGCCCCTGTGGTGGCGTTACATTAAGTCAAGTCTCTCACCGTGGCGACGTCCAGTCACAGCCAAACCAAGTTCCGGCCCAAGTACATCAAACGGCTCAGTACCAACGAACTCCCCAATAAAGTCAAAGGGGCAGCGGTCTGGGCAGAACACAAGGGTGTCGAAGGATACTTCATCTTTGACCCCTCTACAAAATCTTACTGACAGATCCACTATCTTGAAGACTTATGCCTGTGGGCCTTCATTGACTACTCCCCCTCTGAAGGGCAGTGGTATACAATCGCACCAGTCCCCCTTACACTCAATGTGGGACCCATAAAAAGCCGAAACCCCTCAGGCATCGACATTGACAAACCAGATGATACCTCGCCAAGTGTCTCAGTCCCCACCACAAATTTACCCATCACAGCATTCCCCTCTTACACAATGGCCCAACAAACAACCACAACAGTCAGCACTACCCTCACCAGTGGTGGTTGGGGCGGACCCTCAGGAGCCTCAGGCTCAGGAGGAGGAGCCCCGAACCCACCTAGCGGTGCTGCCCCTGGCGGTGGCGGTGGTGGCGGTGGCAGTGGTGGAGGTGGTGGCGATGGAGGTGCCCCACCTGCAGGCCTCGCGCCAGGAGCCCCCCACGCACCTGGGGGAGGATGACGACTTGGGGGGAATCCACCCCCCGAGTTTAGCAGAGCAAGGGACAAGAGCAAGCCATTTATGCTTGCATTCATGTTATATAAAGGCATGAACCCGACAGTTGAACAACTCCAGAACCCAAAGGCCTGCGCTATGACCTTCCTATCTTACATGCGAGGCCCTCTTGTCGAGGACTGGGTAGCCGAGCAGGCCCAGTGGCTCAAAGATCAAACAGTGGCTGGAGTTCTCCCCACCAATGAGGTGTTGTGGGAAATGGTCTGGGACTGCTTCAATCAAAGTTACACCAACACCGGCAAGCGTACCAATGCTCGCAAGACACTTCAAATGCTCACCATGAAGGGAGAAGACATTGACACCTATATCGCAACCTTCTCCAAGCTCATAAACAAAGCCAGATACAACCCCGACGAAGCAACGACCCTGGAACTCTTCCAGGATGGACTCCCAAACCAGTTAGTCATCAACACTGTCCACTTCCAGCACCCAGTCAATTGGGAGCAGTGGAAGGTGGCCACTCATCTACAGCAGGCTGAATACCTTGTTTTAAAGGATCACCTTAACAAGGGGAAGCCAGGACGAGCAAAGAAGGGGGGACATAGCTGAGAACAGTGGGTCCAGGCGCTCAATAAGACTCGCGATCCAAACACCATGGATGTTGGACATGCCTGAGCCTCCGTGGCTCTTACCGATGCCAACAAGACCCAGCTTCAGAAGGAGGGACGATGTTTTAGATGCCACATGCAGGGGCACATCTCATGTAACTGTCCTCAAAAAGGCGTGCAAGTGGCTGCGGCTACATCTACCTTGGCGCCAACCCCCATGCCCCCGCGATCACCAACCACATCTTCCCTGAGTCCAAACGTACCAGCTCCCACTGTCTCTTCTTTCGCCATACAGTCTAGTCATGTACTTTCGAATGAAGAGCAGGCGGACCTACAGATCGCAGCGATGAAGGTGTAGACATCAGGAAAACATATGTTTTACTTATCCACACTTTTCTGTACTTTTCTGTTCTTTTTAGAAAAAGTAAGAAAAAGAAATCCCTCTTTCTTTTTTTTTTACTTGCTGAACTGCCAAAAAAGTACAGGATAAGTAGAGTACCAAATGACCAAAAATGGACAAAATAAAATGACCAAAAATGGAAATATCGGACCAAAACTTATTTTTTGGTCCGAAAATTACCATATATGGTAATAAATCGGACCAAAATTTCAAAAAATCGGACCAAAATCCAATTTTTTCCCCAGAAATATGCCTAAAAAGTAATAAAAGGTACAGAAAAAGAAGAGGGGATTTCTTTTTGCAAGTAGTTGGTTCTTTTCTGAAAGGGTCCTTTATTCCCTTGCTGAAAGTGATAAAAGAACAGAAAGTGTAAATAAGAAAAACATATGTTTTCCTGATGCAGGAGGTGCGAGACCTCATGGTGGAGAAGTTATTCAGACAAGAGGATTTTCTCGACACTTGAACCCGGCAGCCTGGGCTAGAGCATTAAACTTAAACGTGTACACTAGCAGATACTGATCCATGCGAATCCCAGTTTTGTTCAAATCTGCACACGTAACGGCCGAATGACAAGTCCTTATCGACTCTGGAGCAACTGACAATTTTATATGTTCCAATCTTCTGAAATGACTCCAAATTGGGACACGGGATGTTACCCACCCCATCTGCATTTGGAATGTGGATGGCACCCATAACCAAGATGGTGCCATTACACAATACACGGACCTCACTGTGCGAACAGGCAAAGAGGAGAGGACGCTTCGCTTCCTGGTTACAAACCTGGGAAGAGATGAGGTGATCCTTGGGTACCCATGGTTCATGGCCTTCGAGCCGCAGATTAAATGGGGGGACGTGACGCTGAATGAAGAGTTTCAGCCGGTTGTAGTCACGAGCCTTGGTTTGACTGAGGAGGTCATGGAGGCATCCATCAGAGCGCTGGAAACATACAAACTTGATGAGGAGGCATGGGAGCAACTCATGGACGACGAATGGGAGCCCCATATTGCGCTGCTTAGGAAACGACCACAGCTTCAGAACTTGCCCAAAAGGAAGCTGCAGGAAGGCAAGAGCGCACCTTTGAAGAAATGGTCCCAGAAGAATACCATTGTCACTGGAAAGTGTTCAGTGAAGAGGCATCTCATCGCTTTCCCCCATCTCGTACCTGGGACCATGCTATCAACCTTCTTCCTAACGCACCCGCAACACTGGATTGCAAAGTCTACCCACTCACGCAAAATGAGCAGGAAGCGCTCACTGTCTTCTTGAACGAGCAACTTGCCAAGGGGTATATATGACCGTCTTGGTCTCCCTACGTTTCGCCCTTCTTCTTCATAAAAAAGAAGGATGGAAAATTACACCCAGTCCAAGACTATTGGCGGTTGAATGAGTTGACCTTCCGCAATCATTACTCCCTCCCCCTCATCCCTGAACTCGTCAACCGCATACGCGGAGCCAGATTATACTCCAAATTGGACATCCACTGGGGGTATAATAACGTATGCATCAAAGAGGGAGACGAGTGGAAGGCAGCATTCAAGACCAACGAAGGGGCGTTTGAACCCCTCGTCATGTACTTCAGACTCACAAATTCACCCGCCATGTTTCAAGAGATGATGGATACAATCTTCCGACCCCTTATTCTCACCAACGAAGTCATCGTCTACATGGACAACATCTTAATTGCAACCACACTTGACTACACCCATCATCGAGCAGTATTACATCAAGTTCTCCACCTCTGCAAAGAACATGACCTCTACATTAAGCCAGGAAAAGTGCGGGTTTGAGGTGCTAGAGGTGGAATACCTCGGGTTAATAATAGGCCATGGGAACCTGCGTATGGACCCCATAAAGGTACGGGGCATCCAGGAATGGCAAGCCCTGAAGAACCTCCGGGAAGTGCGTGCTTTCCTCAGCTTCTGTAATTTTTACCGCCAGTTCATCCGAGGATTCTCCTCACTCGTGCGTCCCCTTCACAACCTCACTCGTAAAGACACTCCATGGCATTGGGGCCAAGATGAGTAAGACACCTTCAATAATATCGAGCGCTGCATTGGATGCGAACCCACGTTACTATTCCCTAACCTCACTAAACCCTTCAAGTTAGAAGTTGACGTGTCAAACGTCGCCATCAGAGCAGTACTCAATCAGCTCAGTCCAGACCAGAAGTTACACCCAGTCGCGTTCCACTCTGAATCACTCAGTCAAGCAGAACGCAACTACGATATTTGTGACCGGGAACTGCTCACCGTCATCAAATCCCTACGAGCGTGGGGTACATATCTGATTGGATCTCCCCATAAAATTATTATCCACACCAACCACGCCAATCTGCAGTACTGGAAAGAACCATGGAAAATCAGTCGCCGAGTGGCTCGCGAGTTCTTAGAACTGTCAGAGTACGACTTCCTCCTGAAGCATGTCTCCATGGTTAAGAACAGTCGCGCAGATGCCTTGTCACGGAGAGCAGATTACGCAGTCGACGGAGAGGACAACAATGACATTATTGTCCTCCCCGCTGAGCGTTTTATCCAGGCGACAGAGATGTCCATGCACGATATGGATATCTGGACCCAAATCTTGCAGAATCTTGACGAAAAAGACGTGTTGCGATGGGTCGAGCCCCATAACCTGAAAAAGGTGGGGGGGCTGTGGTGGAAGAACAACGCATTAGTTGTCATGGGCGACAACGATCTTAAACAGGGGGTAATCACCTTTTTCCACGATACGCCAGCCATGGGACACCCCGGAATCACAAACACCTATGAACTCCTACGACGCAACTATTGGTGGCCCAACATGCACAAGGACATGGAAGACTATGTCAAAGGCTGTGCAACATGTCAGGCAAATAAGATTAACCCCCACCATCAAAAGCCACACCTAATCCCCATCACGACAGACCCAAACGCTGAACCATTCAAAGTTGTCACCATGGACTTCATCACTAAACTCCCCCCTTCAAACGGATATGACTCAATACTCACTATCACAGACCACAACTGTTCGAAAGCCTCAATCTTCATCCCATGCAACGAGTCGATCACAGCAGAAGGAGTAGCATGACTTTACCTTCACCATGTATACCCACACTACGACATTCCCCAAAAAATCATCACGGACTGAGATCCCCAATTCACATCTGCTTTCATGACCAACCTTTGCAAAGTTCTAGGGATCCATCAAAACATATCTTCCGCTTACCACCCTCAAACAGATGGACAATCAGAGCACACCAACCAATGGCTTGAGCAGTATCTTTGACACTGGAGCAATGTGCAGCAGGACAACTGGGCCGAAGCATTACTGGTAGCCCAGTTTGCGCATAACGCCTGGCCCAATGCAACAACAAAAGAGTCTCCCTTCTCGCTAATCATGGGATGGGAACCACATACCATGTGGACGCTGAAGCCCACGACATCCCCATTGGTTGATCAGCAGTTGGAGGAAATGTCCATCAGATGCCAGCACGTGCAAGATTGCATCAAACATGCACAAAATCTGATGGCGAAAAGGGGTAGGACACGTTTCATCCCATATCAAGAAGGTGCAATGGTCTGGTTAGAAGGAATGAATCTTTGAACCTTCTACCCCACTGTGAAGCTAGCCCCAAAATGCCACGGCCCGTTCCGCATCAAACAGGTCTTATCCGACGTCTCATACGAGTTAGAGCTTCCCAGCACCTGGAAGATACACCCCGTGTTCCATGCCAACCTCCTCACGCCTTACAAGGAGACGGAGCTTCATGGCACAAACTTCGAATGCCCTCCTCCCGCCTTAGTCGATGGAGAAGAGGAATTCGAAGTAGAATGCATACTACAATCAAGGGTCCATGGTCGAGGGCGCAAGCTCCAATTCCTTATTCAATGGAAAGGATTCCCACTGAGTGACAGCACATGGGAACCCTTAGAGAACGTTCGACATGCGCCTGACCTTATTGCCGACTTCTATTGCCTAAACCCTACCACCGATGGGGCTGGATGAAAGATATAAAAGACGCCCCGTCAACGTCTACTTTTCACTACTCCTCATCTCTTCCAAGTCCTTCCACTGTTCTACCATGGCCACTACTCCAATTGTCTCCACTCTCCAAACCCGCCCTCCCGCCGAGATAATTCTCAAAACACTGACCATACCATCGCAGGACCTCAGTGTCCCCTCCAACCCAGAGGGTAGTACGCCTTACTTGGTTATCCCTGAGACACCCGCGCTCCCCATTCTTGCTCTGGCAACCGCAGCTCTTGCTAGGGAAATTGCTGAGTCCCCCACGTCCCCTATGCCATCACGCCCATTACCCATCATCGCTCCCTACACCGTCGACACACCCATCACCGTCCACGTACCTGCCACTCCCACTGACCCATATATATCCCCTATTGTCCCGACTCCACCACTCGTACCACCCTCCATTCCCACCACCTATATCCCAATCCCACCATTCCCTGCTGGAATGGATTATACTTTTACACCGATCCCTCAGGCTCAAATAGTCGAGCCTGATCCTACCCTTGCCCTCTTAGACGACGAGGAAGACGACAAAGAAAACTCCGACCCCGGCATCCCCTTCTTCTTTAACGATCCCAACTCACCCACCTTCTTCCCACTTGCAGTCGGAGAAGCAGGTTACCCTAAACAGACTGCGCGATATATCTACTACTGACAGAACTATCAGGAGGTGGTTGGCACTATGGGGAAGGATCACCCCTGCTACGTATCTCAGGTGTTCTTGAACGAGGTCTATATGGGCCAGTTGCCACAGCACCTCACCGATAACCAACTGAACATGTTTCACCCCCACAACCCCTGCACTATCGTCCTCAATGAAGTCCTAGTTGAGCTGTGTCACCCCCGCCTGCACGCAGACATCTCCCACCTCTGCGAGTGCCTAATGCGTCGGGACACGATACGCACTCACCAGTCAGACATCCAGAGGTTGGAGACAGAATTGACGCGTGACCAGTTTAATCTTGACATGGACTTCTTGTCGGTCCGGAAGCATCTTCAGTATGCTTGGGCTATCCCCCTCATTGCCGACAAGTACGCAGAGCTTCATGTGAAGCCGGTGCATCCACATGGCTCACCTGAGCCTACCCCCCTCCTCCCTCGCAACGTTGGACCCAGCAAGATGCCACAGTTACAAGGGGAGGCCAGTAGACGCAGATGCAAGTGCTTCCAGTGTAAATCAATGGAGCATTTGGTGGCACAATGTCCGGAGCGCAGGGCCAGGGAGCCCTGCCAGTGGTGTGGGAGTAGGGCGCACCGGTTCAATGTCTGCCTCATTCGCTGGCTTTCCCCCATGACACCCGCATATGTTGACCTGGATACCCGCCCTCGGTGGTGTGGTAAGTGTCTGAGGTATGATGCCACCCATGAGGAGATTAAATGCCCGCTGTATGAGCGCTGTCAGAACTGCGGAGAGACAGGCCATTTCCTATTCTTGAAGTGGCATCACTGCCCGCGCACTCCCTCTCCTACCCCTTCTAACCCACTGGTAGAGGATGACTGGGCGTATACGAGAGACTAGTCGAAGTCGTGGCAACTTCGAGTCTGATGGGGGGGTAATGTTACGATCTGCCTCACTTTCTGGTTCGCGTTTTCTGACTACTGTACTTTTATGACACGTTCCCATTGTTCGCGCTTCTCGGCTTTCATTCCACACCTTGTGCCTCAGCGATAGGATGGCCAGTTTTATGCTCTGTTTCGTTCGCTGTCCATTTCTGAGACACGCATCGTCCTGCGGAATCCCCTTGTTCTACATATAGCCATTCCCTTTGTTTCCCTTCTTGTACGATTATATCAGACTCGCGCCATATGTTTGCACCATGCAAACATCCTGTACTAGTATATAAGTCACGCCCTACCTAGCTTGTACAGTAGACTTGACTTCTTGTGTAATACCACAACGTCTTTGCCTCACGACCCCTTTCTGACTCGCCTTCGCGCCTGAGTCCCGATCTTCACTCGCCTTTGCACTTGAGCCTTGTCCTTCTGCTATTAACCTTGTGTCCCTGGGAGACCAAGTGTTACTTGTTCACCACGAATACTGAGTCTTAACCGACTCACGCCTTTCTGATCCCGAGTTGACTTACGAAGTACACATCATACTTAACTGCCCCTGTGGTGGCGTTACACCTTATGTGCTAACCGAAAGAGAACACAACGCGAGAGTTCGCGCCCTCTTCAATACCCACAGGAACCAACAAGTCCATCAGTACTACCCTTCCTCTTCCTATTATGAGCTTTCCGAGTCGTCCCATATTGACTGTTGGACAGACCCCCCTTTGGTGCTCAAAAACCTAGTCAACCTCTTTGAGTTTGGAGAGCTCATAGATTGGGACTCCTACAATGACTTTGTAAACGATCTCTCTGCTGTGGTCGACGCCTGCAATGACCAACTCCTCTTTTGGCACCTTTCCGACATTGTCACCGACCAACTCCTCCTTTGGACCAAGAGTGACTACCTTTGGTTCAATTACGTTCCCCCCTGACACGACTACCTGATCCAGCAGCTCTAAGCTGGAAACTCCCAGCGGTATATCGACCGCTTCCATCTTTCCTACAAGGAAATCCAGTTATCCTTCTGCAAAGTCCGTGTAGTGGACAGAGAAGGACCCGCTCAGTTGGTTATAACCGAAGGAACCAAGCTGACCTATTCCTGGAGTCGAGAGACTTGGGAAACCACCCTGACAAATCTGGACCATGATTTGGTCAACCCCCACGTCTTCCACGACCCTCCCCCCAAGCCCAACGATCCTGAGCTTGTAGAGCTCCTAGTAGGACGAGTCAACGACCCTATCTCCCTACTAGCCCGCCTGGCCCTGCCCGCAAGTAGCCCAGAAACAGAAGAGACCAGCACCACCGATGGTTGGGGAGAGGAACCAACCCTCATAGGACCTTGCTGGTGCACTCAAGAGGTGTGCATCTGTGGCTATAGACCAGACACCCTGCCTACCCCTGAAGGAGTAGTACTCTGGTCCCCTGGAATTAACTACCTACCTTAGAGAGAGGAGTAGTTGATTAAATTTGACATGAGCTACTTTTGAGTAAAAGTGTGCTGAGTCGAATATTCCAAGCATTTTACGAGTGTAAAATTGGACATCCTGGAACCCATTACGAATTGGGCTATCACTCTGGCTTCATCCCACACCGTGCGATGACAACCCTGGCGACGCTTCCAAGCAAGAAATTCCCACATTTCTTCCCAAGAGAATCCCCAGTAATCCCGAGAAGACCTACGGGATCCCAACACCCCCTGTGCGAAACTATTCCAATAGTTCCTGACCCAGTCATTCCAAGGACCAACCAAGCTAGACCAGGCGAACCAGTCTATCCGAGTATTTACCCAGCCAGACCAAGCAATCCAACTCTCCCAAGTAACCCAGTTGTGAGGCAACATTTGACAAGCAGCAACAAGGCTCACCTCCTAGAGACCCTACCCTGAGATCTTCATTGTCATCTCCCTGAAGCCATCTTTGTTTCCAAGCAGCTGCCTACCAGGACCCCCCGAGAGCTTGACATTTTCAAGCATCACTGTCATCTCCAGTACGAACAGTTTCTGCAAGAGACATTACTTCTTGCATCGCCCCTGACCCGAGCACGGGATATTACAACAAGCCCATTGAACTTCCAGAATTTCTTGTGGAGAAGTAAAACTACCCTGACCTATTTCGGTATTCTCAAAGAATACCAGTGGATTTGTCAACAGCAAAGAACGAATCAACCTGATTGAGCGATCCTCTGCCCTGCATATGAAGTCTTCTATCTGTGGAACGAGACCACGTGGAAAGTCACCCTATTGTATCGACAGCCAGTGAATGAGTGACAAACGAGACCTCACTGAAGAAGAAGCTTTCCAACTCCCTGTGTACTTCACGGAACCCTTCATTTCCCTCATTGACAATTCCTTCTACACCCAGTTCAGTCCTCACAGAGTTACAAGTGACGACAGATGATTCCCGTGGGTAAACGTAACTACCCAGAAGCGCCTCAGTGTCAAAGATTTCGAGGAAATCTTCCCAAGTATCTGGAAAGTCAAGAAGCTTAACTGGATAACCCTCTCTGGTTCTTTCAAGAAAAAGAATGTTTCCTGGTCCTTCACCCAAGTGTGTTGGGTATACAGCAATAACCGAGCGGTTCGGTTTTCTGATTCGGAAGAGCAATCCAAAAGTGAACAATCCATCGACCCTGATAGTCCTGAGAACGCCCTGGTTTCCAATACATCAGGAAAACATATGTTTTACTTATCCACACTTTTCTGTACTTTTCTGTTCTTTTCAGAAAAAAATTAGAAAAAGTAAGAAAAAGAAATCCCTCTTTCTTTGCCAAAAAAAGTACAGGATAAGTAGAGTACCAAATGACCAAAAATGGACAAAATAAAATGACCAAAAATGGAAATATCGGACCAAAACTTATTTTTGGTCCGAAAATTACCATATATGGTAATAAATCGGACCAAAATTTCAAAAAATCGGACCAAAATCCAATTTTTTTCCCCAGAAATATGCCTAAAAAGTAATAAAAGGTACAGAAAAGAAGAGGGGATTTCTTTTTGCAAGTAGTTGGTTCTTTTCTGAAAGGGTCCTTTATTCCCTTGCTGAAAGTGATAAAAGAACAGAAGTGTAAATAAGAAAAACATATGTTTTCCTGATGCAGCAGCGCCCCCACCTACTGTCGATGACTGCCTAGCACTCATCAATCAACTGGGCCTTGCCATGGGACAACTGGCATAACAGGTCGCTGACCTGACCAACCAAGTAACCATAAGTGCGAGTCGCCCCTCATCAGGAAAGCAAAAGGAAGTAGTGGCCCGTCCCAAAGCCTGGGATGGGAAAGGCAACTCTACAGATGCCCGTCACTTCCTGGCCACTTCCACAACTGGGCCAGTGCAGCGGGAGACGCTATGAACACATGGAGTGCTGCAGATAGCAAATGGTACGTCGAGGACAACTGATGGATATCAGCAGTCCTCAATCTGATGGAGGGAGATGCAAAAACCTGGGCCCTCCCATCTCTGGAGCAGGCCAATGCAGGTGGAACTCCATTCGGTGGAACCTTTGATGGATTCACCATCGAGTTTAACCACAGGTTTAGTCCCCTTGATGTCAAAGAGACAGCTCATGAAGAGCTAAAGAAAGTCAAACAAGGAAAGAAGCCAGTCTCCGACTACACCTCGGTGTTTGAACAGTACTTGGGACAAACAGGGTGGTCCAAGGAGGACCTACACACCTGATTCTACAATGGACTCAACAAAGACATCAAAGACATCCTTTCCTGGTCAAACCTTCCTCAAAAGTCATATGGGGAATTGAAGAAATTGGCACAAACTATCGATCAGCGCATTCATCAGCGCAAAGCTGAGAAGGGTGGGAAACCCCCTTCCACATCTCACCACACAGTGTCAACCCCTGACCCCAATGCCATGCAAGTAGACACGACATGTCAGCAAGGCAACCAGAAGAGAGGGGACTTCTTCAAAACTAAGCAAGAGTACCAGACTTGGATGAAGGGAAAGTGCTATGGGTGTGGATCACCTGACCATGTCAAAAAGGATGGGAATCACAAGCGGGATGTGTGCAACCACTGTCAAAAGGTTGGACACCTGTCCACCATCTGCCAGCTCAAGAAAATGGGGAAACCAGGGAAGGCCAAAGTAGTGGCCACTATGGAATCCCCTAGCCCACCATCCTCTACAAGTACTGCGGTTGCTGCCACTTCACCAAGTACTGCTCTGGCCAAGATGTCACAGGCAGACGTAGCCAAGCTGATGGAGCTGGTAGCCCACCAACAAGAGCAATTGGAAGCTCTCAAGGTGGCTTTTTGATTAAGGGGTTGTGTTTAGCTGCAACTGGCCCCGTAACAGTAGATGATTTGGTTCTATGTACCTGTACCATATGTTCTTGTGTTTTGGACTCATCTCCTGTAATTTGTACTCACCACATTTCTGCCTGTAAGTTAGATAGTTGTGTCAGTTCCATTTCTTGTTTATTTAAAAGGACATCATCATACTGTAAAAGTAGCAGCAATGGTAGATTCTGGGGCAACCTTGTTGTTCCTAGACAAAAAGTATGCTGACCGCCACAAGATGTTGCAGGTTCCTCTAGAGCATCCCTGATGAACAGTGCACATAGGGGACATACTCACAGTGACAAAGGAGACTGTGGTGAGATATGTGGGTGGACTGGAAAGCAGCAACAGAGTAAACTTGCAAGTGGAGCAGAGGTAGTGTCTGGCACACAACAGATGAGAACTGATGTTACATTAGAGAGGTGGAGACATACCTGGCACACAACAGATGAGAACTGATGTGGACCAGGAGCGTACAAGCCGTACTACTTATACAAAATACAGGAGTGACACTAGTACAACAGAAGTAACATAGAGTCACACAATACAAGGAGCGTTGTTCTACAGAGGGACACAAAGGAGTGTGCAGAAGGAGAACAAGAGCGCAAAGAACAAGAGAAGGCTAGACTATGATATCATAGTGACATCACAATAAAGATAAAACAAAGGAAGTAAGTACAAGGACGAAATACGATAGGAGTCCAGAGGAGTCCATGATGTCATTGTACAGTGATGTCATAGATAAGAAAGTCCGAGATTGTAAAGATCATAATAATCTAATCTACATAAGTCCAATATATCTTATCCAAAGCAGTCCGTTATCTGCGTGTCCATTGAGCCGCTAAGTGCGCACAGGTTACTTATCAACATCTCCCTGTGATCAGCAATCTGGGACTAGCACAAGCCCATGTCAACATTGTGTTGCTGCAGCAGGACATGCGCAAGCAACTTGGTAAAGCCGTCCGCAACCATTTCCGCAGTAGGGGTTCTAATAAGAGTGATGGTCCTCTTTTCGATATACTCCCTTATGACATGATGCCTAATGGCAATGTGCTTTGATCGCCTCCCAGTGACAGGGTTCAAGGCCAGGTCAATGGCACCCTTGTTGTCACCATGCAGTGGGATGGGGTCGTCGACCTCGTACCCGAGTTCCGCAAGGAAGCTCTGATACCAAGCGGCTTGGTTGGCCGCATCGGTCATGGCCATGTATTCCGCCTCTGTAGTGTTTTGGGCCACTGTCTTTTGCTTTCGCGAAGACCAGCTTATTGCACCATTGGCTAAAAGGAACACATAACCCGAAGTGGAGTGTCTGTCATCAACCTGGTCACCCAGGGAAGAATCAGAGTAGCCATGAAGGCCATCTCCACTGGCGCCATCGTAGACTATCCGCATGTTCACAGTGCCTACTAAGTAAGCCAGAACATATTGTGCGAGCCGCAGATGTTGTGGTGAAGGATTCGCTGCATACTGCGCCAAACGTGACACAGCGAAGGAAATGTCTGGTCTAGTACCAATCTGAACGTACAGCAGACTACCAATGAGTGACTGGTAGTGCGTGATGTCAGAGGCAGTAGCCTGACCTGTATATTTATGAAGGTGCTCGTCAGCACCAGCGGGCAAGGGTGTGGAGTGTGGAGTGGCATCAGACATGCCGAAGCGTTCAAGGACATCCTTGACATAGCCAGACTGATCTATTTCGATGCGTCTGAGGGAGCGGTCGCGCACAATGCGCATACCAAGATATGACTCTATCTCCCCGAGATCTGTCATCTCATAGTGTTCAGAGAGATCTGACTTCAAACGCTTAATCCTTTCCAAGGAAGCACCCAATATAGTGATGTCGTCAACGTAAACGATAACGAAGAGTGGATCATCCCCCTCTCGTTGAGGCAACACATATACGCCGGCATCGGCAAACGTCCGCTTAAAGCCGAGTGCAAGTAACACTCCATGGAATTGCAAGTTCCATGCACAGGAGGCTTGTTTGAGACCATATATCGCCTTGACTAGGCGACACACCTTCGTCTCTGTACCAGTGGTGATGAACCCTTGTGGTTGCTCCATGTATATCTCCTCGTCAAGCATGCCATTGAGGAACGCAGACTTGACATCCATCTGATGGATGTGCCAGTCCTCCAGCGTGGCCAACGCCAGAAGTAATCTCAGCGACTTGAATCGTGCGACGGGAGAGAAGGTTTCATCAAAATCAATGCCAGGGATTTGCGTAAACCCCTTAGCCACCAGGCGAGCTCTGTAGCGGCCATCCGCCTTGAACTTGAAGACCCATTTGGATTTTACTGCCTTGCGATTAGGCGGGAGATCTACTAACTCCCAGGTGCCATTATGGGCAAGTGCGTCCATTTCATACTGACACGCCTTAGTCCACTCATCTGCATCCACAGACCGCATGGCCTCTGCGTAAGATGCAGGATCTCTTCCTATATAAGCTGCAGCCAACAGCTCCGCATATCCCAACCGTCTGCCGCGCATGGCCACATTGTCCGCTGAGAAATAGCGGGGATTGGGCACAGGTGCACGGGCAGAGCGTCTAGGCGCATTGTCCATCTCGCGCAACAGCTGACTACGCTGTGCACGGTCCTCAAAACCTCCCGGCATATCTGGGGAGGGAGGAGGGACATGGCGCATAATGCGCGTTGCGCTTTGACGCGGCGGTGGCGAAGTGGGAGTGGGCTGCTCACGCTTGGGTGTGACAGGGAGAGTGGGTGGTGCAGGTGGTGGTGGCGTGTGTGGACGCTCTTGTTTAGGGTCTAGAATGTCTTCAACATCCTCCTCCTCACTAGTGTCTGAGTGTGCAGGGGAGGGTGCTCGCTGTGGTGGTAACGCCGACGTGCTAGGTACAGCAATCACTGGTGGAGGTAGTGGCTGTGAGGCCACTTGAGAAGGTTGTGGGTGTGGCTCAACACCCTGGAGGGACGGGAAGCTACTCTCGTCGAATGTCACATCCCTGGACAAACGGACAGAGCGGGTTTGGCAGTCCCAGAGCTTATAGCCCTTAGATTCGGGCTCAAGCCCAATAAGCGTGACTTCAATAGCCTTCGCATCTAGTTTGCGACACTTATCAGCGGGTACGTGCATGTACCCCTTGCATCCAAAGACGCGTAAATGAGAGACATCTGGTACCTTGCCAGAGTACCAGAGCTCATAAGGTGTGCGCCACTTGAGCGTACGGGTGGGAGAGCGGTTATAGATGTGTACTGCAGTGCTCATAGCGTGCTCCCAGAAGCCTTTAGACATGCCTGCTGTATGTAGCATGGCCATTGCCTTATCCGTAATGGTGCGGTTAAACCACTCGGCTTTCCCATTCGACTGTGGTGAACCTGGCATCGTAAGGTGATGCTCTTGTTGAGCGCAGAACTAACGAGCAAGGAGAATAACAGCAAAAAGCTAATAGACAAGTTAACTTCAGAGGGGAAGTAAACTCTTATATATACACACCTAATAGACAAGTTACTATTGAACGTCTATGAGTAAAAGGTATGCAGAGAGAAAGGTAAAGGGGACTTACACTTCAGAGGGGAAGTAAACTCTGAAGTGTGAAGGCGTAAATAGCAGTCCTTATATACAGGATGCTTAGGTAAGAATGGTCTGTGTGCACAGGTGATCCAAACACAATACACATGGTCTGTGCGCCAGAGGGAGAAATGCCATTGGAGGGCAGAGAACAATAGCTGCCTAAAGCAGACAATACCGGTATCTTAACAATAGAGAACAATAAGAGTCATATATGACTCTGACAATAAAGATAAACAAAAGCGGTCCGTACAAGTCCGGCCATAGTCCAAATCAGTCCATAAGGGACAGATACCGTATTTAGTATGTGGGCTGACACAATCAGATCCCACGAGACATGTGACTTGTGCAGTCGCGTCTCAACATCCCTCCATGATTGGGACAGTCCATGATGATGTAAGGAGATGGAGATGATAGTCTTTTGAAGAGCTGAAGCGTCGTACAGAAGTTCTGGATTAAGATTGAAAGATTGGTCCATGATGCAGGACTATCTTATCTGGAGCAGATGACGCTCCATCCAAGACTTTATCATAAGTACTTCATGAGATCCTTGATACAGGACTACTTTTTGAAGCCTTAGAATCTGTACACTAACGTTGGAAAGGTCCAACTTCTTCAGGGTCTAAGAAGGGTTTTTCTTAGCTCTTCAGATCAGAGAACATGGTGTGCTTTGGTGTTAAACCAAGGATCGACGACCATTGACTGGTTATCAGCACAATGTTCCTGAGGCTCCATTTACACCATTCCTAGATCATTGACCATTTTCTCAAAGGTGTCTCTGGGCAGGGACTTGGTGAGTCCATCTGCAACCATTTCACCTGTAGGTGTACGTATCAGGTCTATGACCTTGTTTTCTACGTATTCCCTGACTACATGGTGTTTGATCAGGATGTGTTTGGACCGTCTTCCAGTGACAGGGTTTAATGCTAAGTCTACAGCACCCTTGTTGTCACAGTGTAGGGGAATAGGGGAGGTGACCTCATACCCTAGTTCGCCCAGGAAGGTAGTGTACCACTGAGCTTGGTTTGAGGCCTCAGAGAGGCTCATGTACTCTGCTTCTGTGGTAGACTGTGCAATGGTCTTCTGCTTTCTGGTGCACCATGAAATGGCTCCATTGGCAAGCAAGAAGACGTAGCCAGAGGTGGAGTGTTTCTCTTCCTGATCTCCCCAGGAAGAGTCACAGTAGCCATGAAGGCCTTCTCCACCATTCCCTCCAGCATAGCGCAACGCATAGTCCTTAGTTGTGTTTAGGTATGCTATGACGTATTTTGCTAAGCGTAAATGCTGGGGTGAGGGATTGGAAGCAAATTGGCTAAGGCGCGCAACAGCGAAGGAAATATCAGGTCTGCTTCCAATCTGCGCATAGAGCAGAGACCCAATTATCTGTTGATACTTCTTAATCTCAGAAGTAGAGGCCTGATCTTCAGATTTGATCAAGTGTGCCTCGGCGCCAGAGGGAAGAGGGGTATATACTGGGTTGGAATCAGACATTCCAAAGCGTTCAACCACATCGCGGATGTAATCTGATTGGTTGATTTCCATAGTGCGATTTGCACGGTCTCTGGTGATGTTAACACCTAGATAAGACTGGATTTCACCAAGATCAGTCATCTCATATCGACTTGATAGAGATGCTTTCAGATCATTGATCTTTGGTAGGGAACTCCCGAGTATAGTGATGTCATCTACATATAAGATCACGAAAAGTGTATCACCCCCCTCTTGAAGATGATACACGTATACTCCTGCATCAGAGTACGTCCGCGTGAAGCCTAGGTCAACTAGGACCCCATGGAATTGCACGTTCCATGCGCGGGAAGCTTGTTTCAGGCCATAAAGGGCCTTCTGTAACTGGCACACAAGGTGCTCGGAGCCAGCTGTGACGAAACCGACTGGTTGCTCCATATAGATCTCTTCCTCCAGTTCCCCATGAAGGAACGCCGACTTGACGTCCATCTGGTGGATATGCCAATCTTCAAGCGTAGCAAGCGCAAGAAGGAGTCGTAGTGACTCAAAGCGGGCAACTGGGGAGAAAGTTTCGTCAAAAGTCCACCCCCTCTAGTTGGGTGAACCCTTTTGCCACTAGCCTAGCACGAAAGCGTCCATCTGCTTTCTTTTTGAACACCCATTTACACTTGACCACCTTCCTTCCTTCAGGGAGGGGTTCAAGTCTCCAGACCGCAAGCTTGTCAAGAGCGTCCAGTTCATACTGGCACGCTTCAAGCCAATCGACAGCTTGGTCCGACTCCATGGCCTGCTTAAATGTTTGCGGGTCCTTGTAGCCAGGAACCTCCGCAGCATTAAGCAGGTCCATCATTCCCAGTCTACTGCTACCCTGCACGAATTCATCGTTGTCCTCTGTGAAGTAGCGAGGATTCGTGAATCGTACCCTTGTGCTCCGTCTTGGACGAGCAGGCGATGTGACCAGAGTGTTCCTTGGAGATCTAGGGGTTTCCCTAGGAGGAGACACTTCCCTATTGAAGTTAGGGGCAGGTATAGGCGCGGAGACAACCGGAGGCCTAGTGGAGCGGGTGCGGCGACGTGTGGGGGCAGGATTTGTGGGAGGAGGGGCTTGGGAAGGAGGAGTGTGGTAAATGGTCTGGTCCGCCTCAGTGGGCGTGACATTGGGTGGTGTGCTAGGCTGTTGTTGTACCACAGGTGCCAGAGGTGGTAATACAAAGACTGGTGTAGTCTGAGGCACTGTGGGGGCAACAGCTGGTGTAGGCGGGCTAGGCACTACAAAAAATATCTCACCGCCGGCAGCGCCTCTTTCGAGTTCACCAGACACGGGAGGGGTGGAGTCTGAGTGTTGAGCCACAACACTTCGGGATGGAAAGGTGTCTTCATCAAATGTAACATCTCGTGAAGAGATGAAGCACCGGCTATGTCTATCCCAGAGTTTGTAACCTTTGGACAAAGGTTCATAGCCCACAAAGACGGCTTCCCTTGACTTAGGGTCTAATTTGCGCCGTTTGTGTTCGGGTACATGATAGTAGGCTTTGCAGCCAAATACTCTAAAGTAAGAGACATCTGGGACTGTACCATCCCAGAGCTCCAGCGGAGTTTTCCACTGATTAGAACGAGTGGGGGTGCGATTGTATATTTGTACAGCAGTTTGCACTGCTTGTTCCCAGAAGCCGAGGCTAAGGCCAGCATGGTGCAACATGCTGGTACCCTTTTCCATTATGGTGCGATTAAAGCGCTCGGCTCTCCCATTCTGTTGTGGAGAATAAGGCATTGTGAGCATATGCTCGATTCCGGCGTTAGACAAGATTGTCTTAAGGTCGTTGTTGACGTATTCGCCACCACGGTCCGAGTGTAAGGATTTAATGGGCTTGTTGAGTTGTTTTTCAGCCCACGCCTTATAGTGTAAGAAGGCGTCCTTAAACTGGTCCTTTGATTTCATGAAGATGATGACTGCTGCTTTTGAGAAGTCATCTATGAACGTGGTGAAGTACTTGTTGCCCTGGATAGAGTTACTCTGTAGTGGGCCAACAAGGTCACTATGAACGACTTCTAGAGGTTCTTGTGCGCGTTTTGTGGAAGGTGGGAAAGGTAAGCGTGTGGATTTGCCTAGTTCGCATCCAAGGCAAAGTCCTTCTTCCACAGTGGAATCATTGATATGGAGTCCTTTTACTGACTCCGGAGCATATCTCTTTAGGGCGTCTTTGGACATATGTCCCATGTGCCTATGCCAGACATCAAGGCTAGCAGATGCAGGTGCTCGGACAGCGTTCATAGCATGTCCGTCAAGCCAATATAGCCCGAGAGCCTTGTGTCCTTCCGCAATGGTCTCTCCATTATGCCTGATGGCAAAGGATGTAGCGTCAAAGCTAACTATGGCACCCTTGGATGTAAGGCAGGGTGTTGATAGAATTCGAGAATGGGTGTTGGGGAGGTGCAGCACATCTGAGATTTTGAGGTCAAAGCCTCGATTGGTGCGGATTGTAATAGAACCCGTTCCAGCACTTCGTAGTACAGTGCTGTCACCAAGAAGAACTTCAACACCTTTGTGTGGGATATAGGTGTCGTAGTCTTCAATGTGTGGTGTGAAGTGTGCTGATGCCCCACTATCCATCATCCATTTTGATGCTACTTGAGTGTCATTGACACTCATCATGTAAAGGGAGACCTGAGGTACTTCATGTACCTCCTCTATTTTGCCAGAGCCGTTGACTATAGTAAATAGACGACTCTTTGGTACAGGTATGCTATTGGCCGCAGCAAACCTGTTTCCCGGAATTGAGTCCGGGGCTTCTATTGTAGTAGTATTCTGTGCAGCTTTCCCTCGCTGCCCAGCCCTTCCCTTTTTAGCGTTCTCCTGGTCCCGTTTGAGCTTGTAGCAGTCTGGCTTTTTATGGCCAGGCCGCTTGCAGTAGTGGCAGATTACGTCCGGGGACGCAGAGCTGCTAGATGCCGTCGACGCATGCTGCGGAGGCGAGTGTGATTTGATGGGGGCTGTCTTATTAAAAGACGCCGGGGGACCAGCAATTCGGGATTCCTCATTGATGAACCTGTTGATGAGGTCCTGAGGTACAAGATTTGCAGGGGGGCCAGAGGCGAGGATAGTGCCAGCTATGGTACTGTAGGAGGGGGGTAGCGCGTCTAGAAGTATGAAGGACATTTGCATGTCCGAGACGGGCATCCCCTGCTCCACCAGGGTGCTCCTCAAGTCCAACATTTTCTGGAGTTGAGGTAGGAAGGGACTACCTTCCTGGAGCTTGGTGTTTGCCAAGCCGACCCAAATATTGAAGGTGGCCATAGAGCCAACTTGACCATAGAGCGTTTCTAGCTGCTGGTATTTGTCATGGACGCTTGGGTACAGCGCCATGGATTGAATACTTGATAGAACCTCCGTTGTGACTGATAGATATAGGAGGCCAGTGATGACCTCTTCTTGTTTGTTCCACAGAGCTATCATTGCCAGGCCTTCTGCATTTGGACCCGTAGGTCCTGCAGGCACAGCGGGATGCTGTGGGACAGCTCCAACATCTGAGTGAGTGAGGTGGCGCCTGCACCCATTCATGAGCATGAGGGAGGAGAAGGTCTGGCTCCAGGTCTGCCAGTTTGTCCCGTCAAGCTTGGCGAGGACAAGGGTGGGAGGGAAGGTGATGTGGAAAGACATTGAGATGTTTGTAAAATCTGGTTCCGAGGAGCAGTCAGAACCAGCCCAGATCTTGGAAGGGAAAGTAGAGGTCCAGCCATAGGAGCGCTATAACTCCGTAACACATATGGTGTCATGCCTCAAGTATGTGCGACTTGAATATAACTATTATAGTGGAATCATGATAGTGATGGCTGCCTTATACTAGAGTTTCTCCTAGGCCCAAATGTTACTAAGGGCTAGTAGTCATGTTAATCCTACTGGTATAGGGATCAAGCAAGATCAGATCATGGTGCAGTGACGGCGAAGTTTGCACGAGTCTGTCTCTACCCTTGCAGCATGGAAACTGGGGCTACTAAAGATTCTAAAGTAAAGGGTAGTACCCTAGAGAGGAGCCAACAGCGAATTCCAGAAGCAGTGAAAGGGATCAACTCCCATAACAATTGCGACTGTCGTCTGTGGAGTCTCTAGAACAGACCATTAAGGGTCTTGGTACTAAGCAACTAGACTAGTGATACGTGCCATGCAGCGAATCCTGCACAAAGGGAGTGAATACTTCTCCTGGTAGAGGTCTAGTCATAGTGCTATGTAAATACTATTATGATATAGTAGCGTCTCCTAGTTGTATCTGAGGGAAGGACTTCTGGGTTTGACTATTAACCAGGCCTTCACACCCCATAAAGTGACCCAGGTATTAACCGAGTATCACCCAACCATTAGAGAGGCCTATAGCCGCAAGGGTCTTCCCCTCTTGGCCTATGAAAGCACTTCCGGACGAAAACCGGGTATAGAAAATATCGTAGGATAGTGCGCACAGAGGAATTTGAGGTCACTTAGGACCTCTCATGAGAACCTCCTTAGGAGGCTAGCCAAAATGGCACATGACAGGGTCATGTTGGACAAGAACGAAGTGTGTCGAAGATATGATAGAGGATGCTCACTGATGATGAAGACGACAAAGGATATGTGGTCGGCTGAGAGAGCAAGTGACACAAGTAGATCTGATGAAAAATAATCGCGGGTTAGTTATTAGGCGTCAGGGCCCATAACCTGTTGAGCGCAGAACTAATGAGCAAGGAGAATAACAGCAAAAAGCTAATAGACAAGTTAACTTCAGAGGGGAAGTAAACTCTTTATATATACACACCTAATAGACAAGTTACTATTGAACGTCTATGAGTAAAAGGTATGCAGAGAGAAAGGTAAAGGGGACTTACACTTCAGAGGGGAAGTAAACTCTGAAGTGTGAAGGCGTAAATAGCAGTCCTTATATACAGGATGCTTAGGTAAGAATGGTCTGTGCGCACAGGTGATCCAAACACAATACACATGGTCTGTGCGCCAGAGGGAGAAATGCCATTGGAGGGCAGAGAACAATAGCTGCCTAAAGCAGACAATACCGGTATCTTAACAATAGAGAACAATAAGAGTCATATATGACTCTGACAATAAAGATAAACAAAAGCGGTCCGTACAAGTCCGGCCATAGTCCAAATCAGTCCATAAGGGACAGATACCGTATTTAGTATGTGGGCTGACACAATCAGATCCCACGAGACATGTGACTTGTGCAGTCGCGTCTCAACAGCTCTATCCCTCTCTGCTTGAGAATGTCCTGTACTTGGCTCGCCATGTACTCGCCTCCACGGTCAGAGTGGAGTGCGCGCAGTTTATGGGACGTCTGGGTTTCACCCCAGGCCAAATACATCTGCAGCGCCTTCACAAACTGATCCTTCGACTTAATAAAGTACACCACTGCATGTTTGGAGTGGTCATCTATGAAGGTGGCGGTGTACGCGGAGCCTTGTAGGGACTGAGTTTGCATTGGACCGGCGAGGTCACTGTGTACAATCTCAAAGATATGGGTTGTCCTTTTGGTGGAGGACGCAGAGAAGGGTTGGCAAGTTGATTTTCCTAACTCGCACCCACGACACACAGCAGTGTGCGTGGTAGAGCTGTCAATGTCCATGCCAGTAGTGGCAGAGGGACCGTACGACTTAAGAGCAGCAGGGGAGATGTGTCCCATGCGCTGATGCCAGATATCAAGAGTGGTGGCAGCACTTTTGATGTGAGCATTGAGGCCAATGCTTGAAGCGTCCAACCAGTAAACGTTGTCCTCCAAGTAGCCAACAGCTACACATTGTTTACTGACAGATATTTTAAAGGAGCCACTGTCAAAGGCCACTTCCACACCCTTCTGTGCTAAGGCACGCGTCGACAAGAAGCGTGTCTTCACCTGTGGAAGGTGTAGCACATTACTGAGGGTGATAGTAATGCCTTGGCTCGTAGTGAAGACGACGGAGCCTACACCAACTTGGTTGATTGTGGACTTATCACCCAGGCACACAGCGCCTTTACATGGGGTGTAGTCCTTGAAGTCGGACCGATGTGGTGTGATGTGGTGTGTTGCACCACTGTCCATCATCCAACGCACACGCGAGGCAGCATACAAGGCAACTCCAACTGCATTGTCCGCCCAGTTAATGGCGGGCTCATCATCGACCTCCTTAATGGAGGCGGTGGTTGGTACTAATACATGAGAGTTGGCAGCCTTGTTGCTGTTGTCCTTAAGCTTCCCCGCAGCTTCATCCTTCTTCCTCTGCCTACAATCAGGCTTGATATGCCCCTTTTTGTTACAATAATGGCACGTAAGTTGGGAATGGTCTTTCTTCTTACGGCCACCACTAGTGGGCTTAATGGGGGCAGCCTTGTTGAGGGAAGATCCAGAGGGGCCAGTGTGACGCGCTTCCTCCGATACAATGTGCGCAATTATTTCAGCGTGCTTGAGTTTGGAGGGGGCGCCACTGGCAAGGATGGTTGAGGCCAGAACCTCATAAGAGGCTGGCAGAGCGTGGAGAAGTATGAGACAGAATTGGGTGTCTGTGACACCCATCTGCGCGTTGGAAAGGCCGACCCGCAGCTCATTGAGTTTGGCCAACTGAGAGGCCATGGGCGCGGAGTTGTCAAGGCGGGCTTGAGTTAACTGGATCCACAAATTAAAGATGGTGGTGCTGCCGCTAGCACCAGCATAGACGTCCTTCAGCTTGTCCCACTTTGACTTGAAGGTGGGATAGGCTAGTGGGTTGGCAACGAGGGAGTAGACGTCAGGCTTAAGGTAAAGGCGGAGGTACGCCTTAGCCCGACGCTGGACGGAGTCCCATTCATCAGCGGTGACTCCAGAGGGTGGAACTTGGAGGTAGAACACATCCTCTGCTTCATTCAGCGTGAGGATGGCCTCTAAGGTTCCAGACCACTCGTTCCAGTTGGACCCATCGAATCGGGTAAGATTAATGCCCGAAGGCATGCCGAAGGAGTTGCCATACGCGTTCGAGATACGCGAGGAGGGTGTGGACCCAGTAGCAGGTGGCAGTGAACCGCCTGCTGTGGTGCCTGCAGCCGCACCGGTGGCACCAGTGGGCGAGGCAGCGTGAGAAGAGTTGTTAGAAGATGCCATAGGGATGATTTATCTATCGCCGAGGAGCAGTCAGTGATAGTGCTTCATAACAGTTGCAAGATATGGATGGGGACACCACTCCTGTCTGTGAATCTGTAAGGCCAGAACGCTAACGCGTCCTGCCTCCTGATGGTATGCCAGTGATACAAGGGCTAGGCCCAGGATGGAAGAATCCCTTTGCCATACTGGAAGCTAGCTGCCGGCCAGGATGTGTCTAAGACACAGCTTCACCAGTTTGCATCAGGGGGAAATGAAGTGGATGCTTTCAGAGCCCAAGGCTGTCTACCTCAGCCTTCTCGGCCTATTGGTTGCCTCATCGCCACAAGTGGCTTTACTGAATCCTTTCCCATTGCCGCTACAAGGCAGGTATCTGGTTGCAGAACACCATAAGGTGAACACCCCCCAGAGTCTGAACCAGGTTTTACACTCCCATGGTGAGGAGATCCTGCGCCCAGTGTGGAGCACCAGAGACAGCTGGCGCTAAGCTCCACAATACACAGCCCAGTGGGCCATGCACACCTGGATATGGATTAAGGGGCTACCAGATCCAATCTCCTTGCGCATAGCGCAGGGGCTAGGAAAAACAGTAGGGGTGAAAGTAGGACTACTGGGCAGTACATGTATACAGGAGGTTCCTTAGCAGTGACCACTGGCACCCCAGTGTCAACTGCCTTGGGCAAGGCTGGTGAGGCCCCAGACAGACCATGACCTGGTGTGTGATCCTAAGAACACAGTGACCAGCCAAGTGGAGGGGCTTGGGCACCAGGGCCCATAACCTGATGAACAGTGCACATAGGGGACATACTCACAGTGACAAAGGAGACTGTGGTGAGATATGTGGGTGGACTGGAAAGCAGCAACAGAGTAAACTTGCAAGTGGAGCAGAGGTAGTGTCTGGCACACAACAGATGAGAACTGATGTGGACCAGGAGCGTACAAGCCGTACTACTTATACAAAATACAGGAGTGACACTAGTACAACAGAAGTAACATAGAGTCACACAATACAAGGAGCGTTGTTCTACAGAGGGACACAAAGGAGTGTGCAGAAGGAGAACAAGAGCGCAAAGAACAAGAGAAGGCTAGACTATGATATCATAGTGACATCACAATAAAGATAAAACAAAGGAAGTAAGTACAAGGACGAAATACGATAGGAGTCCAGAGGAGTCCATGATGTCATTGTACAGTGATGTCATAGATAAGAAAGTCCGAGATTGTAAAGATCATAATAATCTAATCTACATAAGTCCAATATATCTTATCCAAAGCAGTCCGTTATCTGCGTGTCCATTGAGCCGCTAAGTGCGCACAGGTTACTTATCAACAATCCCATCACCTTATATAATATTGATGGAATGCTCAATGAAGCCAGTAGTATTACCCACAAAGTTCGACTTACTCTGAAAGTTGGCCCCACTGAAGACAGTCATGACTTCCTAGTCACTTCACTGGGCCCAGAGAACGTCATATTGGGACTACCATGGCTAAGACTGAGGAACCCCAACATAGATTGGCAGGAAGGCATAATGCGCCTCAACTCAACCACTGAAATAGTGCAACCAGAGTTGGAGGTAGAGGTGACACGCATCATGGCAAACTGTATGGAACATCACCATCTCCTTGTGGAGAAAGTGCTGGATATGGCCCAAGATGAAGTGTTTTGCCTGGCAGGCTTCACCTACTCTCAGCAGATCGCAGAGAAGGCCACTGCTGCCAAGCCAAAGAAAACCTTCAAAGAAATGGTGCCGAAGCACTATAGAGACTTCACAAAAGTATTCTCATTAACAAGACTGCACAAATAATAAAACGGTCTTACTGGTGGCCAAACCTCGTACAAGACGTGCTGGATGTAATGCCACCAGCGGGGCGACATCCAGGGTTCAAGGCACCTGTGGCAGGCTTAGCAGAAGATGACTTAGGCATTGTCAACAACGATGACAACGGAGACTGAGATCGGTCAAAGGCACACGCACAAAGAGGTGAGGTGAGAACGGTGATGCACAAGATAAGCGGAAAGGAGCTGAGAGTGAGGCAGAGCAAGGTTCCCAAGATACTAGCTGGTATTGCTAAGTAACTCAAGTCTGGGGACTTGAGGATGAAACAGTACAGGTATATATACATGCAGGTACATAAGGTTCATACCCAGCTAAGTCCGCTCTCTCAGGTTCTGTGGTCTGTGTGCAGACACGGAACCTTCTGGAAAGGTCACGTGGTCAGTTGCACCATCTATCGTCATCGGTCTAGGTTGGCCCAGCCCTCGGTCATGTGATTGTTGATAAGTGACCCTTGCGCACTTAGCGGCTCAAAGGACAATCAGATATGGACTGCTGTAGATAAGATATACAGGACTCATGTAGATTAGATTATTATGATCACACAATCTCGGACTTATTGTATTTACTTATCTATGACATCACTGTACACTATGACATCATAGGATCCGGACTTTGCGTTGTACTCAACGCCCTTATACTTTCCCTTTGTTCTATCCTTATTATGATGTCAGTATGATATCATTAGTCTAGATTCTCCTTGTACTCTTGACCCTTGTTCTTAGAACGTCCACTCCTTTGTCCGTTTGAAGAACAATAACTCTTGTACTTACTGTGACTCTGTGTTACTAGCGTCACCCTGTATTTTGTATAAGTAGTGCAGCTTGTACGCTCCTGGTCCACATCAGTTCTCATCTGTTGTGTGCCAGGTATGTCTCCTTCCCTGTAATAACATCAGTTCTCATCTGTTGTGTGCCAGACACTACCTCTGCTTCACCTGCAAGTCTACTCTGTTGCTGCTCTCCAGTCACCCTACATATCTCACCACAGTCACCTTGTTCACTGTGAGTATGTTCTCCATGTGCACTGTTCATCAGGTTATGGGCCCTGGTGCCCAAGCCACTCCACTTGGCTGGTCACTGTGTTCTTAGGATCACACACCAGGTCAAGGTCTGTCTGGGGCCTCACCAGCCTTGCCCAAGGCAGTTGACACTGGGGCGCCAGTGGTCACTGCTGAGGAACCTCCTGTACTATGTACTGCCCAGTAGTCCTACTTTCACCCCTACTGTTTTCCTAGCCCCTGCGCTATGCGCAAGGAGATTGGATCTGGTAGCCCCTTAATCCATATCCAGGTGTGCATGGCCCACTGGGCTGTGTATTGTGGAGCTTAGTGCCAGCTGTCTCTGGTGCTCCACACTGGGCGCAGGATCTCCTCACCATGGGAGTGTAAAACCTGGTTCAGACTCTGGGGGGTGTTCACCTTATGGTGTTCTGCAACCAGATACCTGCCTTGTAGCGGCAATGGGAAAGGATTCAGTAAAGCCACTTGTGGCGATGAGGCAACCAATAGGCCGAGGAGGCTGAGGTAGACAGCCTTGGGCTCTGAAAGCATCCACTTCATTTCCCCCTGATGCAAACTGGTGAAGCTGTGTCCTAGACACATCCTGGCTGGCAGCTAGCTTCCAGTATGGCAAAGGGATTCTTCCATCCTGGGCCTAGCCCTTGTATCACTGGCATACAATCAGGAGGCAGGACGCGTTAGCGTTCTGGCCTTACAGATTCACAGACAGGAGTGGTTACCCCCATCTTGCAACTGTTATGAAGCACTATCGCTGACTGCTCCTCGGCGATAGATAAATCATCCCTATGGCATCTTCCAACAACTCTTCTCGCGCTGCCTCGCCCACTGGTGCCACCGGTGCGGCTGCAGGCGCCACAGCAGGCGGCTCACTGCCACCTGCTACTGGGTCCACACCCTCCTCGCGTATCTCGAACGCATATGGCAATTCCTTCGGCATGCCCTCGGGCATTAATCTTACCCGATTTGATGGGTCCAACTGGAACGAGTGGTCCGGAACTCTGGAGGCCATCCTCACGCTGAATGAAGCAGAGGATGTATTCTACCTCCAGGTTCCACCCTCAGGAGTTACCGCTGATGAGTGGGACTCTGTCCAGCGTCGGGCTAAGGCGTACCTCCGCCTCTATCTTAAGCCTGATGTGTACTCCCTCGTTGCCGACCCACTAGCCTATCCCACCTTCAAGTCAAAATGGGACAAGCTGAAGGACGTCTATGCTGGTGCCTCAGGCAGCACCACCATATTTAATTTGTGGATCCAGTTAACCCAAGCCCGCCTCGACGACTCTGCGCCTATGGCCTCTCAGTTGGCCAAGCTCAATGAGCTGCGAGTCGGCCTTTCCAACACACAGATGGGTGTCACTGACACCCAGTTCTGTCTCATACTTCTCCACGCCCTGCCAGCCTCTTACGAGGTTCTGGCTTCCACCATCCTTGCCAGTGGCGCCCCCTCCAAACTCAAGCACGCTGAAATTATTGCGCGCATCGTTTCGGAGGAGGCGCGCCGCACTGGCCCTTCTGGCTCCTCACTCAACAAGGCCGCCCCCATTAAGCCCACTAGCGGTGGCCGTAAGAAGAAAGACCATTCTCAACTTACGTGCCATTATTGTAACAAAAAGGGGCACATCAAGCCTGATTGCAGGCAGAGGAAGAAGGATGAAGCTGCGGGGAAGCTTAAGGACACTGGCAACAAGGCTGCCAACTCCCATGTACTAGTACCTACCACCGCCTCCATTAAGGAGGTCGATGATGAGCCCGCCATTAACTGGGCGGACAATGCAGTTGGAGTTGCCTTGTATGCTGCCTCGCGTGTGCGTTGGATGATGGACAGTGGTGCAACACACCACATCACACCACATCGGTCCGACTTCAAGGACTACACCCCGTGCAAAGGCGCTGTGCGCCTGGGTGATAAGTCCACAATCGACCAAATTGGTGTAGGCTCCGTCGTCTTCACTACGAGCCAAGGCATTCCTATCACCCTAAGTAATGTGCTGCACCTTCCACAGGTGAAAACACGCTTCTTGTCGACGCGTGCTCTAGCACAAAAGGGTGCGGAAGTGGCCTTTGACAGTGGCTCATTCAAAATATCTGTCAGTAAACAATGTGTAGCTGTTGGCTACTTGGAGGACAACCTTTACTGGTTGGACGCTTCAAGCATTGGCCTCAATACTCACGTCAAAAGTGCTGCCACCACTCTTGATATCTGGCATCAGCGCATGGGACACATCTCCCCTGCTGCTCTTAAGTCGTACGGTCCCTCTGCCACTACCGGCATGGACATTGACAGCTCTACCACGCACACTGCTGTGTGTCGTGGGTGCGAGTTAGGCAAATCAACTCGCCAACCCTTCTCTGCGTCCTCCACCAAAAGGACAACCCGTATCTTTGAGATTGTACACAGTGACCTCGCCGGTCCAATGCAAACTCAGTCCCTACAAGGCTCCGCGTACACCGCCACCTTCATAGACGACCACTCCAAGCATGCAGTGGTGTACTTTATTAAGTCGAAGGATCAGTTTGTGAAGGCGCTGCAGATGTATTTGGCCTGGGGTGAAACCCAGACGTCCCATAAACTGCGCGCACTCCACTCTGACCGCGGAGGCGAGTACATGGCGAGCCAAGTACAGGACATTCTCAAGCAGAAAGGGATAGAGCATCACCTTACGATGCCAGGTTCACCACAGTCGAACGGGAAAGCCGAGCGGTTTAACCGCACCATTACAGACAAGGCAATGGCCATGCTTCACACAGCAGGCATGTCTAAAGGCTTCTGGGAGTATGCTATGAGCACTGCGGTACACATCTATAACCGCTCTCCCACCCGTACGCTCAAGTGGCGCACACCTCATGAGCTCTGGTACTCTGGCAAGGTACCAGATGTCTCTCATTTACGCATCTTTGGATGCAAGGGGTACATGCACGTACCCGCTGATAAGCGTCGCAAATTGGATGCGAAGGCTATTGAAGTCATGCTTATTGGGTTTGAGCCCGAATCTAAGGGCTATAAGCTCTGGGACCGCCAAACCCACTCTGTCCGTTTGTCCAGGGATGTGACATTCGACGAGAGTAGCTTCCCGTCCCTCCAGGGTGTTGAGCCACACCCACAACCTTCTCAAGTGGCCTCACAGCCACTACCTCCACCAGTGATTGCCGTACCTAGCACGTCGGCGTTACCACCACAGCGAGCACCCTCCCCTGCACACTCAGACAGTAGTGAGGAGGAGGATGTTGAAGACATTCTAGACCCTAAACAAGAGCGTCCCCACACGCCACCACCACCTGCACCACCCACTCTTCCTGTCACGCCCAAGCGTGAGCAGCCCACTCCCACTTCACCACCGCCGCGTCAAAGCGCAACGCGCATTATGCGCCATGTCCCTCCTCCCTCACCAGATATGCCTGGAGGTTTTGAGGACCGTGCACAGCGCAGTCAGCTGTTGCGCGAGATGGACAATGCGCCTAGACGCTCTGCCCGTGCACCTGTGCCCAACCCCCGCTACTTCTCAGCGGATAATGTGGCCATGCGCGGCAGACGGTTGGGATATGCGGAGCTGTTGGCTGCAGCTTATATAGGAAGAGACCCTGCATCTTACGCAGAGGCCATGCGGTCTGTGGATGCAGATGAGTGGACTAAGGCGTGTCAGTATGAAATGGACGCACTTGCCCATAATGGCACATGGGAGTTAGTAGATCTCCCGCCTAATCGCAAGGCAGTAAAATCCAAATGGGTCTTCAAGCTCAAAGCGGATGGCCGCTACAGAGCTCGCTTGGTGGCTAAGGGGTTTACGCAAATCCCTGGCATTGATTTTGATGAAACCTTCTCTCCCGTCGCACGATTCGAGTCGCTGAGATTACTTCTGGCGTTGGCCGCGCTGGAGGACTGGCACATCCATCAGATGGATGTCAAGTCTGCATTCCTCAATGGCGTGCTTGACGAGGAGATTTACATGGAGCAACCACAAGGGTTCATCACCACTGGTGCAGAGACGAAGGTGTGTCGCCTAGTCAAGGCGATATATGGTCTCAAACAAGCCTCCCGTGCATGGAACTTGCAATTCCATGGAGTGTTACTTGCACTCGGCTTTAAGCGGACGTTTGCCGATGCCGGCGTATATGTGTTGCCTCAACGAGAGGGGGATGGACCACTCTTCGTTATCGTTTACGTTGACGACATCACTATATTGGGTGCTTCTTTGGAAAGGATTAAGCGTCTGAAGTCAGATCTTTCTGAACGCTATGAGATGACAGACCTTGGGGAGATACAATCCTATCTTGGTATGCGCATTGTACGCGACCGCTCCCTCAGGCGCATTGAAATAGATCAGTCTGGCTATGTCAAGGATGTCCTTGAACGCTTTGGCATGTCTGATGCCACTCCACACTCCACACCCTTGCCCGCTGGTGCTGACGAGCACCTTCATAAATATACGGGTCAGGCTACTGCCTCTGACATTACGCACTACCAGTCACTCATTGGTAGTCTGCTGTACGTTCAGATTGGTACTAGACCAGACATTTCCTTCGCTGTGTCACGTCTGGCGCAGTATGCAGCGAATCCCTCACCACAACATCTGCGGCTTGCGCAATACGTTCTGGCTTACTTAGTAGGCACTGTGGACATGCGGATAGTCTACGATGGCGCCAGTGGAGACGGCCTTCATGGCTACTCTGATTCTTCCCTGGGTGACCAGGTTGATGACAGACACTCCACTTCGGGTTATGTGTTCCTTTTAGCCAATGGTGCAATAAGCTGGTCTTCGCGAAAGCAAAAGACAGTGGCCCAAAACACTACAGAGGCGGAATACATGGCCATGACCGATGCGGCCAACCAAGCCGCTTGGTATCAGAGCTTCCTTGCGGAACTCGGGTACGAGGTCGACGACCCCATCCCACTGCATGGTGACAACAAGGGTGCCATTGACTTGGCTTTGAACCCTGTCACTGGGAGGCGATCGAAGCACATTGCCATTAGGCATCATGTCATAAGGGAGTACATCGAAAAGGGGACCATCACCCTCATTAGAACCCCCACTGCGGAAATGGTTGCGGATGGCTTTACCAAGTCGCTTGCGCGTGTCCTGCTGCAGCAACACAATGTTGACATGGGCTTGTGCTAAAATCCTAGATTGCTCATCACGGGGAGATGTTGATAAGTGACCCTTGCGCACTTAGCGGCTCAAAGGACAATCAGATATGGACTGCTGTAGATAAGATATACAGGACTCATGTAGATTAGATTATTATGATCACACAATCTCGGACTTATTGTATTTACTTATCTATGACATCACTGTACACTATGACATCATAGGATCCGGACTTTGCGTTGTACTCAACGCCCTTATACTTTCCCTTTGTTCTATCCTTATTATGATGTCAGTATGATATCATTAGTCTAGATTCTCCTTGTACTCTTGACCCTTGTTCTTAGAACGTCCACTCCTTTGTCCGTTTGAAGAACAATAACTCTTGTACTTACTGTGACTCTGTGTTACTAGCGTCACCCTGTATTTTGTATAAGTAGTGCAGCTTGTACGCTCCTGGTCCACATCAGTTCTCATCTGTTGTGTGCCAGGTATGTCTCCTTCCCTGTAATAACATCAGTTCTCATCTGTTGTGTGCCAGACACTACCTCTGCTTCACCTGCAAGTCTACTCTGTTGCTGCTCTCCAGTCACCCTACATATCTCACCACAGTCACCTTGTTCACTGTGAGTATGTTCTCCATGTGCACTGTTCATCAGTGATCAGTGACATCATGGCTCTAGGGCTTTCCGGAACTGATCCCTAGCACGTGTCAGGGTACTGCTGCCGGCATCCCCTGGGCTCTCTGTGCCCTGCGCCAGGTCCCCGGCAGTCGGCATGGTCAGTGTTCATAACACTGGACTACATCAAGGGATGCACCGAATGTCAGCAACATAAGGTGAACAACCGTCCAACTCAAGCACCGCTGTCACCAATCTATCCAAACCCTGAAGCACTCCCTTTCAAAACCATCACGTTAGACTTCATCACCAAACTACCCACATCACAAGGATTCGATTCCATCCTCACTGTCACAGATCACAACTGTACCAAGGCAGCTGTATTCATCCTGTGCAAGGAGGAAATTACCATGGAAGAAACTGCCACCCTCTATGCTAAGCATGTCTTTCTGAGGTTCAGACTCCCCTCCAAGGTGATCAGTGACAGAGACCCACGCTTCGCGTCAAAATTCACACGAGAATTATGCAAAATTCTGGAATCTCACAGAACGTATCTACTGCCTACCACCCCCGAATGGACAGACAATCCGAATGAATTAATCAATGGCTGGAACAATATCTCCACTTTTGGACCAATGAACAACAAGATAACTGGGCGGCCTACCTCCCTATAGCGGAATTCACGCACAACAACTGGCCTCATGAAATCACAAGGAAGTCACCCTTCTATCTTCTGATGGGGTACAACCCACGCGCTGATTGGATCGATAGGCCCTCCCCCATTCCTCAAGTGGTGCTGCGCATAGATCAATTCTGGGAAGCGAGAGCTGAGGCAAAGGTGCTCCTTAACAAGGCACAAAAGTCATGGGTTAAACACAAGGATACACCCAGATACAAGGAAGGCGACCTCATATGGTTAGAAGGACGTCATCTGAGGACTAATCAGCCAACCGCCAAACTTGCACCTAAGAGACATGGACCATTCTGAGTCATAGAGGTGATGTCCCTTGTTAATTACCGCCTCAAACTTCCCACACAGTGGAGCATCCACCCAGTATTCCACACCGATCTTCTCACCAGATATAACGAGACACCCACGCACGGACCCAACTATCTACGCCCACCACCAGATTTGGTAGACGGCGAGGAAGAATATGAAGTCGAGAAGATTCTAGACTCAAGAAGATTCAGACAAAGCTGGAAACTGCAGTATCTAGTCAAATGGAAGGGATACCCCAACTTGGAGAACCAGTGGGTCGACCGGAGCGAAGTATTTGCTGAAGAAGCTGTAAAGGATTTCAAGGCACTGAACCTGGACAGAGAAACGCATATAAAGGGCATGTGCAACAAGCTGAGTTCCCCAACACTTCATACTACACTGTAGCAGTGCGACTGCCACGCTACGTTAAGCAAGGCGAGGGTAAAGTGAACTGAACCGGTAACACACCCAACTTAATGCGGAGACAAGTCACGCTGTAACGTTCCACTGGATGTTCTTCTAGCGACACGGTCCTTGTCGGGTCCTAGGGAAAGGCGGCGACCTAACAATCACGAGAGATGTCAAAGTCACGTACATGGGTGGCGATCAGCTCGCAAATCAGGTGTAGGAGGGTTGCCCAAAGGATGTGTATTGACAAGTAGGTGAGATAATAGAGGAAGGCTTCGGTAGACAACGCGAAGCAAGGAGATGGTACAAGTCTTAGCGGCAGATGACACGCTCAGACAGGAGAGATGAGAGGAGAAGGGAGAGGACATCTGGTAATCAACACAGACCAGCTAAGGACAAACAGGGATGATAGGCACCAAAGGCACAAGCAGCTCTCTATTGGCAGGCAGCCAAGTAAAGGCAAGTACAATGGGTGGTATAGTCCAAGAAGTCAAGCTTAGGTCTTCAGCGACCATAAGCCCATCTACTTATACAAGTCCAAGGAGGTTTGAACCCCAGCTTGGAAGTCAGCAAACTCTAAGTAAGAATGAGTCAGGACGAGTCAGAGATAAGAGTCGACCAATGGCAGTAAGGTGCAAAGGTATGAGTCAGAGATAAGGGAGCGAGGCATACAGTCAGGGGTGAGGAGCCAATGGGGTTGCAGTATCGTATCAGAATCAAGGCACTATCGATAGGAATGTACGAGTCATGAAACACGAGGCAGTCTGGGCTGGTCCAGGCACAAGCTCATCTGAACCCATCTGGTGCAGGTCTAGCCAGGTCACGTGCCAGGGTCACGTGACGGGCGGGCGCTAAGATCACGTGCGCAGTTCATATAGTTTGTTAGCTTGGATGATCATGTGACCAGGGTCATGTGACTTAGCAGATAGGGGTATTCCCATAACTTTGGTGGTTGCAGCGCCATCTTTTGCTGAATCGTACTTGTATATGGCACGCTACGGTGTTCAGGGTCTTGGCCAGGGGTGTTCGAGGGTTGGGTGAAGGTGAAAATGTAACACACACGCTAGATGTGCAGTTGATGTGGAGAGCGTGGAATGTATGAGGCTTTATGCAAGTCTCTAACCACAAGGATCACACGGCGGCACACTGAGTGGAGAACCAAGAGGACAAGTTAGATTTGGAAAGACGTATGGAGAATACAAGGAATGTGCACCTGAGTGGAGAACCAAGAGGACAAGTTGGTTCCACTCAGGACGCTACAGGAGGGTTTATAAGTCTTTGCCCAAACGCACCGTTCTCACATACCGGTCCGCTTTAACCGTGTCTCCGCTACTCAGATTCAAACTCCGCTTTTCTTCGTTTTTTCACCTCCATGTTTTTATTTCCAGAGAGTTGATTATGTCTGTAAAAATAAAGATAAAGTAGAGTAAAATAAAGGTAAACAACACGTAAACAATGCATGTCTGTGTATTGGTTTGGAATGTGTGCGTGGGAGGGAGGGAAGGGAGGGACAAACAAGCCCTCTTCCCAATCCTCCCACATGGCTACCTTCGAAATTCCAACATGCCCCTCTATCACCGAAAGTGGACACACTTCCTTTGTTTCCGGACTGTTGGTACACCGCCACAAACCCGCCGCTGTGACGGCTGTTACGATTTTACTCGCTGACTTGGTTGTACTATTACGATATGATCCGATGACTCACGTCTCATGACTCTTATCCCGCACCTTGCGCCTCGGCGATAGGGTTGGTCGTTTCGCGCTTCTTTTCGTCCGCTGACCATTCCTGAGGCGTGCGTGACCCCGCGGGATTCACTTGTACCATATATGATTTGTCCCTTTGTTCACACTTTAGGACTCTTGACTCACGATCGCGCCATGTGTTTGCTCCTCGCAAACATCTTGTAACAGTATATAAGTCACGCCTTACCTAGCTTGTACGGTAGACTTGACTTCTTGTGTAATACCACATCATCTTTGCCTCACGAACAACCTTTGACTCGCCGATTGCGCTTGAGTCCACGCTTTCACTCGCCGTTGCGCTTGAGCCTCGCCCATCTACTATTATCCTCAGTTCCAGGGAAACTGGGTGATACTTGTGCATCACCGAACTGAGCCTTGACTGGCTCGCGCTCTTCCGATCCCGTTGACTTAGCACGGTACCTGTTGTACCTAACGCCCCTGTGGTGGCGTTACATTAAGTCAAGTCTCTCACAGTGGCGAATCTTCATAGTTGCGCCAGATCCCAGTTTCAGGCAGAATACATCGATAGATACAGTTACGACGAGCTCTCCGACAAAATCAAAGGAGCCGTCGTCTGGAAGGAACACGAAGGAGTGGAAGGATATTTTATCTTTCACCCTAACACCCAGAAGTACCGACAGGTTCACTATCTTGAAGAACTACGACAGTGGGCATACATTGACTACTCTGCAAAGAAAGGCCAGTGGTACACTATCACCCTAGTACCTCAGGCACTCGGAGTTGGACCCCTCATGACTCACACCACTCCTGGTATTGCCGTCGACGACGATTCCCCATCACCTAGTGTCTCCGTACCCACGATGAACCTGCCCAACCCGACGATACATTTCCAAACTCACACTATGTCCCAAACCCAGCAAGCCTCGGCTAGTACGACCCTCACCAGCGGTGGCGCTGGAGGAGGAGGAGCACCCAACCCGCCCAGTGGTAGCGCACCAGTGCCATCTGGTGGCTGGTAGCGGTGGCGGTGTGGCGGTGGTGGCGGTGGCGCCGTGCCAGGAGGAGTCGCGCCAGCAGCGCCAGCCCCTGGAGGGAACGGACGACTGGGGGGAAACCCCCCTCCCGAGTTCACCGGAGTTAGAGACGAAAGCAAGGCTTTCTTGCAAGCGTTTCGACTCTACAAGGAAATGAACCCCACCGTTGATCAGCTATCAATCCCGGCCTTGCGAGCCATGACCTTCCTGTTGTACATCCGAGGACCACTAGTGAACGACTGGGTCGATGAACAGGCGCAGTGGTTAGAGGACCAAATCGCGGCAGGAGTCAACCGAAACAATGAAGTTTTATGGGCCACAGTCAGAGATCGATTCGTGCAGGCCTACACCGACACTTCGGAACAAGCCAACGCGCGCAAGGCACTCCAGAATCTCACTATGAAGGGAGGAGACATCGACACATACGTCGCAACCTTCCAGAACCTTGTTACAAAAGCGGGGTACAACCCCGATGAAGCTACGACACTGGAACTATTCCAGGATGGATTACCAAACCAGTTAGTAGTCAACGCTGTCCGCTTCCAGCACCCTGTCAACTGGGAGCAGTGGAAGGCAGCCGCCAGATTACAACAAGCTGAATACCTCATTCTCAAGGACCGCCTGGGCAAGGGAAAGCCCCAATGAAAGAAAGGTGGCCAGAGCCAAGAGCAGTGGGTCCAAGCCCTCAAAGGAACTCGCGATCCCAACGCCATGGACGTTGGACGCGCCAGAGCCTCCGTGGCACTTACCGACACCGATAAAGCCCGACTTCAAAAGGAGGGATGATGTTTTAGATGCCAAGCGCAAGGGCACATCTTGCGTAACTGTCCTCAAAAGGGCATGTGAGTGGCTGCCACTACATCTGCCATGGCGCCAACCCCCATGTCCCCGCGACCACCAACCACGGCTTCCACGAGTTCAAGTGTACCAACTCCCACCGTCTCTTCTTTTGCCATACAATCTAGTTGCGTACTATCAAATGAAGAGCAGGCGGATCTACAGATCGCAGCGATGAAGGCACAAACCCAGGAAGTGCGGGACCTCATGGTAGAAAAACTGTTTGGATGAGAGGATTTTCTCGACGCTTGAACCCGGCAGCCTGGGCTAGAGCATTAAATTTGAACGTGTACACTAGCAGATACCGATCCATGCGAATTCCAGTTCTCTTTAAATCTGCACACGCAACGGCCGAACGACAAGTCCTCATCACTCGGGAGCTACCGACAACTTCGTATGCTCCTTGCTTCTAAAACGACTCCAAATCGGAACAAGGGACGTCACCCATCCTATCCGCATTTGGAACGTAGATGGCACCCATAACCAAGACGGTGCAATCACGCAGTACACGGACCTCGCTGTACGAACAGGAAAAGAGGAAAGGACGCTTCGCTTCCTAGTCACCAACCTAGGAAGGGACGAAGTAATCCTGGGATACCCCTGGTTTACGGCTTTTGAGCCTGCGATCAGGTGGGGAGACGTGACGCTGAATGAGGAGTTTCAGCCGGTCGTGGTCTCGAGCCTTCACTTGTCAGACAAAGCCACGCCCATGGAAGCTTCCATTCGGGCGTTGGAGACGTATGAACTTGACGAGGAAGCGTGGGAGCAGCTCATGGATGACGAGCGGGAGCCCCAAATCGCATTTTTACGAAAAACCACCACGGCTTCCAAACTGGCGCAGCAGGAAGCAGCAAAAAAGAGGGAGCGTACATTCGAGGAGATGATCCCGGAAGAGTACCGATGCCATCGCAAAATCTTCAACGAAGAAGCATCTCATCGATTCCCCCCTTCTCGCCCTTGGGACCACGCCATAGACCTCCTTCCCAACGCCCCTGCCTCATTGGACTGCAAGGTCTACCCACTCGCACAGAATGAACAGGAGGCTTTAACCGTCTTTCTTAACGAACAACTCACGAAGGGATACATTCGTCCGTCTAAGTCGCCATATGCCTCCCTGTCATGATTCGTTGAAGTGGACGCTTACTTTACGGTGATGACCCCTTTGTAAGTTGTAATGAGTCATGGACTAGTCGTATCAGTCAGCAGTAGAATCACATGCCGGTGTGGCACGAGTCATTCCTAGGATAGCAATAGTAGGGTTCGAGCTACTTACGCTATTAGTTGTACGGTTTCGGGAGGAGCTTTAAAGCATCCTTGTATGTGTATAAATAGTGGCTCGATAAGACCAAGATACGCCATCTTGGTCTTCTTCAATCACCACTCTCTCCTCATATCTCCCACACGTGTTTCGCTCGCCTCTTCGCGCAAGTCGTCTTATCGATCCTTGGATTACCTAGTGGCGCGACTTGCCCTAGTGTACGAAATCAGATCACGTGCCTCACACAGAAGTGCCGTGTATCTCGTGAATATAGGTCACGTGACCTCGAAGACACATTCCGCTAAGTCGTGAACGCCCTTTCGCCGTCCAAGTCGGACTAACGCCAGTGGTGGCGTTACACTCCCCCTTCTTCTTCATTAAGAAGAAGGATGGCAAGCTTCGCCCCGTTCAAGACTACAGACGATTAAACAAACTTACAGTCCGTAACCACTACCCGCTTCCCCTGATCCCAGAACTCGTCGATCGAATACGCGAGGCATGCTTGTATACGAAACTCGACGTTAAATGGGGGTGTAACAACGTGCGGGTTAAGCTAGGAGACGAGTGGAAAGCCGCCTTCAAAACCAATCAAGGGTTGTACGAACCCCTCGTCATGTATTTCGGGCTCACCAACTCCCCCTCCACATTCCAAGCAATGATGGACGACACATTCCGACCCCTCACCCTCACGAACGAAGTAATCATCTACATGGACGACATCCTGATCGCCACACCTCTCGATTATCCCCATCATCGCGCCATAGTACACGAAGTTCTCCGCTTGTGCAAAGAACACGACCTCTATATCAAGCCAGAAAAGTGCGAATTTGAAGTACTCGAAGTCAATACCTCGGGCTGATCATAGGCCACGGAAATCTACGGATGGACCCCGTAAAAGTATGGGGTATCCGAGAATGGCCAGCCCCGAAAAACCTTCGCGAAGTACGGGCATTCCTCGGATTCTGCAACTTCTACCGGCGATTTATCCGAGGATTCTCCGCACTCGCACGACCACTACACGACCTAACTCGCAAAGATACCCCATGGCACTGGGGACAACGCGAACAAGACGCATTTGACAACGTCAAACGCAGTATTGAGCGTGAACCCACACTGTTATTTCCTGACCTCACGAAACCATTTGAATTGGAGGTCGATGCGTCGAACGTCGCCATCGGAGCCGTGCTTAATCAGCTCGGCCCGGACCAAAAACTACACCCCATTGCGTTCCATTCTGAGTCCTTCAGTCAGGCGGAACGCAACTACGACATCTACGACAGAGAACTACTGGCAGTCGTCAAAGCCCTACGAGCATGGCGCACGTATCTAGTTGGCTCCCCCCATAAGATTATCATCCACACCGACCACGCCAACCTCCAGTATTGGAAGGAGCCCAGAAAAATCAGTAGACGGGTCGCATGCAAATTCCTAGAACTCTTGGAATACGACTTCCTCCTAAAACACGTTTCCGGAATTAAGAACAGTTGCGCGGATGCCTTGTCGCGAAGAGCAGACTACGCAGCACATGAGGAAGACAACAATGACATTATTGTCCTCCCTGCGGAACGCTTTCTTCGAGCGACGGAAATGTCCATGCACGATATGGAGATATCGCAAACCCTTGACGAGAAGGACGTATTGCGGTGGGTCGAACCCCATAACCTGAAAAAGGTGGGGGGGCTGTGGTGGAAGAATGACGCGTTAGTTGTCGTGGGCGACAACGACCTTAAACGGGGGGTATGTTGAGCGCAGAACTAACGAGCGAGGTAAAAATAGCAAGATGCTAGTAAAGACAAGTTAACTTCAGAGGTGAAGGGAACTCTGTTACAGCTGCATACCTAGTAAAGACAAGTTACTATAAAGGAACGTCTTATGAGTAAAGGTATTATGAGCAGTAAAGGAAAGGGGAACTTACACTTCAGAGGTGAAGGGAACTCTGAAGTGTATGGGCAAAAACAGCAGTCCTTATATACAGGACGCTTAAGTAAGAATGGTCTGTGCGCACAGGTGATCCAAACACAATACACATGGTCTGTGCGCCAGAGGGAGAAATGCCATTGGAGGGCAGAGAACAATAGCTGCCTAAAGCAGACAATACCGGTATCTTAACAATAGAGAACAATAAGAGCCATATATGACTCTGACAATAAAGATAAACAAAAGCGGTCCGTATGAGTCCGGCCATAGTCCAAATCAGTCCATAAGGGACAGACACCGTATTTAGTATGTGGGCTGACACAATCAGATCCCACGAGACATGTGACTTATGCAGTCGCGTCTCAACATCCCTCCATGATTGGGACAGTCCATGATGATGTAAGAAGATGGAGATAATAATCTTTTGAAGAGCTGAAGCGTCGTACAGAAGTTCTGGATTAAGATTGAAAGATTGGTCCTTGGTGTAGGATTATCTTATCTGGAGCAAATGACGCTCCATCCGAGACTTTATCATAAGTACTTCATGAAATCCTTGATACAGGACTACTTTTTGAAGCCTTAGAATCTGTACACTATAGTTGGTGAAGGTCCAACTTCTTCAGGGTCTAAGAAGGGTTTTTCTTAGCTCTTCAGATCAGAGAACATGGTGTGCTTTGGTGTTAAACCAAGGATCGACGACCATTGACTGGTTATCAGCACGATGTTCCTGAGGCTCCATTTACACCATCCCTAGATCATTGACCATTTTTTCGAAGGTGTCTCTGGGCAGGGACTTGGTGAGTCCATCTGCAATCATTTCACCTGTGGGTGTACGTATCAGGTCTATGACCTTGTTTTCTACGTATTCCCTGACTACATGGTGTTTGATCAGGATGTGTTTGGACCGTCTTCCAGTGACAGGGTTTAATGCTAAGTCTACAGCACCCTTATTGTCACAATGTAGGGGAATAGGGGAGGTGACCTCATACCCTAGTTCGCCTAGGAAGGTAGTGTACCACTGAGCTTGGTTTGAGGCCTCAGAGAGGCTCATGTACTCGGCTTCTGTGGTAGACTGTGCAATGGTCTTCTGCTTTCTGGTGCACCATGAAATGGCTCCATTGGCAAGCAGGAAGACGTAGCCAGAGGTGGAGTGTTTCTCTTCCTGATCTCCCCAGGAAGAGTCACAGTAGCCATGAAGGCCTTCTCCACCATTCCCTCCAGCATAGCGCAACGCATAGTCCTTTGTAGTGTTTAGGTATGCTATGACTGTATTTTGCTAGACGTAAATGCTGAGGTGAGGGATTGGAAGCAAATTGGCTAAGGCGCGCAACAGCGAAGGAAATATCAGGTCTGCTTCCAATCTGCGCATAGAGCAGAGACCCGATTATCTGTTGATACTTCTTAATCTCAGAAGTAGAGGCCTGATCATCAGAATTTGATCAAGTGTGCCTCAGGCGCCAGAGGGAAGAGGGGTATATACTGGGTTGGAATCAGACATTCCAAAGCGTTCAACCACATCGCGGATGTAATCTGATTGGTTGATTTCCATAGTGCGATTTGCACGGTCTCTGGTGATGTTAACACCTAGATAAGACTGGATTTCACCAAGATCAGTCATCTCATATCGACTTGATAGAGATGCTTTCAGATCATTGATCTTTGATAGGGAACTCCCGAGTATAGTGATGTCATCTACATATAAGATCACGAAAAGTGTATCACCCCCCTCTTGAAGATGATACACGTATACTCCTGCATCAGAGTACGTCCGCGTGAAGCCTAGGTCAACTAGGACCCCATGGAATTGCACGTTCCATGCGCGGGAGGCTTGTTTCAGGCCATAAGAGGGCCTTCTGTAACCGGCACACAAGGTGCTCGGAGCCAGCTGTGACGAAACCGACTGGTTGCTCCATAGTAGATTTCTTCCTCCAGTTCGCCATGAAGGAACGCCGACTTTGACGTCCATCTGGTGAATGTGCCAATCTTCAAGCGTAGCGAGTGCAAGAAGGAGTCGCAAGGACTCAAAGCGGGCGACTGGGGAGAAAGTTTCGTCAAAGTCCACCCCCTCTAGTTGGGTGAACCCTTTTGCCACTAGCCTAGCACGAAAGCGTCCATCCGCTTTCTTTTTGAACACCCATTTGCATTTGACCACCTTCCTTCCTTCAGGGAAGGGGTTCAAGTCTCCAGACCGCAAGCTTTTCGAGAGCGTCCAGTTCATACTGGCACGCTTCAAGCCAATCGACAGCTTGGTCAGACTCCATGGCCTGTTTAAAGGTTTGCGGGTCCTTGTAGCCAGGAACCTTCCGCAGCATTAAGCAAGTCCATCATTCCCAGCCTACTGCTGCCCTGCACGAATTCATCGTTGTCCTCTGTGAAGTAGCGAGGATTCGTGAATCGTACCCTTGTGCTCCGCCTTGGACGTGTAGGCGAAGTTACCTGGGTGCTTCCTTGGAGATCTAGGGGTTTCCCTAGGAGGAGACACCTCCCTATTGAAGTTAGGGGCAGGTATAGGCGCGGAGACTACCGGAGGCCTAGTGGAGCGGGTGCGACGACGTGTGGGAGCAGGATTTGTAGGGGGAGGAGCTTGGGAAGGGGGAGTAGTGATAGATGGTCTGGTCCGCCTCAGTGGGCGTGACAGTTGGGTGGAGTGCTAGGCTGTTGTTGTACCACAGGTGCCAGAGGTGGTAATACAAAGACTGGTGTAGTCTGAGGCACTGTGGGGGCAACAGCTGGTGTAGGCGGGCTAGGCACTACAAAGAAAATCTCACTGCCGGCAGCGCCTCTTTCGAGTTCACCAGACACGGGAGGAGTGGAGTTCTGAGTGTTGAGCCACAACACTTCGGGATGGGAAGGTGTCTTCATCAAATGTAACATCTCGTGAAGAGATGAAGCACCGGCTATGTCTATCCCAGAGTTTGTAACCTTTGGACAAAGGTTCATAGCCCACAAAGACGGCTTCCCTTGACTTAGGGTCTAATTTGCGCCGTTTGTGTTCGGGTACATGATAGTAGGCTTTGCAGCCGAATACTCTAAAGTAAGAGACATCTGGGACTGTACCATCCCAGAGCTCCAGCGGAGTTTTCCACTGATTAGAACGAGTGGGGGTGCGATTGTAGATTTGCACCGCAGTTTGTACTGCTTGTTCCCAAAGCCGAGGCTAAGGCCAGCATGGTGCAGCATGCTTGTGCCCTTTTCCATTATAGTGCGATTAAAGCGCTCGGCTCTCCCATTCTGTTGTGGAGAATAAGGCATTGTGAGCATATGCTCGATTCCATGCGTCAGACAAGATTGTCTTAAGGTCGTTGTTGACAGTATTCGCCACCACGGTCCGAGTGTAAGGATTTAATGGGCTTGTTGAAGTTGTTTTTCAGCCCACGCCTTATAGTGTAGGAAGGCGTCCTTAAACTGGTCCTTTGATTTCATAAAGATGACAACTGCTGCTTTTGAGAAGTCATCTATGAACGTGGCGAAGTATTTGTTGCCCTGGATAGAATTACTCTGTAGTGGGCCAACAAGGTCACTATGAACGACTTCTAGGGGTTCTTGTGCGCGTTTTGTGGAAGGTGGAAAGGTAAGGCGTGTAGATTTGCCTAGTTCGCATCCAAGGACAAAGTCCTTCTTCCACAGTGGAATCATTGATATGGAGTCCTTTTACTGACTCCTGAGCATAGTCTCTTTAGGGCGTCTTTGGACATATGTCCCATGCGCCTATGCCAGACATCAAGGCTAGCAGATGCAGGTGCTCGGACAGCGTTCATAGCATGTCCGTCGAGCCAATATAGCCCGAGAGCCTTGTGTCCTTCCGCAATGGTCTCTCCATTATGCCTGATGGCAAAAGATGTAGCGTCAAAGCTAATTATGGCACCCTTGGATGTAAGGCAGGGTGTTGATAGGATGCGAGAATGGGTATTTGGGAGATGAGCACATCTGAGATTTTGAGGTCAAAGCCTCGATTGGTGCGGATTGTAATTGAACCCGTTCCAGCACTTCGTAGTACAGTGCTGTCACCAAGAAGAACTTCAACACCTTTGTGTGGGGTGTAGGTGTCATAGTCTTCAATGTGTGGTGTGAAGTGTGCTGATGCTCCACTATCCATCATCCATTTTGACGCTACTTGAGTGCCATTGGCACTCATCATGTAAGGGAGACCTGAGGTACTTCATGTACCTCCTCTATTTTGCCAGAGCCGTTGACTATAGTAAATAGGCGACTCTTTGGTACAGGTATGCTATTGGCTGCAGCAAACCTGTTTCCCGGAATTGAGTCCGGGGCTTCTATTAGTAGTATTCTGTGCAGCTTTTCCCTCGCTGCCCGGCCCTTCCCTTCTTAGGCGTTCTCCTGGTCCCGTTTGAGCTTGTAGCAGTCTGGCTTTTTATGGCCAGGCCGCTTGCAGTAGTGGCAGATTACGTCTGGGGACGCAGAGCTGCTAGATGCCGTCGACGCATGCTGCGGAGGCGAGTGGGATTTGATGGGGGCTGTCTTATTAAAAGACGCCGGGGGACCAGCGATACGGGATTCCTCATTGATGAACCTATTGATGAGGTCCTGAGGTACGAGATTTGCAGGGGGGCCAGAGGCAAGGATGGTGCCATGCTATGGTACTGTAGGAGGGGGGTAGTGCGTCTAGTAAAATAAAGACATTTGCATGTCTGAGACGGGCATCCCCTGCTCCACCAGGGTGCTTCTCAAGTCCAACATTTTCTGGAGTTGAGGTAGGAAGGGGCTACCTTCCTGTAGCTTGGTGTTTGCCAAGCCGACCCAAATATTGAAGGTGGCCATAGAGCCAACCTGACCATAGAGCGTTTCAAGCTGCTGGTATTTGTCATGGACGCTTGGGTAGAGCGCCATGGATTGAATACTTGATAAGACCTCCGTTGTGACTGACAGATATAGGAGGCCAGTAATGACCTCCTCCTGCTTGTTCCACAGGGCTATCATCGCCAGACCTTCTGCATTCGGACCCGTGGGTCCTGCAGGCACCGTGGGGTGCTGAGGAACAGCTCCAACATCTGAAGTGGGTGAGGTGACGCCTACACCCATTCATGAGCATGAGGGAGGAAAAGGTCTGGCTCCAGGTCTGCCAGTTTGTCCCGCCAAGCTTGGCGAGGACAAGAGTGGGAGGGAAGGTGATGTGGAAAGACATTGAGATGTTTGTAGAATCTGGTTCCGAGGAGCAGTCAGAACCAGCCCAGATCTTGTAAGGGAAAGTAGATGTCCAGCCATAGGAGCGCTATAACTCCGTAACACATATGGTGTCACGCCTCAAGTATGTGCGACTTGGATATTACTAGATATAGTGGAATCATGATAGTGATGGCTGCCTTATACTAGAGTTTCTCCTAGGCCCAAATGTTACTAAGGGCTAGTAGTCATGTTCATCCTGCTGATAGAGGGATCAAGCAAGATCAGATCAGAGGTGCAGTGACGGCGAAGTTTGCACGAGTCTGTCTCTACCCTTTACAGTATGGAAACTGGGGCTACTAAAGATTCTGAAGTAAAGGGTAGTACCCTAGAGAGGAGCCGACAGCGAGTTCCAGAAGCAATGAAAGGGATCAACTCCCATAACAATTGCGACTGCCGTCTGTGGAAGTCTCTAGAACAGACCATTAAGGGTCTTGGTACTAAGCAACTAGACTAGTGATACGTGCCATGCAGCGAATCCTGCACAAAGGGAGCGAATACTTCTCCTGGCAGAGGTCTAGTCATAGTGCTATGTAAATACTATTATGATATAGTAGCGTCTCCTAGTTGTATCTGAGGGAAGGACTTCTGGGTTTGACTATTAACCAGGCCTTCACACCCCATAAAGTGACCCAGGTATTAACCGAGTATCACCCAACCATTAGAGAGGCCTATAGCCGCAAGGGTCTTCCCCTCTTGGCCTATGAAAGCACTTCCGGACGAAAACCGGGTATAGAATATATTGTAGAGTAGTGCGCACAGAGGAATTTGTGGTTATATAAAACCACTCATGAGAACCTCCTTAGGAGGCTAGCCAAAAGTGGCACATGACAGAGTCATGGTGGACGAGAAAGGAGTGTGTCGAAAAAATGATAGAGGATGCTCACTGATGGTGAAGACGACAAGGAAGATGTAGTCGGCTGAGAGAGCAAGTGACACGAGCAGATCTGATAAAATGACCGCAGGTTAGTTATTAGGCGTCAGGGCCCATAACCTGTTGAGCGCAGAACTAACGAGCGAGGTAAAAATAGCAAGATGCTAGTAAAGACAAGTTAACTTCAGAGGTGAAGGGAACTCTGTTACAGCTGCATACCTAGTAAAGACAAGTTACTATAAAGGAACGTCTTATGAGTAAAGGTATTATGAGCAGTAAAGGAAAGGGGAACTTACACTTCAGAGGTGAAGGGAACTCTGAAGTGTATGGGCAAAAACAGCAGTCCTTATATACAGGACGCTTAAGTAAGAATGGTCTGTGCGCACAGGTGATCCAAACACAATACACATGGTCTGTGCGCCAGAGGGAGAAATGCCATTGGAGGGCAGAGAACAATAGCTGCCTAAAGCAGACAATACCGGTATCTTAACAATAAAGAACAATAAGAGCCATATACGACTCTGACAATAAAGATAAACAAAAGCGGTCCGTACAAGTCCGGCCATAGTCCAAATCAGTCCATAAGGGACAGATACCGTATTTAGTATGTGGGCTGACACAATCAGATCCCACGAGACATGTGACTTATGCAGTCGCGTCTCAACACCCCATAACCTGAAAAGGTGGGGGGGCTGTGGTGGAAGGACGACGTGTTAGTTGTCGTGGGCGACAACAACCTTAAACGGGGGGTAATCACCTTTTTCCACGATACACCTGCCATGGGACACCCGGGAATCGCAAACACTTACGAGTTATTACAACGCGACTACTGGTGGCCCAACATGCGCAAAGATGTAGAGGACTATGTCAAAGGATGCACGACATGCCAGGCGAACAAAATCAACCCTCACCGTCAAAAACCACACCTATTCCCTATCACCACAGACCCAAACGCAGAACCATTTGAGGTCGTCGCCATGGACTTCATCCACCAAGACTTCCTCCGTCCAGACGGATCCGGCCTCCATACTCACCATTACGGACCACTGATTGCTCTAAGGCCGTGCAATCTTTCATCCCATGCAACGAGTCGGAATACAGCAGAAGGAGTGGCACGCCCTCTTACCTCCATTACGTCTATCATCACGACGGTATCCCCGGAAGATTATCACGGACAGGAACCCGCTTCACCTTCCACCTTTATGACCAAATCTCGCCAAGTTCTGGGCATCCGCCAGAATATATCCTCCGAAACCTACCAAACCTCAAAACCCAATGGACAGTCAGAGCGAAACAAACCAGGGTTAGGCAGCATAACTCGACACTGGAGAGCAACGTGCAGCAGGACAATTGGGAGGAAGCTCTACCAGTTGCCCAATTGTGAACAACGCCTGGTCCTGATTGCAACCACAAAAGAATCGTCCATTCTCGCTCATTAGGGATGGGAACCGCACACCATGTGGACGCCAAAACACACATCGTCCCCATCAGTGGAGCAACGCCTAGAAGACATGGTCATCAGACGACAACACGCGCAGGACTGCATCAAACACGCGCAAGAACTGATGGCAAAGAGGGGCAAGACACGTTTCATTCCTTATCAAGAAGGCGCAATGGTCTGGTTAGAAGGTACAAATCTTCGGACCTTCTACCCCACCGCAAAGCTCGCCCCAAAACGCCACGGCCCGTTCTGAGTGAAACGGGTCCTCTCCGATGTCTCGTACGAACTAGAGCTTCCGAACACGTGGAAGATACACCCAGTCTTCCATGCGAACCTCCTCACACCATATAAGGAGACGGAACTGCATGGCGCAAACTTCACGCGCCCACCTCCAGATCTGATCGACGGAGAGGAAGAGTTTGAAGTGGAGCGCATCCTTCAGTCCCAATCACATGGACGAGGGCGCAAACTTCAATTCCTTGTCCAATGGAAGGGCTTCCCCATAAGTGACAGCACGTGGGAGCCCCTTGAGAACATTCGACATGCCCCAGATCTCATCACCGACTTCTATCGCCTAAATCCTACCGCCGAAGGGGCTGGACAAAAGATATAAAACGCACCACATCGACACCACAACCATCTCGTCCCCTCATCCTCTACTCCACCATGACTACTACCCCAATCGTCTCCACTGTTCAGACCCACCGCCCTGTCGAGATCATTCTCGAAAATCTGACCGTCCCTTCACAGGATTTTGGTGTCCCCTCTGAGCCAGAGGGTCGCACGCCGTACTCGGTTATTCCTGACTCACCTTCCATTCCTGTACTCGCGCTTGCCACCACTGCTCTCATGTCGTTAATCAAAGAACCTACGGTACCCGCCGAACCGTCTGAGCCTTCCCACACCCTTGTCGTCGCGCACTCCGTCGACACACCTGTTACCGTCCCCGTACCCGCTACACCCACTTACCCACCCGAAGTCACCGTTGCCCTGACCCCACCACCACCATTGTCACCACCCGCCGTCCTCGCTGCCCACATCCCAGTCCCACCATTCCCCGCTGGGATGGACCACACCTTCATACCAACCCCGCAAACCCACGTTGTCGAGCCTGACCCTGCCCTGGCTCTCCTTGATGATGAGGAAGACAAGGAGAATAACGACCCTGGCATCCCATTTTTCCTCAACAACCCCGCAGCCCCCACATTCTTCCCCCTCCAAGTCGGAGAGACGGGAACCACCAAACAGACTGCACGGTATATTTATTATCGTCACAACTATCAGGAAGTCGTCAGAACCATGGGAAGGGGTCACCCCTGCTACACCTCGCAGGTTTTCCTCAACAAAGTTTACACGGGTCAGCTGGCGCAGCACATCACAGACAATCAACTAAATATGTTTCACCCTCACGACCCTCGTACCATTGTCCTGAATGAAGTCCTCGTCGAGCTCCGTAACCCCCGCCTCCACGCAGAAGTGTCTCGGCTGCGCGAATGCCTCGTGCGTCGCAATGCGATCCGTGTCCGCCAGTCAGACATCCGACGGCTGGAGACTGAGCTAACGCGAGACCAATTTCATCTTGATATGGACTTTTCCTCGGTCCGGAAGCGTATTCAGTACGCTCGGGCCATCCCTCTCATCGCCGACAAGTATGCTGAGCTTCAAGTGAAGCCCGTGCGCCCCTGAGGCTCGCCCGAGCCTGCCCCCCTCTCCCTTCAGGATGCTGGACCTAGCGAGATGCCACGCCTCCATGGGGAGGGTGGCGGGCGCAAGCGCAAGTGTTTCCAGTGTAAATCGACGGAACACCTTGTGGCACAATGCCCAGAGCGGCGAGCTCGGGAGCCATGCCAGTGGTGCGGGAGTCGAGCTCATAGGCTCGATGTCTGTCTCATCCGTCGCCTCTCCCCCATGACTCCCGCGCACGTAGACCCAGACTCTCGCCCACGGTGGTGCGGGAAGTGTTTGAGGTACGATGCCACGCACGAGGAGATCAAGTGTCCCATGTACGAGATGTGTTGGGACTGTGGAGAGAGAGGGCGTTTCATGTTTCTGCGCCGACATACCTGCCCCCGCACCCCCTCTCCTATTCCCGTGAACATCCCTGCTGAGGAGGACTACGCTTACACCAGCGACTAGTTGAAGTTGAGGCAACTTCAGTTCTGATGGGGGGGTAATGTTACGATTTTACTCACTGACTTGGTTGTACTATTACGATACGATCCGATGACTCGCGTCTCATGACTCTTATCCCGCACCTTGCACCTCGGCGATAGGGTTGGTCATTTCGCACTTCTTTTCGTCCGCTGACCATTCCTGAGGCGCGCGTGACCCCGCGGGATTCACTTGTACCATATATGATTTGTCCCTTTGTTCACGCTTTAGGACTCTTGACTCACGATTGCGCCATGTGTTTGCTCCTCGCAAACATCTTGTAACAGTATATAAGTCACGCCTTACCTAGCTTGTATGGTAGACTTGACTTCTTGTGTAATACCACATCATCTTTGCCTCACAAACAACCTTTGACTCGCCGATTGCGCTTGAGTCCACGCTTTCACTCGCCATTGCGCTTGAGCCTCGCCCATCTACTATTATCCTCGGTTCCAGGGAAACTGGGTGATACTTGTGCATCACCAAACTGAGCCTTGACCAGCTCGCGCTCTTCCGATCCCGTTGACTTAGCACGGTACCCGTCGTACCTAACGCCCCTGTGGTGGCGTTACAACGGTGCCATACGGGAGCATTACATATGATCGTCAGAAAGGGGAAATGCCCTTTGAATGGGACAACAAGGACGTGTTCCTGGCCTGGCTCACTGCCAAGGAACATGAGAATGCCATTAAGTTTATTGTGAGTCGCACTGAAGACTCAGATTCACCAAACTGGCAGTCGTGGCACGTGTACCAGTGCTCACAAGGGTTCTCAGGTGGGAAGCGAGATCACAAAGCCAAAACTCAAATCAAACGGAAGATTGCCCCAATGAAGACAGGTTGCCAGTGCCACGTGATGATCAAAATGTATCCGCACACCGACACAATTCTCGGGAAGTATGAGGGTGATCATGATCACGCGCTCGGCGACGACAATCTTCGATTTCTCAGACTAACAGAGAGGACTAAGATCTCAGTAATGGATATGGTCTGCATGGGTATGGATTCTAAGGCAATTGTGAGTGACAGACAGTAATTCGTTTCCAAGCTAATATTATCCCAGCTAAAATGTGTGCGCGACTCCTGCAAGCAGATGGATCACGATTATTACATCACAATGCGTGATGTCAGCCGCCTCCATCAGATTGTGGAGGACGACAAGATCCACCTGGATGACAATGATGCGATTTCCATTAAACTTTGGGTCACTAAGCTCCGGCAGCGTGGTGCTGAGGCATTCCTGAAGGACAAGAAGGACCCCCCTCCACCGGGATCTGGGATATCTCAAGATGTTTTTGTCCTATGTATTCAAACTAAATTCCGGTGTGACCGCTTCCAGGCACTTGGCCATAATTTTCTATCAGTTGATGCTACCCACAATACCACCCAGTATGCAGGGGTGCAGCTTTTCACCCTGATTGTGAGGGATATGCAGGGCCATGGTGCGCTTTGTGGCACGTTTCCATTTACGAACATTACTTCATTTCTGTTTTTGACAGGTGTTCCTGTCGCGTGGATGCTGTCGTCACACAGCACAGAAGCGACAATTCAGTACTTCCTGAATTTCATAAAAATGCGGAGCCCAGAAGTTACACCGCGGATCACAATGAGCGATCGCGACCAGGTGCAGATGAATGCGATCAAGGCCGTATACCTGGAGACAACACTTCTATTGTGTTGGTTGCATGTGCTCCATGCCATACGGATGCGCTTCGACATGGATGAATTCTTGGACCTTTGGAAATGCATCCAGGAGTGGGTCAAGACCCCCGATCAATCGAAATTTGATTCCGCATGGGAATGGATTCAAACCAAAAAAGAAAAGGTCCCCAAAAGCTTTGTAAAATATCTCAAGGAGAATTGGATGGGCATTGTGCCCCTTTGGGCAGGCATCGCAAGGAAAAACAGGACAATCTTTCAAGAGGGAGACACAAACATGCTTATTGAGGCATAAGTTAGCTTTTCACATGGGAGCGAGGGCAGGATTGCTCAGATCAATTTTATCTAGCTACCACCATGTCTTGAAGTCCAAGTGGCTGGAGGGGAAGCGGAATCGCCGCGTGGATTATCTCATTCACAGGCTTGTAATTCTCATGCTTCCGGACTATGAGTCTAAGCATGATCGCCGGGAGAAAGGTTTTGAAGGCCCAGATCTGGCTAAGAAGCGTCGCGCAGAAATTCTCGCGTGAACACCAGAAGTGGACGCCGAGTCCATTTGTGACCTAGGCGATGATCAATTTTCCATACAATCCTCACATTCATCACGTACATATTCGGTTGAGCTCAGCACACAGTCCTGTGACTGCCCGGACTGGCCCAGGGTCCAGTTGTGTAAACACGTCGCTGCCGTTGCCCATTTCTTTGGGAACGGCGATCAGCCAGCAGAAGCAGTACACACGGTCTCCAACTCCAAGACGGCGCAACAACCATTCCGGGAAGGCTCAGTCGCTGCGCAGAGCAATGGGAGTGGTGCCACCTCAATCTTGGAGAACGTGATTGCAGTCTCCCAGGCATTCCTAAGTGACGGCGCGCCGTCATCTCCCAGGACCATTCAAAGTCTTCAGCTGGTTGAGGCACACTTGACTGCTGTAGTTGAGAACTCACTGTCATGGATGCGTATTATTTTTATCTTATTTTTGCGTATTTATACGCATTTATTTGGTGAAGATATAAAGGGCCAAAGTACTGATACAAGTTAGTCACACGGGCTGCCACCTATGTGCACGTGATCATGGGACAAGAGTCCCTTATACGTCTTACAGAGTCCTGATTGGATGGAAGGAGATGGAAGACTCTAGAAGGATCTAGAATAGACATACGTCATGATTAGTAGTATACGCTTACTCGCGATATTAAGTTTTACTCAGCAAGTGGAGCCACTCGTAAGCGCGATGACATGTGCATCAGTCAGCACAATAAGATGCGCTATTAATAAACACGACGCGTCAGCTCCTGAGTCAAGGAGCCTTACTGTACACTTAGTAATAGTGTTCAGACTCAGTTCGAGCTCAGCTACAGTAGTGTATATAAGCCCTCATGTAGTGTCCTGAGTGGAACCAACTTGTCCTCTTGGTTCTCCACTCAGGTGCGTATTCCCATGTACTCTCCATACTCCATCAATCTAACTTGTCCTCTTGGTTCTCCACTCAGTGTGCCGCCGTGTGATCCTTGTGGTAGAAGTCCTGTATAAGGCCTTACACGTCCACGCATTCCACGTCGACTGCACATCTAGCGCGTGACTTGTCTCCGCGTTAAGTTGGGTGTGTCACCAGTTCAGTTCACTCAAACCTTCACCTTGCTTAACGTAGCGCGGCAGTCGCACCGCTACATTAGGACAAGTTCCTTTTCACACTCCTGAGCCCCGTTACGCTCACCAGTCTCCATTACTCCCTCTAGGTGGTTGACGACCACAAGTCCCTTGTGTTATCTACCTCATCCTTTGCCTGGGGAAGTCCGTAAGCAGAATCTGCGCTATTGTGGTACAACTCTAGTGTCCGTAAAGTCGGCATAGATTGTGCTTGCCTATAGGCTTCCATCTGAGTTCAGTGGAACGCTTGGGTACCCTCTGCAGAACTGGTCACCACGCCAGATAAGCTGCAGTTGGACGAGAAGCCAGCCAGGCCTAGCCTGCGACAGCTGTACGCGTACCAACCAGAAAAGTTTGAGAGCGCTCCGGCGTGAGAGGCAGCCAACAGGTCGAGAAGACTGAGGCAGACAGCCTTGTAGCTCTACACATCTCCTCACCCCATTCCTGAGTACTCCGTTATCGCCGCAGCCTCGCGCAGTGTGAAACAATCACTGTGTATTGGTCTTGCTTGATCGGACTCTCCATTCATCTTCGAGTTAGCGTTTCGCGCTCATCGTATCACGTCGTCACTCAATCCACCTATCATTTCCACACTGCCTCGTCTATTCGAGAACATTCGCACCCGTCTACGCCGTCTCTTCAGGAGGAGACAAGCATCAACCACACCACCCCAAACCCAAGCCTCTGCTTCGGCATCGCTTCACGTACACCAGGATTCCCAGTCTGAGCAAGACCGGATCCCTTCACCCATCTTTACATCCCGCTCTCGCACACTATCGGCAGAGTCGTTTCACTCCGCCCACTCCTCCTCCAACGAGACACTTGCCCAGTCAGGCGAAAGCTTCGTAGACGAAGACGGTGTCAACATCCGAGTTCAGACATTCCAGTTAGAACACCCACCACGCAACCTCGCCGAACAATACGTGCAGGCGATTTATCACGAACCCCACTTTGTCAACGGCCTATTAGAACTTTACGGCTTCCAGTACCAAGTAGATGGTACTAACTTCACTGTCCCACAGCTTGTAGCAGCAGCTGCAACTTTAATCCCACACCTCTCTCCCCCTCCCTCCGAATGTGGCTCCTCCCCGGAAAGGGAAGCAGACAGCTCGTCTAGCTCAAGCCCAGTATCCTCAAGGAGCTCGCTCGAAATTCCACCTCCTGCCGCCCACTAAAGCAGAAAGGGAATACATCTCGCGTATCCAAGACTGGGACAAGATCTCCCCTGACGAGCAACTAGAACTCCTGCAAGAGTTCCAAAGGGCGCAGGACAAAGTCGAGAGAGAAGAGAGACAAAGAGAATTAGACAAGATGAGCCAACCCGCCGGAAGTTCAACAACCCCCGCTGCCCCCGCCCCACCACCTACGCTAGACGACTGTCTAGCACTCATAAACCAACTGGGCCTCGCAATGGGTCAGCTTGCTCAACAGGTCGCCGACCTAACAACGCAAGTGACCATCAGTTCGAGTCGCCCCTCATCGGGAAAGCAAAAGGAAGTAGTGGCCCGTCCCAAAGCCTGGGATGGGAAAGGCAACTCCACAGATGCCCGTCACTTCCTTGCTGCCTTCCGCAACTGGGCAGGGTCTACCGGGGACGCTATGAACACGTGGGACGCCACCACAAGCACGTGGTATGCAGACGAACACCGCTGGATAGCGGCGGTTCTCAATTTGATGGAAGGGGACGCAAAAACCTGGGCCCTCCCATACCTGGAGCAGGCCAACTCAGGCGGAACTCCTTTTACCGGAACCTTCCAAGGCTTCGTAAACGAGTTCAACTGCAGGTTCAGCCCCCTAGTAGTGTTGCCACAACTCAAGTCACCTGAAACAAGGTTTTTGTTGCATCTTGGGAAATAAAATAGTTAAAAATATGGAAATATTTGTGGAGATAGATCTCATCAAAAGCCGAGGGGTCCTCTGCCAACTCTAAGCAATCTGTCCAGTCGTTCTTGAGCTATTTCACTGACTCTAAAATCAACTAACTTTGGCTTGTGTATGAAGTTGGTTAAGTTACTCAGAAATGGCTGGCCAGATGACTTAGAGTTGGCAGAGGACCCCTCAGCTTTTAATGAGATCTACTTCTACAAATATTTTTATATTTTTAACTATTTTATTTCCCAAGATGCAACAAACACCCTGTTTACAGTGACTTGAGTCGTGGCAACACTACCCCCTAGACGTGCAAGAAATAGCACGCGAAGAGTTGAAAAAGACAAAACAAGGGAAGAAGCCAGTCTCGGAATACATGTCAGTATTCGAGCAGTACTCAGGACAGACAGGGTGGTCCAAGGAGGACCTACGCACCCGCTTCTACGATGGACTCAACGAGGACATCAAAGACGTCCTGGCCTGGTCAGAAAAGCCTTACAAGACCTACGAAGAGCTCAAACAGTCGGCGCAGACCATCGATCAGCGTATGCGCCAACGAAGAGCCGAGAAGTCCGGGAAACCGACTTCATCAAACCAAACCTCGTCCCCCGATCCTAACGCCATGCAAGTAGACGCCACGCGTCAGCAAGGCACCCAGAAGAAAGGGGACATTTTTAAAACCAAGGCTGAATACCAGAGCTGGATGAAGGGGAAGTGTTACGGGTGTGGATCACCCGACCATGTCAAAAAGGATGGAAACCATGAGCGAGACGTGTGCAACCACTGCCAAAAAGTTGGACACCGGTCCACCGTCTGTCAGCTCAAGAAGATGGGGAAACCAGGGAAGGCCAAAGTAGCGGCCACTACCACGGAATCCCCGAGCCCACCATCCTCGTCAAGTACTGCGGTAGCTGCCGCTTCACCAAGCACCACTCCGGCAAAGACGTCACAGGCAGACGTAGCCAAATTGATGGAGATGGTAACCCGCCAGCAAGAGCAGTTGGAAGCTCTCAAGGCGGCTTTTTGATTAAGGGGTCGTGACTGGCTGCGACCGGCCCCTTAACAGTAGATGAGACGGACTTATGTACCTGTACCATATGTTCTCGTGTTTCGGACTCATTTCCTGTAATTCGTACTCATACAATTTCTGCCTGTAAGTTAGATAGTAGTGTCGGTTCCGTTTCTTGTCTTCCCGGTCCCTCCACATTTACATCTGCCTCGGAGATGAACAATACTAGTAGTGTTTCTGTTGCTCCACTTTCTTCCGAAGCAGCGCCGCACGTGATGATTTCTGATGCAGCACTGTCTTCAACCATTATTCCCGAAACAAAGGATAAAAAGTCACACTTTCATATTTCTGTGTATTTAAAAGGACGTCATCGTACTGTAAAAGTAGCAGCAATGGTAGACTCTGGGGCAACTTCGTTGTTCCTAGACAAAAAGTACGCTGACCGCCACAAAATGTTGCAGGTTCCTCTAGAGCACCCCATCACCCTATACAATATCGATGGAACGCTCAATGAAGCAGGCAGTATCACCCATAAAGTTCGACTTACTCTGAAAGTTGGCCCCACCGAAGACAGTCATGACTTTTTAGTCACTTCACTGGGCCCAGAGGACGTTATATTAGGGCTGCCATGGCTAAGACTGAGGAACCCCAACATAGATTGGCAGGAAGGCACAATGCGCCTCAACACAACCGCTGAAATAGCGCAACCAGAGTTGGAGGTAGAGGTGACGCGCATCATGGCGAACCGAATGGAACGCCGCCGTCTCCTTGCGGAGAAAGTGCTTGACACGGCCCAAGACGAAGTGTTTTGCTTAGCAGGCTTTACATACTCTCAACAGATTGCTGAGAAAGCCACAGCCGCTAAACCAAAGAAAACCTTCGAAGAAATGGTGCCGGAGCACTACACAGACTTTGCAAAAGTATTCTCTGAGGAGGAATCCCAGAGGCTCCCTGAGCATCAACCATGGGACCACGCCATAGACCTAGAACCAGATGCGGTCAAGCACTGGAAGGTCAAGTCGTATCCCATGTCGGTCAACGAGCAAGAAGAATTGGATAAATTCCTGCAAGAGCACATCTCTAAAGGATACCTGGTCCCATCAAAGTCACCGATGGCCTCACCAGTATTCTTTATAAAGAAGAAAGACGGAAAACTACGTCTAGTGCAGGATTACAGGCGGCTCAATAAGATCACCATCAAAAACCGCTATCCGCTTCCACTCGCAGCCGACATCGTTAACCGGTTGAAAGGAGCCAAGTACTTCACCAAATTCGACGTAAGATGGGGCTACCACAACATTCGCATCAAGCCTGGTGACGAATGGAAAGGTGCTATAGTCACAAACCGAGGTCTGTTTGAGCCAAAGGTAATGTACTTTGGCATGACCAACAGCCCGGCCACCTTTCAAGCCCTCATGAACGCCGTATTTGCCGATCTCATCGCCTCAGGGGAAGTCGCAGTCTACATGGATGATATCCTCATCTACAGCCAAGACTTAGAGCATCATCGCCAGATAGTCCGCGAAGTGCTCAAACGTCTTAGAGACTACGACCTCTATCTCAAACCTGAGAAGTGCGAATTTGAAAGGCAGGAGATGGAGTACTTAGGGATGATTATCCGTCCCGGAGAAGTGCAGATGGACCCTGGCAAGGTCTCTGCAGTAAGGGAGTGGCCAACACCTACAACGCTTAAAGAGGTTAGAGCATTTGTTGGGTTTGCCAACTTCTATCGTCGGTTCATTAAGGACTTCGCGGCCATTGCCCGACCCTTACATGACCTTACGAAGAAGGATACTCCATGGCACTGGCATTCGGAGCAGCAGGCTGCTTTCGACAAGCTTAAGGAGCGTTTCGTACAGGAACCTATATTAAAGGTGTACGATCCAAACCTCCCCACGCGCGTCGAAACCGATGCCTCTGGATTTGCTACTGGCAGGATACTCACTCAAAAGTACCCAGATGGTCTTTGGCACCCAGTTGCGTATCGCTCTGAGTCTATGAGCAAGGAAGAACGCAACTACGAGATCTACGACAGAGAAATGCTCGGCTTAATCCGCGCCTTAGAGGACTGGAGACATTTCCTCAAAGGCATCTCCTTTGAAGTGATCACCGACCATAAGAACATGGAATGGTGGGCAAGCATGAAAGACTTAAATCGCCGGCAAGCTCGCTGGGCATTATATTTAAGTCGCTTCGCCTTTAAGATCACTTACAAGAAAGGAGGACTCCATGCAAGCCGATGCATTAAGTAGATTCTCAAAAGACCATGTCAAAGACAGCGAGGATAACCGCCAGGTCCAGGTTCTACAACCTAAGCATTTCCTCAATGCCGCCCAAGCCCACTTCCGCCCAGAAGTGGATTCCCTAGGCAGTCGCATTAAACTCGCATCTATAAAAGAAGCTGAAGTTATAGAGGGTCTTAAAAGCTTACAAAAGACCGCTCCCAAAGCTCTTACAGATGGAGTTGCGCTGTGGGAAGAAGAAGACGGTTTCGTTTATCATAGAGGGAAGCTCTATGTACCCAACGACCGTGCCCTGCAAAGGGACGTGGTAAAGACATGCCACGACTCGATCACCACAGGGCACCCGGGTAAGAACGGAACCATCGAGCTAGTCAGTCGCTACTATTGGTGGCCACGCATGGCAGGCTTCATAAGCTCATACGTAGAAGGATGCGATCGATGCCAGCGCTATCGCAAAGATCTGCACCCCAAAGCTATCATTCAGCCGCAAGAAGTACCTGAGGGCCCATGGCAGCTAGTCGGCGTCGATCTAATCGGCCCACTGCCAATGTCACGTGGAAAGGATATGATCCTCAACATAGTGGATCATTACACGAAACAGATCCATCTATTTCCAGTGACCTCTCAAATTACGGCTGATGGGGTAGCATCCATCTACTTTGAGCAAGTCTTCCCCTTGCACGGGATCCCTTGAAAGATCATTAGTGATCGAGGACCCCAGTTTGCTGCAAGGAGCATGCGGGCACTCTATAAGCGACTAGGGATAGACGCAGGTCTCACCACCGCCTATCACCCTCAAGCCAATGGACAGGTAGAGCGCAAAAACCAAGAAGTAGAAGTCTACTTGCGCTTATTCATTAGTAAGAGGCAGGATGATTGGGCTGACCTGCTCCCTACGGCGGAATTCGTGGTCAATAGTAGGCTCAACTCTGCAACGGGTCATACACCCTTTGAGCTACTATACGGCTATACGCCGGACTTCACAATTCCTGCTGGTAGGCCTACCGGTATCCCAACGCTCGATAAGCGTCTCCAAAACTTAGTTTCCACAAGGAAGGATGCAGAGGCCGCTCTATGCCTAAGTAAACGGCGAATGCAGACAGACGTTGAACAAAGACACAAGCCATACGTCTTCAACGTCGGGGATAAAGTCTGGTTGCAAGCTAAGCAAATAAAGATTCACCAGCAGTCGTCCAAACTGGGACCTAAGCAACTAGGCCCATTTGAAATCACTAAAGTCTTAAGTGACGTCGACTACAAGCTTGCACTCCCCCCTGCATTACGGATCCATGATGTATTTCATGTAGACCGCCTCTCCCCTTACAAGGGAAACGAAGTTAACGGGCTTTTGCCACCTCCACCAGAACCCGTCACAGTCGAAGGCGAGGAAGAGTACGAAGTTGACCACATAAGAGATAGCAAGCTCTTCGGTCGTACTCTTAAGTACCTCGTCCGCTGGAAGGGTTACGGTGAAGGCGAGGATACTTGGGAGCCAGCCAAAAATCTAGCTCACGCCCCGGAAAAAGTACAGGAGTTCCACTCCCTAAATCCGGGTGCACCTAGAAAAATAGCTGCTCTCATATACGCGTCCTTGCCTTGGCAAGCATCTCATCAGTACACAGAGGCCAACGCGGACGTTGACCCTTAAGAAGGGGGGTGATGTCATGGACGCGTATTATTTTTATCTTATTTTTGCGTATTTATACGCATTTATTTGGTGAAGATATAAAGGGCCAAAGTACTGATACAAGTTAGTCACACGGGCTGCCACCTATGTGCACGTGATCATGGGACAAGAGTCCCTTATACGTCTTACAGAGTCCTGATTGGATGGAAGGAGATGGAAGACTCTAGAAGGATCTAGAATAGACATACGTCATGATTAGTAGTATACGCTTACTCGCGATATTAAGTTTTACTCAGCAAGTGGAGCCACTCGTAAGCGCGATGACATGTGCATCAGTCAGCACAATAAGATGCGCTATTAATAAACACAACGCGTCAGCTCCTGAGTCAAGGAGCCTTACTGTACACTTAGTAATAGTGTTCAGACTCAGTTCGAGCTCAGCTACAGTAGTGTATATAAGCCCTCATGTAGCGTCCTGAGTGGAACCAACTTGTCCTCTTGGTTCTCCACTCAGGTGCATATTCCCATGTACTCTCCATACTCCATCAATCTAACTTGTCCTCTTGGTTCTCCACTCAGTGTGCCGCCGTGTGATCCTTGTGGTAGAAGTCCTGTATAAGGCCTTACACGTCCACGCATTCCACGTCGACTGCACATCTAGCGCGTGACTTGTCTCCGCGTTAAGTTGGGTGTGTCACCAGTTCAGTTCACTCAAACCTTCACCTTGCTTAACGTAGCGCGGCAGTCGCACCGCTACACTCACGCTCCTCAGATAGCCCCCTCCCAGACAAGGAAGTCATCCCACCAAATCAAGGCACATGGTCTGAAACCGCTGAGCGAATGGGGGCAAAGTGACAACAGAGGAGACCTTGCCCCTCCAGTGCATTGTCCCCGGAACCTCCGGCGGCAGAATGCATTGGGGATCTCAATCGCAAGAGGCCGCGCATCAAGTTTTTGGATCCATACAGTGGTGGAGTCAGGTCTGGCCGAGATGCTGCGCCAGACGCGCAATCTGCAGCTCAGAACGCTGAAGCCCGTGCAGCCGCGGCCAATGGCGTGCCCACCCCTCTCACACAGCCCTCGAAACGTGGCCGCAAGCGTGCGGGCATCCCAGCCCTGTCCCAGCCTAGTTCAGCCCCTCTGCCATCTGCTTTGACAGCCCCTGTCGCGTGGCACGCCTTGCTCACCACACAGGCCGCACCTGCATCCTCCACTGTCACGGATAACACCCCCTTGCAGACACTGGAACAGCGTCATGTGTACGCGGGCACCTCATCCGCTCCCGCTCCCCTGCTCCCCCCCACTTCTGCATGGTACCCCATTCCTAACGCTTACCACCCCGGGATGTCTGCACATGCCCCATACCCATATCACACCACATATCCTTCGTTCTGGCCATATGGCTATTTGCCGCCTTTCCAACCTCACTTACCACCCCCACAACAATAGAGTATCTTAGTTGCCCTTTCTTATTTCCGTAAACCCTCGCATGCGCCTGAGAATAGAGAGGTAGCACAACACTATATACCAGCAGCAGCACTACAGTATGTGCCCAGTTTTCCGTAGTAATACAGCCCTAGTTTTCTGTGCACAACATGCACTTGTGTGATAATTCCTGTCCTCCTGGCACTCTACCATTCGAACTTGAACCTCGGTCGGACTACCTACGCGCTCTCCACCATACTTGCGTCCTTTGTTCGTGGGTCGCTTCGTTTCCCACCTTTGTGGTCGCTTCATTTCTCAACTTTGTAGTCACTTCGTTTCTCACCTTTGTGGTCGCTTTGTTTCCCACATGGTCGCTTCATTTCCCACCTTGAGGTCGCTTCGTTTCCCACCTCGTGGTCGCTTCGTTTCCCATATCTTCGCTTGCCCAGCTGTCTCTCCCTGGTTGGATGCCTGTCCCCTCTCGCTCCGTCCCCACCCCCTCTACTCTCAAAGTCTCAAGACACGCTTTCTTATCCCTGTCCTTTTCCATCGCCCTCGCCCGCCTTCGCCCTTGCTCTTCTTCTCACCTTCGCCCTTGCTCCTCTCTCGCCTTCGTCCTGCTCCTCTCTCGCCTTCGTCCTGCTCCTCTCTTGCCTTCCCCCATGCTGGCCTCGCTTTCATCCTACTGATCATACCTCTCCTCGCCCCTGACACCTCACCTGGCCTCGACGTCATTGATATCACTTCAAACGCCTCCTGGTACCGTGCACAGGCACGGGCTCGGACTCGTCAAGGTCGCTTCGGCATGGCTCCACTAGCGCCGTGGACGCAAGATGTGCTTCCTTGCGTGACTTCGAGAGTCACGTTCGCCATGACTTTGCTGATCCAGGGCCATACACCAAGGTCGTTCTCCCTCAAACCACCCCTGCATTCACGGCCCGTGTCTCTCTTCCGAAGAACGCTCCCGTCATTCCCAGCCCACCGACCCATCATGCCTTTCCTTCCCCGCTCTCCGATACCCCTGAGGCCTCTCACTCAGCCTCTACTTCACCAAGGCTGTTGGTATCGCCTCGGATGCCTCAGCAGGCCTCACAGTGTCGGTGCCCATAAGTCAACCTTAGCCTCTTTCGCTCACATCTCAGCCTCTTTCGCTCACATACTCACCCTCTCGCCCACACCCGCTCTCTCACCCCTCGTGCACCTCTCCAATGTTCCTTGGGCCTCTCACTAGACCGCCTCTACTTCACCGACGTCATCAGTATCGCCTCAGAGGCCTCCCGGTGCACAGGCCTGGACTTGTCAAGGTCGCTTCATCAGGCTTCACCAGCCCCATTGGTGTCACCTTATGTAAGTCATCAACCTTCCGCGCCCCCTCTCTTGCTCACACATTCGCCCTTTTGTGTACACCGATCACTTCATATCCCCACCCCAATCGCTTCATACCCCTCCTCCTCCTTTCCCACCAATACCCCTAGTCCCCCGATCGCTTCATACCCCTCCTCATCCACTGATCGCTTCATACCCCTCCTCGTCCACCGATCGTTTCATACCCCTCCTTCGTCCACCAATCGCCCTCATACCTCCTTGTCCACCAATTGCTTCATTCCCCTCCTCGTCCACCAATCACTTCATACCCCTCCTCGTCAATCGCTTCATACCCCTCCTCGTCAATCACTTCATACCCCTCCTCGTTCGCCGATCCCCTCGTCTGGTGATCGCACTTTGTCGAGGCCTCTCACTTGGCTACTTCACCAGCGTCTTTGGTATCGCTTCGGACCCTCCTGGTGCACACACTTCCCCTTCGCTCATTCTGCCTTCACACTCGCCTTATCACCCACTTGGCCCCTCCGCACCTCCCGCTCGCGTCACCGCGGTGCATCACGTGACTCAATTCCGGGCATCTGTAAATTACTTAATAAATGCTTGTTTGGTTATCTTGGATGAATAACACATCAATAAGATTTTCGTTATTACTTAATAGTTGCAAAAGTCTTTGCCTAAGAATGTGTGTTTAAAGCAGAGATTGAATTTTCGGCCGGTTCCAAGTGGTCTGGTCCGTGAGAACGGTGCGTTTGGGACGCAACTGGGTTTATATACACTACTACAGCTGAGCTTGAACTGAGTCTGAACACTATTACTAAGTGTACAGTAAGACTCCTTGACTCAGGAGCTGACACATCGTGTCTATTAATAGTGCATCTTATTGTGCTGACTGATGCACATGTCATTGTGCTTACGAGCGGCTCCACTTTGCTGAGTAAAACTTAATACAGCAAGTAAGCGTATACTACTAATCATGATGTGTGTAAGTCTAGATCCTTCTAGAGTCTTCCATCTCCTTCTATCCAATCATAACCGACTAAGCGTATAAGGGACTCCTGTCCCACGATCACGTGCACATGGGTGGCGACCCGTGTGACTGACTTGTATCAGTACTTCAGCCTCTTATATCTTCACTAAATAAATGCGTAAAAATACGCAAAAATAAAGGAAAATAAATACGCGTCCATGACATACACCACACCAAACTGTCTCCTCTACTTCCATGTCTTCAGCTCTCTCCCTCCTCACTGCTGACAAGGCACCCCCCAGTGTCGGGGTCACCATCGACAACGCCGTTGTGGTCTGTTGCACAGCAATGTGTGCAGCAACTAGGAATGGTGTTCTCACCTTTGAGTAGGTTGAGAGACTATAGCGTGGAGAGGGTGCACAAGTAAGAAAGAGAGTGAATATCTATTCACCTCCCTCCCCATAGGAGGGTTTTTATACTCTATGGTCCTACCCTGACCATTTGCATAAATGTAATGAGTACAGGCGTCCACAATATCGCGTTTTTACACACACCTGATGTAAACTACCACTTTGAGATAGGCATAGGGCTTCTCTCACATGGAACGCGTATTGCGCCCATTGTAGTACATATCCCGACTACCGTAATAGGTAAACATACTACCGTAATGTCGTAACTGCTATAGATAAGGTCCTTACGTACTTATCACGTTCCAACACGGTCCTCACAACCTTCCCCAACCCCACTGTTGGAGGGATCGCTATCTCCCCCGGTGCACAACCTCGCACCAACAAAGTGGGGCCAGAAGATGAAGGCGGCACCCTACTTGAGGGCGAGGCAACAAATCGCCTCCTTCAACACCCTGACGGACACGGTGACACTGAACCTGTCCAAGTACCACACCGAGTTTGGGCCTGTGCGGCCTTGGAAGGCCATTGTGAAAGAGTGGAGGGATGAGCAGCTGCAGAGAGCCCAGCTGAGGATGCAGCAGCTGAGGCATCAGAGACTGTTGGCGAGGATGAATGGGGGCTCAGGGAGGACACTGCCTGAGATTACCCAGCTGCGCACCCACTTTGTAACGCCACCACAGGGGCGTTTAGTACGACGTGTACTTCTGGTAAGTCAACGGGATCGGAAAGGCGCAAGTCGGTTAGGACTCAGTTCGATGATGCACAAGTATCACTCGGCCTCCCAGGGACATGAGGATAATAGCAGAAAGGCAAAGCTCAAACGCAGAGGTGAGTGAAGAAGGGGACTCAAACGCAAAGTTGAGTCAAACAGGGTTCGTGAGGCTAAGACGATGTGGTATTACACAAGAAGTCAAGTCTACCGTACAAGCTAGGTAAGATGTGACTTATATATTAATACAGGATGTTTGCATGGTGCAAACATATGGCGCAAGTCTGACACAACTGTACAGGAAGGGGAACAAAGGGAAGTACTGTATGTGGTACAAGGGAATTCCGCAGAACGACGTGTGCCTCAGAAATGGTCAGCGGACAAAACAGAACGTAAAACTGGCCATCCTATCGCCGAGGCACAAGGTGCGGAATGGAAGCCGAGAAGCGCGAGTCATCGGAATGTATCGTAAAAGTACAGTGAACACAAGAGAGGAAAAGTGTAAGCAGGAAGAATTGTAACACACTTATTCTTTCCACCACTGACACTGATGACCCACGGGAGACTCCATACTCCCTCAACACCAATGGATCCCCAATGTACAAACGGGACCTCAGAGTAATGGGAGTGGCTGTGCATCAGCCCATTGCCACTATCAACACACATGTGTCCCCGCTGGCTTTAAGCGCAACACCGGCACAGACTACATTCCATTTCGCATCGTCTCCCCTGATGTGGTTGAGCGCAAAGCATGCTACCACCAAGTCATCATGGGACCAGACCCCATGGTTGTGGGCATCATCGATGAGTCCGACAAGGTCTACACACGTCCCCTCTACACCACCCCCTGCTACAACTATGGCAGGAAGCCCATCTACCAGAACGGGACATGGTCCTCTTCACCAAAGGCTTCAAAGACTGAGCGCGTGTAGACCGCTGCCTTGACTCGCTGCACAATGTCTCCCTCGTCGGGGAGGTCACCCACTACCGTGCTGCTGACCGCGAGTTACAGTGGATCAACCAGCAGATCAATGACCTGATCGCAGCGGTTGCAGAGGTGCAAGGTAAGGTGGCGGCAAGTTGGCGTCGGTTGGAGATGGCCAACGTGATGGAGCGGATTGAGGACGAGGCCTGCACCATGGTGGATTATGAGCTGACAAAGAAGAAGACACGTAGGGGGCGGAAGATTGTGCAGGAGGCGACGCGCACTAGGATTTTGTACACTGAGGAGGGGTTTGGAGTGTCGGGACATCGCACCTGAAGCGGGGGTGATGTTACGATCAGACTCATTAGCACGCACAGAGTGGCTCATGGGGTTCTGGCTACCCGGTATGGGACGTTTACAATTATCACATGTCTTGTCTTGCTTATCACATGTTTGTTGGTACAGACTTGACTCATACCTAGGATAGCGATAGTAGGGTTCGAGCTACTATAGATATTGGGTACGTTACATTCAGGAGGAGCTTCAAAGCTCCTCGTCAACTGTTTATATAGTGGGCTGTATGAAGACCAAGCTCTTACCTTGGTCTTCTTGAATCATACGCACCTCAGACATCCTCCTCTGCCTGATCCTCTTAAGTCATCTCTTCTCTCTCTTTGCACGCCTTGCCTTTGTCAGGGAGGCTGCAGATCGACTTGGATGCCTGGTGGGATGAGCCCCAGTGCTATTTGAAGTTGCGTTCCTACTAAGGACATGTACTGACTTTTGCTAAGTCATTCACATATTCACCACTCTGTCATAGCTCAAGTTGAGCATCGTTAGGACGGCCTAACATAACAGCCATAATGCACGTCACCTCTACCTCCAACTCTGGTTGTGCTGTTTCAGCGGTTGAGTTGAGGCACATGATGCCTTCCTGCCAGTCTATGTCTGGGTTCCTTAGTCTTAGCCATGGTAGTCCCAATATGACATGCTCTGGGCCCAGTGAAGTGACTAGGAAGTCATGACTGTCTTCAGTGGGGCCGACTTTCAGAGTAAGTCAAACTTTATGGGTGATACTACCAGCTTCATTGAGCATTCCATCGATGTTAATCATGTTATACAGTGTGATGGGGTGTTCTAAGGGAACCTGCAACGTCTTGTGGTGGTCAGCATACTTCTTGTCTAGGAACAACGAAGTTGCCCCAGAGTCTACCATTGCTGCTACTTTTACAGTACAATGATGTCCTTTTAGATGCACAGAAATATGAAAGTGGGATTTTTTATCTTTTGTTTCAGGAATAATAGTAGAAGACAGTGCTGCATCAGAAATCATCACGTGTGGTGCTGCTTCGAGAAAAGGTGGAGCAACAGGAACACTACTAGTATTGTTCATCTCCGAGGCAGATGTAGATGTGGAGGGACCAGAAAGACAAGAAATGGAACCAACACTACTATCTAACTTACAGGCAGAGATGTGGTGAGTATGAATTACAGGAGGTGAGTCCGAAACACGAGAACATATGGTACATGTTACAATCTGCCTTACTTTCTGATTCACGTTCTCTGATTACTGTACTTTTATGACACGTCCCCATTGTCTGCGCTTCTTGGCTTCCATTTCGCACCTTGCGCCTCAGCGATAGGATGGCCAGTTTTACGCTCTGTTTTGTCCGCTGACCATTTCTAAGACACACGTCATCCCGTGGGATTCCCTTGTACTCTATATAGCTATTCCCTTTGTTTCCCTTCTTGTACGATTGTATCAGATTTGCGCCATATGTTTGCATGGTGCAAACATCCTGTACTAGTATATAAGTCACGCCCTACCTAGCTTGTATGGTAGACTTGACTTCTTGTGTAATACCACATCATCTCTGCCTCACGACTCCTGTTTGACTTGCCCTTGTGCTTGAGTCCTGACTTTCACTCACCTTTGCGCTTGAGCCTCATCTTTCCGCTACTAGCCTTGTGTCCCTGGGAGACCAAATGCTACTTGTTCATCATCGAACTGAGTCTTGACCGACTCGTACCTTTCCTGATCCCAAGTTGACTTACGAAGTACACATCATACTTAATGCCCCTGTGGTGGCGTTACATTAAGTCAAGTCTCTCACCATGGCAACATCCAGTCGCAGTCGAACCAAGTTCCAGCCCGAATACATCGAACGGCTTAGTACTGATGAACTCCCTGATAAAGTCAAGGGAGCCGCGGTTTGGGCAGAACACAAGGGTGTTGAAGGATACTTCATCTTTGACCCCTCTACAAAATCTTACCGACAAATCCACTACCTCGAAGACTTACGCCTGTGGGCCTTCATTGATTATTCCTCCTCTGAAGGACAGTGGTATACAATCACACCACTCCCCCTGACACTTAACGTAGGACCCATAAAGAGCCGGAATCCCTCAGGCATCGACATTGATAAACCAGATGATGCTTCGCCAAGCGTCTCAGTCCCCACCACAAATTTACCCATCACAGCATTTCCCTCCTACGCAATGGCCCAACAACCAAACACGACGGTTAGTACTACCCTCACCAGTGGTGGAGGAGGTGGACCCTCAGGAGCCTCGGCTCGGGAGGGGGAGCCCCAAACCCGCCTAGTGGCGCTGCCCCTGGCGGTGGTGGTGGCAGTGGCGGTGGCGGTGGCGGTGGCAGTGGCGGTGGTGGTGGTGGTGGTGGTGGTGGTGGTGGTGGCGGAGGCGGAGGTGCCCCACCTGCAGGACCTGCGCCAGGAGCCCCTCATGCACCAGGAGGAGGAGGGTGACTTGGGGGAAATCCACCCCCTGAGTTCAGCGGGGTCAGAGACAAAAGCAAGCCATTTATGCTTGCATTCATGCTATACAAAGGCATGAACCCGACGGTCGAGCAGCTTCAAAATCTGAAGGCCTGCGCTATGACCTTCTTGTCTTACATGTGAGGCCCCCTTGTAAAGGATTGGGTGGCTGAACAAGCCCAGTGGCTCGAAGATCAAACGGCGGCCAGAGTTCTCCCCACCAATGAGGTGTTGTGGGAGACGGTCTGGGACCACTTCAACCAAAGCTACACTGACACTGGCAAACGTACCAACGCTCACAAAACCCTCCAGACGCTCACCATGAAGGGAGAAGATATTGACACTTACATCGCTACTTTCTCCAACCTCGTTAACAAAGCCGGGTACAACCCCAATGAAGCCACGACCTTGGAATTATTCCAGGATGGCTTACCAAACCAGTTAGTCATTAATGCTGTCCACTTCCAGCACCCTGTCAACTGGGAGCAGTGGAAGGCGGTCGCCCATCTGCAGCAGGCTGAGTACCTTGTTTTGAAGGATTGCCTCAACAAGGGAAAACCAGGACAAGCGAAGAAGGGGGGGCACAGCCGGGAGCAGTGGGTCCAGGTGCTCAATAAGACGTGTGACCCAAACACCATGGATGTTGGACACGCCCAAGCCTCCATGGCTCTTTCCGACGCCGATAAAACACAGCTTCAGAAGGAGGGACAATGTTTTAGATGCCGTGCTCAAGGGCACATCTCACGTAACTGCCCTCAAAAAGGCATGCGGGTGGCTGCGACTACATCTACCCTGGCGCCAACCCTCCTGCCCCCGCGACCATCAGCCACAACTCCCTCGAGTCCAAACGTACCAGCTCCCGCCATCTCTTCTTTCGCCATACAATCTAGTCACGTACTTTCGAATGAAGAGCAGGTGGATCTACAGATTGCAGCGATGAAGGCACAGACCCAGGAGGTACGGGACCTCATGGTGGAAAAGTTATTCAGACAAGAGGATTTTCTCGACGCTTGAACCCGGCGGCCTGGGCTAGAGCATTAAACTTGAACGTGTACACTAGCAGATATTGATCTATGCGAATCCCAGTTTTGTTCAAATCTGCACACATAATGGCCAAACGACAAGTCCTTATCAACTCAGGAGCAACTGACAATTTCATATGCTCCAATCTTCTGAAACGACTCCAGATCGGGACAAGGGATGTTACCCACCCTATCCACATCTGGAATGTGGATGGCACCCATAATCAGGATGGTGCCATTATGCAATACACGGACCTCACCGTGCGAACAGGCAACGAGGAGAGGACGCTTCGCTTCCTGGTTACAAACTTAGGAAGGGACAAGGTGATCCTTGGGTACCCATGGTTCACAGCCTTTGAGCCGCAGATTAAATGGGGGGATACGACGCTGAATGAAGAGTTTCAGCCAGTCGTAGTTACGAGCCTCGGTCTGACCGAAGAGGCTATGGAGGCATCCATCAGAGCGTTGGAAATGTACGAACTCGATGAAGAGGCGTGGGAGCAACTCATGGATGACGAATGGGAGCCCCATATTGCGCTGCTTAGGAAAACAACCACAGCTTCAGAACTCGCCCAGAAGGAAGCTGCGGGAAAACGAGAGCACACCTTCGAAGAAATGGTCCCAGAAGAATATCATTGCCACTGGAAGGTATTCAGTGAAGAGGCATCTCATTGCTTTCCCCCATCTCGCACCTGGGACCACGCCATTGATCTCCTTCCCAACGCACCTGCAACGCTGGATTGCAAAGTCTACCCACTCGCGCAAAATGAACGGGAAGCGCTTACTATCTTCTTAAACGAGCAACTCGCCAAGGGGTACATACGACCATCTAGATCTCCCTACGTCTCACCCTTCTTCTTCATAAAAAAGAAGGATGGGAAATTACGTCCGGTCCAAGACTATCGACAGTTGAATGAGTTGACCGTCCGCAATCACTACCCCCTCCCCCTCATCCCCGAACTCGTTGACCGCATACGTGGAGCCAGATTATACTCCAAGCTGGATATTTGCTGGGGATACAATAATGTACGCGTCAAGGATGGAGACAAGTGGAAGGCAGCATTCAAAACCAACGAAGGGGCGTTTGAACCCCTCGTTGTGTATTTCGGACTCATGAATTCCCCCGCCACGTTTCAAGAAATGATGGATACAATTTTCCAACCCCTTATTCTCACTGACGAAGTCATCGTCTACATGGATGACATCTTAATCGCGACTGCGCTTGACTACGACCATCATCGAGCAGTATTACATCAGGTCCTCCGCCTTTGCGAAGAACATGACCTCTATATAAAACCGGAGAAGTGCAAATTCGAAGTACTAGAGGTTGGAGTATCTCGGATTGATAATCGGCCACGGAAACCTGCGTATGGACCCCGTAAAAGTACAGGGCATCCAGGAGTGGCAAGCCCCAAAGAACCTCCGAGAAGTGCGCGCCTTCCTTGGATTCTGTAATTTCTACCGGCGGTTTATCTGAGGATTTTCCTTCCTTGCACGTCCACTTCACAACCTCACCCATAAAGATACCCTGTGGCATTGGGGACAAGATGAACAAGACACTTTCAATAACATTAAGTGCTGTATCAAACGCGAACCCACGCTCTTATTTCCTGACCTCACCAAACCTTTTGAACTAGAAGTCGACACGTCAAACGTCGCTATCGGAGCAGTACTCAACCAACTCGGCCCAGACCAGAAGTTACACCCAGTCACGTTCCACTCTGAATCACTCAGCCAAGCGGAACACAACTACAATATTTATGACTGAGAGTTGTTGGCCATCATCAAATCCTTACGAGCATGGTGCACATATCTGATTGGTTCTCCCCCATAAAATCATCATCCACACCGACCACACCAATCTACAATATTGGAAGGAACCACGAAAGATCAGTTGCCAAGTGGCTTGCGAGTTCTTAGAACTGTCGGAATACGACTTCCTTCTGAAGCACGTTTCCGGAGTTAAGAACGGTCGTGCAGATGCCTTGTCGTGGAGAGCAGATTATGCAGTCGATGGAGAGGACAACAATGACATTATTGTCCTCCCTGCCAAGCATTTTTATCCGAGCGATGGAGATGTCCATGCATGATATGGATATCTGGACCCAAATCTCGCAAAATCTTGACAAAAAAGATGTGTTGCGATGTGTTGACCCCCATAACCTGAAGAAGGTGGGGGGCTGTGGTGGAAGGACGACGCACTAGTTGTCATGGGCGACAATGATCTTAAACGAGGGGTAATCACCTTTTTCCACAACACTCCAGCCATGGGACACCCCAGAATCACAAACACCTACGAACTATTGTGACACGACTATTGGTGGCCCAACATGCGCAAGGATGTGGAGGACTACGTCAAAGGTTGCGCAACTTGTCAGGCGAACAAGATTAACCCTCACCATCAAAACCACATCTATTCCCCATCACCACAGACCCACACGCAGAGCCATTTGAAGTCGTAGCAATGGACTTCATCACCAAACTCCCACCGTCCAATGGATACGACGCTATACTCACCATCACAGACCATGACTGCTTGAAAGTGTCCATCTTCATACCTTGCAACAAGTCAATTACGGCAGAAGGAGTAGCACACCTCTATCTCCATCACGTGTACCCACATTATGGCATCCCCCGGAAGATTATCATGGACCGAGATCCCCGATTCACGTCTGCCTTCATGACTAATCTTTGTAAAGTCTTAGGGATTCGCCAAAACATATCCTCCGCCTACCATCCTCAGACCGATGGACAGTCGGAACACACCAACCAGTGGCTCGATGTAACATCTACCATGGATGTATGCCTGACTTAGGCCTTGTTGGTCACGGCGATCCTAAGCGATCAGTAGAACAAGGGGTTTGTAATGGCTTCTGGATACTCAGCTGGATGAGGAGCGAGGCTCCCGTCTAACACGATGAATCCATGTAGGTCTTCGGCTTGCAGAATCCCAACGATGGGGGACTCTGAGTATACGGTGGTATTCCACAGTCATCAGTGTTTTGACATGTAACTTTCTTCACTGGTACCAGCTGGTACCAGCTGGGGCCAGCTGGGACCAGCTGGTACAACCCCCAAAAGTTAGCCAAAGTTAGCAAGTTGACCAGTTCCCAGGCCATGTCAAATCTTCAACAATCTCCTTACTGAGCGATGACCAGCCAGCAGGACCAGTTCACAAGTTCAACAAGTTGATTAAAATGGCAATTAAGTGTCAGTCATATGATTAGTCATATGATTAGTCATTGTATATTTGACCAAATCACATTAGGCCACCAGCACACATATTTGCAGCAGCAGCATAATAATAATAATAATAATAATAATAATAATAATAATAATAAATTGCAATCATCATAACAATAACAATAATAATATTTAATTGGAATTAAATAAATACAAGGAACTAGTCTATTGGAAGAACAGCACGGTGCAGCAGGGTTGGGGTGTTGCACACCATGTCAGCGTGGCGTGGGGGTTGGTGGTGGCTGGGGCCTTGCATGCTGCGTTGAAGGGGCGTGGCAGGTCGGCAGGGTCTTGCGCATCGTGTTGAGGCGGCACGGTGGGTTGGCGGTGGCGGGATGGAAGTGGCTTGCCTGCACGAAAAGCCTGCAATGTCCAGTGTGAGCGGGAAACAAAAAGAAGAAAACAAAAAAAGAACTTATCTTATTCGATCGGCGAAGGTCTTGCGCACCATGTTGGGGCGGCGAAGTGGGTTGGCGGTGGCGGGGTGTCAGGGCAGGATGGAGGTGGCTCGCGTGTGCGAATGGCCTGCAACGTCCGTCCAGGGTGAGCGGGAAAAAAAAAGAACTTATCTTAAACATTGGGTCAAAGGTTTTGTGTGCCGTGTTGGGGTGGCGTGGCAGGTTGGCAGTGGCGGCGTATTGGGGCAGGGACGAATGAAGGCAGCTCATGTGCACAAATGGCCTGCAACGTCCAGGGTGAGCGGGAAAAAAAAAAGAAAAGAAACAAAAAGAACTTATCTTATATATTGGGTTGAAGGTTTTGCGTGCCGTGTTAGGGCGGCACGGCAGGTTGGCAGTGGCAGCGTGTTGGCGGTGGCGGCGTGTTGCGAGCCATGTTGGGGCGGTGTGTTGGGGCGGGGACGAATGGAGGCAGCTCACGTGCACGAGGCGGTGGCAATGGCCTGCTACATTTAGGTTGAGCGGGAAAAAAAAAAGGAAAAAAAAAAAATGAAACATATCTTGCTGCACTGGGCTTCGTCCCAGTGCATCATCTGCTGCGTCTTGACCACGAGTGAGGATGGGAGAGGGGCTTGAAAGGGAGAGTCTGGGGAGGCCGGACGAGGGGTGGAAGTGGGAGCACAGGCAGGAGTAAGGTGTGACACAGACTCCTTCCCATCGGCCCGCGCCTAAGAGACACACGGCGCATCGACAAGGGAAGGAGTCTGGGTGTGAGAGAGAATATGATACATCGTGTCGAGCAGAGGCTTAATCTGTGGCGTGGGAATGTGTGTCGTCGACTCGTTTCCAGGAAAGCTTTCTTCTCTTACCACCACACTGTTATTCCACGCGGACCATCCCCACAGCTACGCAAGATAGAGGACGTGGCTGAGGACAAGCTGGTCTTCGGCCCAATGCACAAGATATGTTCTTATTTTTTCTTTTCTTTTCTTTTTTTTTTCGTTCCGCTCACCTTCAACGCTGCAGGCCATTGCCGTCCCCTCATGCACGCGAGCCACCTGAGCCACCTCCACTCGTCCCCACCCCAACATGCCGCCCCGACATGGCTCGCAATACCACGGCTACGCAAGATGGAGAACGTGGCTGAGGACGAGCTGGGCTTCGGCCCAAATGCATTAGATATGTGCTTTTTCTTTTTTTTTTTCCCGCTCACCCTGAACGTTGCAGGCTATTGCCGCCGCCTTGAGCACACGAGTCATCTCCAACCGCCCCGCCCCAGCACGCCGCCCCAACATGACTCGCGACACCCCCCCACCGCCGCCCCAACACGGCTCGCAATACCACAGCTATGCAAGATGGAGAATGTGGCCGAGGACGAGCTGGGCTTCGGCCCAAATGCATAAGATATGTGCTTTTTCTTTTTTTTTTTCTTTTTTTTTTCCTGCTCACCTGAACGTTGCAGGATATTGCCGCCGCCTTGAGCATGCGAGTCATCTCCAATCGCCCCCCAGCATGCCGCCCCGACATGACTCGTGACACCACGCCACTGCCGCCCCAACACGGCACACAACACCCCGACCACCAACCCGCCACCACGCCACCCCAATACGGCACGCAACATCCCGCTACCGCCAACCTGCCATGCTGCCTCAACACGACGTGCAATACCCCGCCGACCCGCCACGCCGCCTCAACGCGGCACACAAGGCCCAGCCGCCACCTGCCCCCATGCCATCCCAACACGGCGTGCAACACCCTGCCACCCGCCACCGACCCCCACGCCACCCCGACATGGCGTGCAACACCCCGCCACCTGCCGACTCACCGCCACCCCAACCCAACACACGCCAAGACTCCGCCACGTTGCGCAAGACCCTGCTGACCCACCACGCCACCTCAACATGGCACGCAAGGCAGCCACTACCAACCCCATGACACGGTGCGCACGACCGCGCCACCCTTCAACTCACCACCACCCCGACGAGTACTCAATACTTACAATGTACATATTTTAGCATTTGTTTTTTATATTGTAGTAATTGAAATATATTTTTTTCATCTATCAAAAAGTGGGAACTGATTACAATTGGCAATGCCTAGCTGGGTCAGTACTTGTGATGTACATATTTTAGCTTTTGTTTTTTGTATTGTAGTAATTGAAATATATAAATGGTTTATCTTGTTGAAAACATGGGAACTGATTACAATTATTATATTGTTTTTTAAATGGTTATAATATCATTATAATTGGCTTGTTTTTTCTGCATATTATTTTATTTTAGCAATAAAAAAAGGTATTAAAAAATAGAGCAATGTTACAATTTAACTTGCCAACTTGTCCAACTTGCACCACTTTCTTGCTGGTGCACCAGCAGAAAGTTGGGAAAGTCCTGGCAGTAACACGTCATCTTGCTGATGTCCTCACCTTCGACTGTGACAGGGTCTGGTGGAGGTGGCAAAAGCCCATTAACTTTGTTTCCCTTATAAGGGGAGAGGCGGTCTACATGAAATACATCATGGATCCGTAATGCAGGGGGGAGTGCAAGCTTGTAGTCAATGTCACTTAAGACTTTGGTGACTTCAAATGGGCCCAATTGCTTGGGTCCCAGTTTGGACGACTGTTGGTGTATCTTTATCTGCTTAGCTTGTAACCAGACTTTATCCCCGACATTGAAGACGTGTGGCTTATGTCTTTGTTCAACGTCTGTCTGCATTCGCCTTTTACTTAGGCATAGAGCGGCCTCTGCATCCTTTCTTGTGGAAACTAAGTGTTGGAGACGCTTATCGAGCGTTGGGATGCCCGTTGGCCTACCAGCTGGAATCGTGAAATCAGGCGTATAGCCATACAGTAGCTCAAAGGGCGTGTGGCCCGTGGCTGAGTTGAGTCTACTGTTGATTATGAATTCTGCTATAGGGAGCAGGTCGGCCCAATCATCCTGTCTTTTGCTAATGAACAAGTGCAAATAGACTTCTACTTCTTGATTTTTGCGCTCTACTTATCCATTAGCTTGAGGGTGATAGGCAGTGGTAAGACCTGCATCTATCCCTAGTCGCTTGTATAGTGCCTGCATGCTCCTTGCAGCAAACTGGGGTCCTTGATCACTGATGATCTTTTGAGGAATCCCGTGCAAGGGGAAGACTTGCTCAAAGTAGATGGATGCTACCCCATCAGCTGTAATCTGAGAAGTCACTGGAAATAGATGGATCTGTTTTGTGTAATGATCCACTATGTTAAGGATCATGTCCTTTCCACGTGACATTGGCAGTGGACCGATTAGATCGACACCAACTAGCTGCCATGGACCCTCAGGTACTTCTTGTGGCTGAATGGTTGCTTTGGGGTGCAGATCTTTGCGGTAGTGTTGGCATCGATCACATCCTTCTACGTACGAGCTGATGAAGCCTGCCATGCGCAGCCACCAATAATAGCGACTGACTAGCTTGATGGTTCCGTTTTTACCTGGGTGTCCTGTGGTGATTGAGTCGTGGCATGACTTTACCACGTCTCTACGCAGGGCATGGTTGTTGGGTACATAGAGCTTCCCTCTATGATAAACGAAACCGTCTTCTTCTTCCCACAGCACTACTCCGTCTGTAAGAGCCTTAGGAGTGGTCTTTTGTAGACTTTTGAGACCCTCTATGACTTCGGCTTCTTTTATAGACGCGAGTTTTATGCGACTGCCAAGGGAATCCACTTCTGGGCGGAAGTGGGCTTGGGCAGCATTGAGGAAATGCTTAGGTTGTAAAACCTGAACCTGGCGGTTATCCTCACTGTCTTTGACATGTTCTTTTGAGAATCTGCTTAATGCGTCAGCTTGCATAGAGTCTCCTTTCTTGTAAGTGATCTTGAAGGCAAAGCAACTTAAGTACGACACCCAGCGAGCTTGCCGGCGATTTAAGTCTTTCATGCTTGCCCACCATTCCATGTTCTTATGGTCGGTGATCACTTCAAAGGAGATGCCTTTGAGGAAATGTCTCCAGTCCTCTAAGGCGCGGATTAAGCCGAGCATTTCTCTGTCGTAGATCTCATAGTTGCGCTCTTCTTTGCTCATTGACTCTGAGCGATACGCAACGGGGTGCCAAAGACCGTCTGGGTACTTTTGAGTGAGTATTCCACCAGTAGCAAATCCTGAGGCATCGGTCTCGATGCATGTGGGGAGGTTTGGATTGTACACCTTTAGGATAGGTTCTTGTATTAGTATATAAGTCACGCCCTACCTAGCTTGTACAGTAGACTTGACTTCTTGTGTAATACCACATTGTCTTTGCCTCGCGATCCCCATCTGACTCGCCATTGCGCTTGAGTCCTGACCTTTGCTCGCCCTTGCGCTTGAGCCTTGCCTTCCTGCTATTAACCTTGTGTCCCTGGGAGACCAAGTGTTACTTGTTCACCACGATACTGAGTCTTAACCGACTTGCGCCTCTCCGATCCCGAGTTGACTTACGAAGTACATGTCGTACTTAACGCCCCTGTGGTGGCGTTACACTTGGCGGTGGTGGCTTTCTCAGCGATCTGCTGGGAATAGGTGAAGCCTGCCAGGCAAAACACTTCGTCTTGGGCTGTATCTAGCACCTTTTCCACAAGGAGACGGCGGCGGTCCATCTGGTTCGCCATAATGCGTGTCACCTCTACCTCCAACTCTGGTTGCGCTATTTCAGCGGTCGAGTTGAGGCACATGACACCTTCCTGCCAGTCTATGTTCGGGTTCCTTAGTCTTAGCCAGCGTAGTCCCAATATGACGCTCTCTGGGCCCAGTGAAGTGACTAAGAAGTCATGACTATCTTTAGTGGGGCCGACCTTTAGAGTAAGTTGAACTTTATGGGTGATACTACCAGCATCATTGAGCGTTCCATTGATATTATATAGAGTGATGGGATGCTCTAAAGGAACCTGCAACATCTTGTGGTGGTCAGCGTACTTCTTTGTCTAGGAACAACGAAGTTGCCCCAGAGTCTACCATTGCTGCTACTTTTACAGTACAATGACGTCCTTTTAAATAAACAGAAATATGGAAATGTGAATGTTTATCTTTTGTTTTGGGAATAATAGTAGAAGACAGTGCTGCATCAGAAATCATCACATGTGGCGCTGCTTCGAAAATAGGTGGAGCAACAGAAACACTACTAGTATTGTTCATCTCCGAGGCAGATGTAGATGTGGAGGGACCAGAAAGACAAAAAGAGGAACTGACACTACTATCTAACTTACAGGCAGAAATGTGGTGAGTACGAATTACAGGAGATGAGTCCGAAACATGAGAACATATGGTACAGGTACATAGAACCGAATCATCTACTGTTACAGGGCCCGTCGCAGCTATACGTGACCCCTGAACTAAAAGCCGCCTTGAGAGCTTCTAGTTGCTCTTGCTGGCGGGCTACCAACTCCATCAATTTGGCTACGTCTGCCTGTGATGTCTTGGCCAGAGCGGTGCTTGGTGAGGCGGCGGCAACCGCAGTACTCATAGAGGATGGTGGGCTGGGGGATTCCGTAGTGGCTGCTACTTTAGCCTTCCCTGGTTTCCCCATTTTCTTGAGCTGGCAGACAGTAGACCGGTGTCCAACTTTCTGGCAGTGGTTGCATATGTCCCACTCGTGATTTCCATCCTTCTTGACATGGTCGGGTGATCCACACCCGTAGCACTTTCCCTTCATCCAATTCTGGTACTCTTATTTTGTTTTGAAGAAGTCCCCCTTCTTCTGAATGCCTTGCTGACGTGTTGCGTCTACTTGCATGGCATTGGGGTCGAGGGTCGACACCGTGTGGTGAGATGTGGAAGGGGGTTTCCTGCCCTTCTCTGCTTTGTGCTGACAAATGCGCTGGTCGATAGTTTGTGCCGATTTCTTCAATTCCTCATATGACTTTTGAGGAAGGTTTGACCAGGAAAGGACGTCTTTGATGTCCTTGTTGAGTCCATCATAGAAGCGGGTGTGCAGGTCCTCCTTGGACCACCCTGTTTGTCCCGAGTACTGTTTGAACACTGAAGTGTAGTCGGAGACCGGCTTCTTTCCTTGTTTGACTTTCTTTGGCTCCTCTCGAGCTGTTTCCTTGACGTCCAGGGGACTGAACCTGCGGTTGAACTCTATGGTGAACCCGTCAAAGGTTCCACCGAACAGAGTTCCACCTGAGTTAGCCTGTTCTAGATATGGGAGGGCCCAGGTTTTTGCGTCTCCTTCCATCAAGTTGAGGACCGCCGATATCCATCGGTTGTCCTCGACATACCACTTACTATCTGTGGCACTCCATGTGTTCATTGTAGCGGTGCGACTGCCGCGCTACATTAAGCAAGGCGAAGGTTAATATGAACTGAACCGGTGACACACCCAACTTAACGCGGAGACAAGTCACGCGCTAGATGTGCAGTCGACGTGGAGAGCGTGGAACATGTAAGGCTTTATACAAGTCTTCAACCACAAGGATCACACGGCGGCACACTGAGTGGAGAACCAAGAGGACAAGTTCAGATTGACAGAGTATGGAGAATACAAGGGGAATACACACCTGAGTGGAGAACCAAGAGGACAAGTTGGTTCCACTCAGGACGCTACATGAGGGTTTATATACACTACTGTAGCTGAGCTTGAACTGAGTCTGAACACTATTACTAAGTGTACAGTAAGACTCCTTGACTCAGGAGCTGACGCGTCGTGTCTATTAATAGCGCTTCTTATTGTGCTGACTGATGCACATGTCATCGCGCTTACGAGCGGCTCCACCTTGCTGAGTAAAACCTAATACAGCGAGTAAGCGTATACTACTAATCATGACATATGTAAGTCTAGGTCCTTCTAGAGTCTTCCATCTCCTTCCATCCAATCAGAACTGTATAGACGTATAAGGGACTCTTGTCCCACGGTCACGTGCACATGGGTGGCTGCCGTGTGACTAACTTATATCAGTACTTCAGCCCTTTATATCTTCGCCAAATAGATGCGTAAAAATATGCAAAAATAAGGAAAATAATACGCGTCCATGACATCACCCCCCTTCTTAAGGGTCAACGTCCACGTTGGCCTCTGTGTACTGATGAGATGCATGCCAAGGCAAGGACGCATATATGAGAGCCGCTATTTTTCTAGGTGCACCCGGATTTAGGGAGTGAAACTCCTGTACTTTTTCCAGGGCATGGGCTAGGTTTTTGGCTGGCTCCCAAGTGTCCTCGCCTTCACCGTAGCCTTTCCAGCGAATGAGGTATTTAAGAGTGCGACCAAAGAGTTTGCTATCTCTTATGTGGTCAACTTCATACTCTTCCTCGCCTTCGACTGTGACAGGGTCTGGTGGAGGTGGCAAAAGCCCGTTAACTTCATTTCCTTTGTAAGGGGAGAGGCGGTCTACATGAAATACATCATGGATCTGTAATGCAGGGGGGAGTGCAAGCTTGTAGTCGACGTCACTTAAGACCTTAGTGACTTCAAATGGGCCTAGTTGCTTAGGTCCCAGTTTGGACGACTGCTGGTGAATCTTTATTTGCTTGGCTTGCAGCCAAACTTTATCCCCGACGTTGAAGATGTATGGCTTATGTCTTTGCTCAACGTCTGTCTGCATTCGCCATTTACTTAGGCGTAGAGCTGCCTCTGCATCCTTTCTTGAGGAAGCTAGGTGTTGTAGATGCTTATCGAGCGTTGGAATACCGGTAGGCCTACCAGCAGGAATTGTGAAGTCAGGCGTATAGCCATATAGCAACTCAAAGGGTGTATGACCCGTTGCAGAGTTGAGTCTGCTGTTGACCACGAATTCTGCTGTAGGGAGCAGGTCAGCCCAATCATCCTGCCTCTTGCTAATGAACAAGCGCAAGTAGACTTCTACTTCTTGGTTTTTGCGCTCTACCTGTCCATTAGCTTGAGGGTGATAGGCAGTGGTAAGACCTGTGTCTATCCCTAGTCGCTTATATAGTGCCCGCATGCTCCTTGCAGCAAACTGGGGTCCTTGATCACTGATGATCTTTTGAGGAATCCCGTGCAAGGGGAAGACTTGCTCAAAGTAGATGGATGCCACCCCATCAGCCGTAATCTGAGAAGTCACTGGAAATAGATGGATCTGTTTTGTATAGTGATCCACTATGTTAAGGATCATATCCTTTCCACGTGACATTGGCAGTGGACCGATTAGATCGACTCCGACTAACTGCCATGGACCCTCAGGTACTTCTTGCGGCTGAATAGTAGCTTTTGGGTGTAGATCTTTGCGATAGCGTTGGCATTGATCACATCCTTCTACATATGAGCTTATGAAGCCTGCCATGCGTGGCCACCAATAGTAGCGACTAACTAGCTCGATAGTTCCGTTTTTGCCCGGGTGTCCTGTGGTGACTGAGTCGTGGCATGTCTTTACCATGTCTCTTCACAGAGCACGGTTGTTGGGCACATAGAGCTTTCCTCTATGATAAACGAAACCGTCTTCTTCTTCCCACAGCGCAACTCCATCTGTGAGAGCCTTGGGAGCGGTCTTTTGTAAGCTTTTAAGACCCTCTATGACTTCGGCTTCTCTAATGGATGCGAGTTTTATGCGACTGCCAAGGGAATCCACTTCTGGGCGGAAGTGGGCTTGGGCGGTGTTTAGGAAGTGCTTAGGTTGTAACACCTGAACCTGGTGGTTATCCTCACTGTCTTTGACATGGTCTTTTGAGAATCTACTTAATGTGTTGGCTTGCATAGAGTCTCCTTTCTTGTAAGTGATTTTGAAGGCAAAGCGACTTAAATACAGCGCCCAGCGAGCTTGCCGGCGATTTAAGTCTTTCATGCTTGCCCACCATTCCATATTCTTATGGTCGGTGATCACTTCAAAGGAGATGCCTTCGAGGAAATGTCTCCAGTCCTCTAAGGCGCGGATTAAGCTGAGCATTTCTCTATCATAGATTTCATAATTGCGTTCTTCTTTGCTCATGGACTCTGAGCGATACGCAATGGGGTGCCAAAGACCGTCTGGGTACTTCTGAGTGAGTATCCTGCCAGTAGCAAATCCAGAGGCATTGGTTTCGACACACGTGGGGAGGTTTGGATTGTACACCTTTAGAATGGGTTCTTGTACGAATCGCTCCTTAAGCTTGTCGAAAGCAGCTTGCTGCTCCAAATGCCAGTGCCATGGAGTATCCTTCTTTGTGAGGTCATGTAAGGGTCGGGCGAGGGCCACGAAGTCCTTAATGAACCTACGATAGAAGTTGGCGAACCCAACAAACGCTCTAACCTCTTTAAGCGTTGTAGGTGTTGGCCACTCCCTTACTGCAGAGACCTTGCCAGGGTCCATCTGCACTTCTCCGGGACGGATAATCATCCCTAAGTACTCCATCTCTTGCTTCTCAAAGTCGCATTTCTCAGGTTTGAGATAGAGGTTGTAGTCCTGAAGACGTTTGAGCACTTCGCGTACTATCTGGCGGTGGTGCTCTAGGTCCTGACTGTAGATGAGGATATCATCCATATAGACTGCGACTTCTCCTGAGGCAATTAGATCGGCAAATACGGTGTTCATAAGGGCTTGAAAGGTGGCCAGGCTGTTGGTCATACCAAAATACATTACTTTTAGTTCAAACAGGCCACGGTTGGTTACTATGGCACCTTTCCATTCGTCTCCAGGTTTGATTCAAATGTTGTGGTAGCCCCATCTAACGTCGAATTTTGTGAAGTACTTGGCTCCCTTCAAACCGGTTAACAATGTCGGCTGCGAGTGGAAGTGGATAGCGGTTCTTAATGGTGATCTTATTGAGCCGCCTGTAGTCCTGCACTAGACGTAACTTTCCATCCTTTTTCTTTATGAAGAATACTGGTGAGGCCATCGGTGACTTAGATGGGACCAGGTATCCTTTTGAGGTGTGCTCTTGCAGGAACTTATCCAATTCCTCTTGCTCATTGATCGACATGGGGTACGACTTGACCTTCCAGTGCTTGACGGCATCTGGCTCTAGGTCTATGGCGTGGTCCCATGGTTGATGTTCTGGGAGCCTCTGGGATTCCTCCTCAGAGAATACTTTTGCGAAGTCTCGGTAGTGCTCTGGCACCATTTCTTTGAAGGTTTTCTTTGGCTTAGCAGCTGTGGCTTTCTCGGCGATCTGCTGAGAGTATGTGAAGCCTGCTAGGCAAAACACTTCGTCTCGGGCCGTGTCAAGCACTTTTTCCACAAGGAGACGGCAGCGTTCCATTCGGTTCGCCATGATGTGCATCACCTCTACCTCCAACTCTGGTTGCGCTATTTCAGCGGTTGAGTTGAGGCACATAGTGCCTTCCTGCCAATCTATGTTGGGGTTCCTTAGTCTTAGCCATGGCAGTCCTAATATAACATCCTCTGGGCCCAGTGAAGTGACTAGGAAGTCATGACTATCTTCGATGGGACCAACTTTCAGAGTAAGTCGAACTTTATGGGTGATACTGCCTGCTTCGTTGAGTGTTCCATCAATGTTGTATAGGGTGATGGGATGCTCTAGAGGAACCTGCAACATTTTGTGGCAGTCAGCGTACTTTTTGTCCAGGAACAGTGAAGTTGCCCCGGAGTCTACCATTGCTGCTACTTTTACAGTACGATGACGTCCTTTTAAATACACAGAAATATGAAAGTGTGACTTTTTATCTTTTGTTTCGGGAATAATAGTTGAAGACAGTGCTGCATCAGAAATCATCACGTGCGGTGCTGCTTCAGAAAGAAGTGGAGTAACAGAAATACTACTAGTATTGTTCATCTCCGAGGCAGATGTAAATGTGGAGGAACCGGGAAGACAAGAAATGGAGCCGACACTACTATCTAACTTACAGGCAGAAACTGTGTGAGTACAAATTACAGGAAATGAGTCCGAAACACGAGAACATATGGTACAGGTACATAAGTCTGTCTCATCTACTGTTAAGGGGCCGGTCGCAGCTACACGCGACCCCTTAATCAAAAAGCCACCTTGAGAGCTTCCAACTGCTCTTGCTGGCGGGTTACCATCTCCATCAACTTGGCTACGTCTGCCTGTGACGTCTTGGCCGGAGTGGTACTTGGTGAAGCGGCAGCTACCGCAGTACTTGACGAAGATGGTGGGCTAGGGGATTCTGTGGTAGTGGCCGCTACTTTGGCCTTTCCTGGTTTCCCCATTTTCTTGAGCTGACAAACAGTGGACCTGTGTCCGACTTTCTGGCAGTGATTGCATATGTCCCGCTCGTGATTTCCATCCTTTTTGACATGGTCGGGTGATCCACACCCGTAACACTTCCCTTTCATCCAATTCTGGTATTCAGCCTTTGTTTTAAAGGTGTCCCCTTTCTTCTGGTTGCCTTGCTGACGCGTGGCGTCTACTTGCATGGCGTTAGGGTCGGGGGACGAAGTTTGATTTGATGAAGTCGGTTTCCCTGACTTCTCAGCTCTTCGCTGGCGCATATGCTGATCAATGGTTTGCGCTGATTGCTTGAGCTCTTCGTAGGTTTTGTAGGGCTTCTCTGACCAGGCTAGGACGTCTTTGATGTCCTCGTTGAGTCCATCGTAGAAGCGGGTGCATAGGTCCTCTTTGGACCACCCTGTCTGTCCTGAGTACTGCTCGAATACTGACATGTATTCCGAGACTGGCTTCTTTCCTTGTTTTGTCTTTTTCAATTCTTCACGTGCTATCTCTTGCACGTCTAGGGGGCTAAACCTGCGGTTAAACTCCGTAACGAATCCTGTGAAGGTTCCGCTAAAGGGAGTTCCACCTGAGTTGGCCTGCTCCAGGTATGAGAGGGCCCAGGTTTTCGCATCCCCTTCCATCAAATTGAGAACTGCCGCTATCCAGCGGTGTTTGTCTGCATACCACGTACTTGTGGTGGCGTCCCATGTATTCATAGCATCCCCGGTTGATCCTGCCCAGTTACGGAAGGTGGCAAGGAAGTGACGGGCATCTGTAGAGTTGCCTTTCCCATCCCAGGCTTTGGGACGGGCCACTACTTCCTTCTGTTTTCTTGACGAGGGGCGACTCGAACTAATGGTTACTTGCGTTGTTAGGTCTGTGACCTGTTGTGCAAGCTGGCCCATTGTGAGGCCCAATTGGTTGATGAGTGCTAGGCAGTCATCAATAGTAGGTGGTGGGGTGGGAGCAGCGGGGGTTGTTGAACTTCCGGGTTGACTCATATCTTCTAATTGTCTTTGTCTTTCTTCTCTGTCCGCTTTGTCTTGTGCCTTTCAAAAGTTCTCTAGTAAGAGTAGCTGTTCGTCTGGCGAGATCTCATCCCAATCTTCTATACGAGAGATGAACTGTTTCTCTCGTTTAGTGGGAGGAGGGAGGGCATATTTCGAGTGAGCTCCTTGAGGATACTGAGCTTGTGCTAGACGAGCTGTTTGTTTCCCCTTGCGAGGAGCCACGTTCGGATGGAGGGGGCGGAGGGAGATGAGGGATTAGAGCTGCGGCTGCTGCTACAAGCTCTGGGACAGTGAAGTCTGTACCGTCTACTAGGTACTGGAAGCCATACAATTCAAGTAGGCTGTTGACGAAACCTGGTTTGTGGTAGATTGCTTGAACGTATTGTTCAGCAAGGTTGCGTGGGGGATTTTCTAACTGGAACGTCTGAACTCGGACGTTGACACCGTCTTCGTCTACGAAGCTTTTGCCTGACTGGGCGAGTGTCTCGTTGGAGGAGGAGTTGGCGGAATGGAACGATTCAGCCGATACTGTGCAGGAACGGGATGTGAAGATTGGTGAGGGAATCTGGTCTTGTTCAGACTGGGAATCCTGATGAACGTGAAGCAATGCCGAAGCAGAGGCTTGGGTCTGAGGTGGTGTAATTGAAGCTTGTCTCCTCCTAAAGAGATGGCGTAGACGGGTGTGAACGTTCTCGAATAAACGAGGCAGTGTGAGGGATAGGTGGTTTAAGTGACGACGTGATACAACGAGCGCGAAACGCTAACTTGAAGATGATTGGGGAGTCCGATCAAGCAAGACCAATACACAGTGATTGTTTCACACTGCGCAAGGCTGCGGCGATAATGGAACACTCAGGAATGGGGTAGGGGTATGTATAGAGCCACAAGGCTGTCTGCCTCAGTCTTCTCGACCTGTTGGCTGCCTCTCACGCCGAAGCACTCTCAAACTTTTCTGCTTACTACGCGTACAGCTGTCGCAGGCTAGGCCTGGCTGGCTTCTTGTGTTACGATTTCTGCTTCTACACTCTGACTTGGTTGTACGATTACGATACGATCCGATGACTCGCGCTTCTCAACTCTTATCTCGCACCTTGCGCCTCGGCAATAGGATAGGTTGTCGTACGATTCTCCTTATCCGCTGACTATTCCTGAAGCCCGCATGACCCTGTGGAATTCCCTCATACTATATGTGGTTTCCCTTTGTTTGTGCTTTAGGACTCTTGACTCATGATCGCGCCATATGTTTGTTACTCACAAACATCCTATACTAGTATATAAGTCGCGCCCTACCTAGCTTGTACGGTAGACTTGACTTCTTGTGTAATACCACATTGTCTTTGCCTCACGAACGTTTTGACTTGCCTTTGCGCTTGAGTCCCCGCTTTAGCTCGCCTTTGCGCTTGAGCCCCGCCTTTCTGCTATTGCACTTGGTTCCAGGGAAACCGAGTGACACTTGTGCATCACCGAACTGAGTCTTGACCGACTCGCGCTCTTCCGATCCCATTGACTTAGACGCGGTACACGTCGTACCTAACGCCCCTGTGGTGGTGTTACATCTTGTCCTACTGCAGCTTATCTGGCGTGGTGACCAGTTCTGCAGCAAGTACCCAAGCGTTCTACTGAACTCAGATAGAACGCCTATAGGCAAGCACAATGTATGCCGATTATACGGACACTACAGTTGTACCACAATAGCACAGATTCTGCTTACGGAGGTCCACAGGCAAAGGATGAGGTGGGTAATACACGGGACTGATGGTTGTCAACCACCTAAGGGAGTAATGGAGACTGGTGAGCGTAACGGGGCTCAGGAGTGTGAAAGGAACTTGTCCTAATATAGCGGTGCGACTGCCGCGCTACATTAAGCAAGGCGAAGGTTAATATGAACTGAACCGGTGACACACCCAACTTAACGCAGAGACAAGTCACGTGCTAGATGTGCAGTCGACGTGGAGAGCGTGGAACGTGTAAGGCTTTATACAAGTCTTCAACCACAAGGATCACACGGCGGCACACTGAGTGGAGAACCAAGAGGACAAGTTCAGATTGACAGAGTATGGAGAATACAAGGGGAATACGCACCTGAGTGGAGAACCAAGAGGACAAGTTGGTTCCACTCAGGACGCTACATGAGGGTTTATATACACTACTGTAGCTGAGCTTGAACTGAGTCTGAACACTATTACTAAGTGTACAGTAAGACTCCTTGACTCAGGAGCTGACACGTCGTGTCTATTAATAGCGCTTCTTATTGTGCTGACTGATGCACATGTCATCACGCTTACGAGCGGCTCCACCTTGCTGAGTAAAACCTAATACAGCGAGTAAGCGTATACTACTAATCATGACGTATGTAAGTCTAGGTCCTTCTAGAGTCTTCCATCTCCTTCCATCCAATCAGAACTGTATAGACGTATAAGGGACTCTTGTCCCACGGTCATGTGCACATGGGTGGCTGCCCGTGTGACTAACTTATATCAGTACTTCAGCCCTTTATATCTTCGCCAAATAGATGCGTAAAAATACGCAAAAATAAGGAAAATAATACGCATCCATGACATTCATAGCATCTCCCGCTGCACCAGCCCAGTTTTGGAAAGCGGCGAGGAAGTGACGGGCATCTGTAGAGTTGCCTTTCCCATCCCAGGCTTTTGGATGGGCCACTACTTCCTTTTGTTTTCCAGACGAGGGGCGACTAGCGCTGATGGTTACTTGGCTGGTCAGGTCGGTGACCTGTTGTGCCAGTTGTCCCATGGTGAGGCCCAATTGATTGATGAGTGCTAGGCAATCATCGACAGTAGGTGGGGGCGCTGCTGGTGCAGGCAGGATGGTGGGGGGAAATGATGATGGTCCAGGTTGGCTCATCCTGTCTAGTTCTCTTTGTCTCTCTTCTCTTTCTGCTTTCTCCTGTGCCCGTTGAAACTCTTGTAGGAGGCCTAATTGTTCATCAGGTGAGATCTCGTCCCAATCTTGGATACAGGATATGTACTCCTTTTCTGCTTTAGTGGGTGGAGGGAGGGTGAACTTCGAACGAGCTCCTTGTGGATACTGAGCTTGAGCTAGACGAGCTGTCTGCCTCCCTTTCCAGGGAGGAGCCACATTCGGAGGGAGGGGGAGAGAGGTTTGGGATGAGAGCTGCTGCTGCTGCGGCTAGCTTGGGGACCATAAAGTTTGTGCCAACTACTTGGTGTTGATATCCATACAACTCAAGTAGTCCATGGACAAAACCTGGTTCGTGGTAGATTGCTTGAACGTACTGTTCAGCAAGGTTTCGGGGAGGTAATTCTAATTGAAACGCCTGGACTCAGACGTTGACACTGTCTTCGTCTACGAAACTTTCGCCTGACTGGGCGAGCGTTTTGTTGGAGGAGGAGTGGGCTGAGTGAAAGGACTCGGCCGATAGTGTGCATGAATGGGATGTAAAAATTGGTGAAGGAATCCAGTCTTGTTCAGACTGGGGGTCCTGATGAACGTGAAGCGATGCCGAAGCAGAGGCTTGAGTTTGGGGGGGTGTGATGGAAGCTTGTCTCCTCCTAAAGAGATGGCATAGACGGGTGCGAACGTTTTCAAATAAACAAGGCAGTTTGGGGATAGGGATAGGTGGTGTTTAAGACAACATGATACGATGAGCGCGAAACGCTAACTCGAAGGTGTTTGGAGAGTCCAATCAAGCAAGACCAATACACAGTGATTGTTTCACACTGCGCGAGGCTGCGGCGATAACGGAACACTCAAGAGTGGGGTAGGGATATGTGTAGAGCTACAAGGCTGTCTGCCTCAGTCTTCTCGACCTGTTGGCTGCCTCTCACGCCAAAGCGCTCTCAAACTTTTCTGGTTGGTACACGTACAGCTGTCGCAGGCTAGGCCTGGCTGGCTTCTCGTCTCGCTGCAGCTTATCTGGCGTGGTGACCAGTTCTGCAGAAAGTACCCAAGCGTTGAACTGTGACCAGATACAACGCCTATAGGCAAGCACACTCTATGCCGATTTTACAGACACTAGAAATGTACCACAATAGCACAGATTCTGCTTACGGACTTCCCCAGGCAAAGAGTGAGGTAGATAACACAAGGGACTTGTGGTCGTCAACCACCTGTGGGAGTAGAAGGGACTGGTGAGCGTAACAGTGCTCAGGAGTTGAAAAGGAACTTGTCCTAATATAGCGGTGTGACTGCCGCACTACATTAAGCAAGGTGAAAATGAAGTTGAACTGAACTGGTAACACACCCAACTTAACATGGAGACAAGTCACGCGCTAGATGTGCAGTTGACATGGAGGGTGTGGAACGTGTAAGGCTTTATACAAGCCTTTAACCACAAATATCACACGGCAGCACACTGAGTGGAGAACCAAGAGGACAAGTTAGGATTGACAGAGTATGGAGAATACAGTGGATATGCACCTGAGTGGAGAACCAAGAGGACAAGTTGGTTCTACTCAGGACGTTACAGGAGGGTTTATATACACTACTGCAGCTGAGCTTCAACTGAGTCCGAACACTATTACTAAGTGTACAGTAAGACTCCATGACTCAGGAGCTGACGCGTCGTATCTATTAATAGTGCTTCTTATTGTGCTGACTGATGCACATGTCCTTGCGCTTATGAGCAGCTCCACTTGCTGAGTAAAACCTAATACAGTGAGTAAGCATATACTACTAATCATGACATATGTAGTTCTAGATCCTTCTAGAGTCTTCCATCTCCTTCTATCCAATCATAACCAACTAAGTGTATAAGGGACTCTTGTCCCAGGATCACGTGCACAGGGGTGGCAGCCTGTGTGACTAACTCACTATCAGTACTTCAGCCCTTTATATCTCCATCAAATAAATGTGTGTAAATATGCAAAAATAAGATAAAAATAATACACGTCCATGACATTTACTGTACTTTTACGATACGATCCAATCGTCCGTGCTTCTCGGCTTCCATTCTGCATCCTGCACCTCAGCGATAGGATGGCCAGTTTTACGCTTTGTTTCGTCCGCTGACCACTTCTGAGGCACACGTCTTTCTGCAGAATTCCCTTGTACCATATATGATTACTCCCTTTGTCTATCCTTTTGTACAATTACTTCAGAATCGTGCCATATGTTTGCACTGTGCAAACATCCTGTACTAGTATATAAGTCATGCCCTACCTAGCTTGTACGGTAGACTTGACTTCTTGTGTAATACCACATCATCTTAGCCTCACGAACCCCATTCAACTCGCCTTTGTGCTTGAGTCCCTCTTTCGCTCACCTTTACACTTGAGCTTTGTCTTTCCGCTATTGTCCTCGTGTCCCTGGGAGACCGAGTGATACTTGTACATCACTGAACTGGGTCTTAACTGATCTGCGCTCTTCCAATCCCGTTGACTTACCAGAAGTACACGTCGTACTTAATGCCCCTGTGGTGGCGTTACATTAAGTCAAGTCTCTCACCATGGCAACATCTAGTCGCAGCCGAACTAAGTTCCAGCCCGAATACATTGAACGGCTCAGTACCGACGAGCTTTCTGACAAAATCAAAGGAGCAGTGGTCTGGGCAGAACACAAGGGTGTCAAAGGATACTTCATCTTTGACTCCTCCACAAAATCGTATCAACAAATCCATTACCTCAAAGACCTATGCCTGTGGGCATTCATTGACTACTCCCCGTCTGAAGGGCAGTGGTACACGATCACACCAGTCCCCCTTACGCTCAATGTAGGACCTGTAAAAAGCCAGAACCCCTCAGGTATTGACATCAACAAACCAGATGACACTTCACTGAATGTCTCGGTTCCCACCACTAATTTACCTATAACCGCATTCCCTTCTTATGCTATGTCACAACAAGCAACGGCAACCGTCAGCACTACTCTTACCAGTGGCACAGGAGGATCTTTAGGAGCCTCAGGCTCTGGAGGAGGAGCCCAAAACCCACCTGCTGGTGCCGCCTTGGGTGGTGGTGGTGGTGGTGGTGGCAGTGGCAGTGGCGGTGGTGGTGGCGGCAGAGGCGGAGGTGGTGGTGCCCCACCAGCCAGCCCTGCACCAGGGGGTCTTGCACCAGGAGCCCCTCACGCGCCAGGCGGAGGGGGATGTCTCGGAGGGAATCCCCCTCCTGAATTCAGTGGAGCAAGAGACAAAAGCAAGCCATTCATGCTTGTGTTTTTGCTATACAAGGGTATGAACCCTACAGTCGAACAACTTCAGAATCCGAAGGCCCGTACCATGACCTTCCTGTCTTACATGTGTGGACCTCTTGTTGAAGACTGGGTAGCCAAACAAGCCCAGTGGTTGGAAGATCAAACAGCGGCCGGATGTCATGGATGCATAGTTATTTTCACTTATTTTTGCGCATTTAATTAGTGAAGATATAAGAGGCCAAAGTACTGATACATGTTAAGTCACATGGACTGCCACCCATGTGCACATGATTGTGGGACAAGAATCCCTTATATGCATCAGAAGTTATGACTGGATAGAAGGAGATGGAAGACTCTAGAAGGATCTAGAATACGACTATGTCATGATTAGTAGTATATGCTTACTAGTTGTATTAGGTTTTACTCAGAAAAGTGGAGCTATGCATCAGCACGATGACATGTGCATCAGTCAGCACAATAAGATGCACTATTAATAGACATGACACATCAGCTCATGAGTCAAGGAGTATTAGTGTACACTTAGTAACAGTGTTCGTACTCAGTTCAAGCTCAGCTATAGTAGCGTATATAAACCCTCCTGTAGCGTCCTGAGTGGAACCAACTTGTCCTCTTGGTTCTCCACTCAGGTGCGCTTTTCTTTGTACTCTCCATAAGCATCCTAATCTAACTTGTCCTCTTGGTTCTCCACTCAGAGTGCCACCGTGTGATCACTGTGATTAGAAGTCCTGCATAAGGACTCATATGTTTCACATACTCCATGTCGACTGCACTTCTAGCGTGTGACTTGTCTCTGTGTTAAGTTGAGTGTGCTCCCGGTTCGGTTCAACTTTACCTTCACTTGGCTTGACATAGCGCGGCAGTCGCACCGCTACATTAGGACAAGTTCCTTTCAAACTCTTGAGCCCTGTCTCGCTCACCAGTTCCATTTACTCCCTAGGTGGTTGATGACCACAAGTCCCTTGTTTTACCCACCTCACTTTTTGCCTGTGGACCTCCGTAAGCAGAATCTGCGCTATTGTGGTACAACTGTAGTGTCTGTAAAGTCGGCATACATTGTGCTTGCCTTTATTTGTCATATCTGGTCACAGTTTGACATCTGGGTACCCTCTGCAGAACTGGTCACCATGCCAGATAAGCTGCAGTTGGACGAGAAGCCAGCCAGGCCTAGCCTGTGACAGCTGTACATGTAGTAAACAGAAAAGTTTGAGAGTGCTTCAGCATGAGAGGCAGCCAAAAGGTTGAGGAGACTGCGGCAGACAGCCTTGTGGCTCTAAACATATCCCTACCCCATTCCTGAGTGTTCCATTATTGCCGCAGCCTCGTGCAGTGTGAAACAATCACTGTGTATTGGTCTCGCTTGATCGGACTCTCCAATCACCTTTGTGTTAGCATTTTGCGCTCGTTGTAACACGTCGTCTTTTAACCCACCTATCCCCATTCATGTTACAACCCTGCCTCGTCTTTTCCAGAACGTTCGCACTCACCTACACTGTCTCTTTAGGAGGAGACAAGCTTCTATCACACCCCCCCAAACCCAAGCCTCTGCTTCGGCATCGCTTCACGTTCATCAGGACTCCCAGTCTGAACAAGACCAGATTCCCTCACCACTTTTTACATCCCAATCCTGTACACTATCAGTTGAGTTGTTCCATTCTGCCAACTCTTCCTCCAACAAGACACTTGCCCAGTCAGGCAAAAGTTACGTAGACAAAGACAGTGTCAACGTCTGAGTCCAGACCTTCCAACTAGAATTACCCCCCGAAACCTTGCTGAACAATACGTTCAGGCAATTTACTATGAACCCAGTTTCATCCACAGAGTACTTGAGCTGTACGGTTATCAGCATCAAGTAGTTGGCACAAACTTCACGGTCCCCGAGCTCACAGCAGCAGCAGCAGCTCTAATCCCGAACCTCTCTCCCCCTCCCTCTGAATGTGGCTCCTCCCCAGAAAGGGAAGCAGACAGCCCATCTAGCTCAAGCTCAGTATCCACAAGGAGCTTGCTTGAAATTTGCCCTCCCTCCTCCCACTAAAGCCGAAAAGGAGTACATATCTCGTATCCAAGACTGGGATGAGATATCGCCAGATGAACAGTTAAGCCTCCTACAAGAATTTCAAAAAGCACAGGAGAAGGCAGAAAGAGAAGAAAGACAGAGAGAACTAGACAGGATGAGCCAGCCCGGACCATCATCATTCCCCCCTACAATCCTGCCTGCACCAGCAGCACCCCTGCCTACTGTCGATGACTGCCTAGCACTCATCAATCAACTGGGCCTCGCCATGGGACAATTGGCACAACAGGTCACTGACCTGACAAACCAAGTAACCATCAGCGCAAGTTGCTCCTTGTCCAGAAAGCAAAAGGAAGTAGTGGCCCGTCCAAAAGCCTGGGATGGGAAAGGCAACTCTACAGATGCCTGTCACTTCCTTGCCGCCTTCCGTAACTGGGCCAGTGCAGCGGGAGATGCTATGAATACATGGAGTGCCGCAGATAGCAAGTGGTACGTCGAGGACAACCGATGGATTTTGGCGGTCCTCAACTTGATGGAAGGAGACACTAAAACCTGGGCCCTCCCATATCTGGAGCAAGCCAACACAGGTGGAACTCCATTCGGTGGAACCTTTGATGGGTTCACCGTTGAGTTTAACCACAGGTTCAGTCCCCTGGATGTCAAAGAGACAGCTTGTGAGGAGCTAAAGAAAGTCAAGCAAGGAAAGAAGCCAGTCTCCGACTACACCTCGGTGTTCAAACAGTACTTGGGACAAACAGGGTGGTCCAAGGAGGACCTACACACCCGATTCTATGATGGACTCAACGAGGACATCAAGGAGGTCCTATCCTGGTCAAACCTTCCTCAGAAGTCATATGAGGAACTGAAGAAATTGGCACAAACGATTGATCAGCACATCCGTCAGTGCAAAGCCGAGAAGGGTGGGAAACCCCTGTCTATATCTCACCACACAGCATTGACCCCTGACCCCAATGCCATGCAAGTAGATGCCACACGGCAGCAAGGCAATCAGAAGAAAGGGGATTTCTTCAAAACAAAACAAGAGTACCAGAACTGGATGAAAGGGAAGTGTTATGGGTGTGGATCACCCGACCATGTCAAAAAGGATGGAAACCATGAGCGAGATGTGTGCAACCACTGTCAAAAGGTTGGACACCGGTCCACCGTCTGCCAGCTCAAGAAAATGGGGAAGCCAGGAAAGGCCAAAGTTGTGGCCACTACGGATTCCCCCAGCCCACCATCCTCAACCAGTACTGCGGTTGCCACCACTTCACCAAGCACTGCTCTGGCCAAAACGTCACAGGCAGATGTAGCCAAGTTAATGGAGTTGGTAGCCCGCCAACAAGAGCAATTAGAAGCTCTCAAGGCGGCTTTTTGATTCAGGGGTCGTGTATAGCTGCGACTGGCCCCTTAGCAGTAGATGATTCAGTTCTATGTAGTTGTACTGTAATGCCACCACAGGGGTGTTAAGTACAACGTGTACTTCATAAGTCAACTTGGGATCAGGAAAGGTACGAGTTGGTCAAGACTCAGTTCAATGATGAACAAGTAGCACTTGGTCTCCCAGGGACACAAGGCTAGTAGCGGAAAGACGAGGCTCAAGTGCAAAGGCAAGCGAAAGTCAGGACTCAAGCGCAAGGGCAAGTCAAACAGGAGTCATGAGGCAAAGACGATGTGGTATTACACAAGAAGTCAAGTCTACCATACAAGCTAGGTAGGGTGTGACTTATATACTAGTACAGGATGTTTGCACCGTGCAAACATATGGCACGAATCTGATACAATCGTACGAGAAGGGAAACAAAGGGAATAGCTATATAGAGTACAAGGGAATCCTGCGGGACGACATGTGTCTTAGAAATGGTCAGCGGACAAAACAGAGTGTAAAACTGGCCATCCTATTGCCGAGGCACAA